>JASANW010001422.1:0-180439 GCA_030849725.1 Trypanosoma boissoni | reverse complement strand
AGCACACGCGTATCTTACAGTTGACAAAACTGTAATGGGAATAACTTTACAGAGTTCACATCTCCCCTGCTTCTCAAGAGCCATCGCCTACAAATACCGCTAAACGCGGCGGAGCCAGCAGGTGCCGTCCACAAGTCTCTGAGACCATCGTCCCCGTGAGGGGTGCACTGTGAAGGTCCGCCAATATGGGAGAAACCCACAAAGGAATGGAAGTACGGGCATCCAAAATTGAAGTAACGGTACATTCAGCCTTGATCCAATAAACACATGAAAACAAGAAACCGCGCAAACGAGAACTACTTTATGGCGCACAAAGAANGAAACGTCCCGGTAGTACAATTGATGTCCCCGCTCGAGCAAGAATCAAGTTGGAGGATACGTGATAGAGCACGTGCAGGATAAAAGCACAATGAAAAAAAAAAAAAAAACTAGCACATCTACAGAACCTATAAACATGAAAGAAACCTGGGATTATCACCAGCAGATCCTTCAGTTATGTAGAGTACCAGTGATTTTTTTACCGCACTGCAACGAGTGTACTCCATCGTGTTGCTCGTCCACCTCAAAATCCCACGCCAGGCCAAAGCAAATTTAACCACAAAAGGTAAGAATTCTTGTCTATGAGTTTTCGTCGCTCTATGAAGCTAAAACCACATGGAACTTAGATTTAAAAAGTTCCCGCTTTCTCGGTATCCCAAAACTACCACAATTTTTTTTATGTACCCCAGTAAGACACCTGTTATGCTGCGCGCCGGAGTCACAAATCCCTTTAGTATTCCCCTCATGATCTGTGTCGTTTTCCTCATTGTGTGCCTGTAGTTTGTTGATGTTAGGTATCGGTTCATCCAGGTCTGCCGTCGTCGCCAAGTTAACCTGGTATATGTCACGGATCCATCATAAGCAGTTCACGCTATGGAAGTACCTAGAGGCGCGCTCCTCTATTTAGTGGTCTGTGTTTTGGCGTGTGCGTGATTCTTTCAGTGCTTCGTAACTTAGCAGGTTCCCACCACAAGTAGTACAATCCTCCCTTTCCTTCAATTGATACGAAGAAATAGAAGAAAAAAAAGATTAATAAATAACTTATTCCGGCAAGAACAAGACACGATTCATTGCTAAACAGATTCACAGTCGGTACCTACACAACACAGAAGACTGCGAAAGAGAACCTCTGGTAACGCGGTCGGCCATCCCACCATGGGAATGCAGAGAGCACCTGCAATTAGTCCACTTCTCCCCTCTCCCCGACCCCACAGAAAATGGGACCACAGAGGCGAAAAGCGAATACAATGCTGCGATGACCGCCAAATACGGTACCCCGGCCACACTCATCATATCCACGGACAGTAGCTGCCGAAATGTCCAGACAAAGAACGGAACTGTACGACACTGCACCAGTGCACATGCTGCCTGGACAAAGCCGGCAGGCGACACACACAACAAGGTGCTCATCTGGACATATAACACAAATGCTGGCCCCCTTGCCAGCAGCTACAGGACTGAACAATTAGCCATTCACCATGCCTTCGCCAGCCTACTAGCAGCCCTCACCCTACCCTCGGGCGAGAACCCAACCAAGGAGGTGGCCTTATTGACCGACTCGCAGGCCGTCCTGCGAGCTCTCGCTAGGGGGCCGCTAAGCCAAAAGAACCGCTGCAACAATGAAATATGGAGTATATTGCATGCCTTAACTCTCAAAGGGGTGTATGTTAACCTAGTTTTTGTCTACAGCCACTGTGGACAACGCGAGCAGGAGTATATACATGAAATAGCGCCCCGGTACAAAGTGCGCAATGATCAGACACCTGCCCCGTTATCGATGAAGGATTGTGAGGCTGCCATCAAACGCAACGTGTTAGCGGAATGGTGGACCTCGATGCAGGAAAAAGATAACTCACCCAGAGCACAACTACTAAGAGCGGCAACGGGCGAAATATCCCAGTACCAGAAGAGGTTACCCCTCTGTCTGATTACCGGAAAACACCTATATAAAGAGCAGCAAGTGCAGTTAGAACGCATCCGCTCGGGCCACTCCGAGCTCTTTGGCTACTTTCGGGCACAAATCACGCGGAACTCGAATCGATGCCGCTTCTGCTCAAAACGAACCAGCCCTCCATCAACCCCTCGGGGTAAGGACGGCAAACCGAGATTGGAACAACGCTTCCACTGTGATTACTGTTCTTTCACAGGACACACTGCTGGAGAAGTGGAAACGCATAGATTCTTCAGTCACAGCAAGGTCAAGGTCCCGAAAGCCACGGCAGGAACCTTCCGGTGTGAACACTGCGGCCAGGAATGGCCCAGTAAAATCTCGCGAGGACGGCATTATAAAGGCTGTAAGCAGCGGCTCGCGCAAGCGCGTGAGCAACCCACTGATATGCAGCCCTCCGAAGAAACACCCTCTGGGGCTGAGGAGACTGTCCTACACCTTTTAAGCTGCGAGGCACTGGTTGAATCGCGCGCCAGACACAAAGTCGACTACTACGTAGGGGAATACGGCTCCAGATACTTTTACAGCGTCAAGTTCCTGAGATGGATTCACGATATCTGTCAGGGCAACCTGGCGACGACGGCTGATGTGGAGGAGCCAGTAGAAAACATTAACAGGCTGCGGGCACAGAATGAGGGAGACGATACAGAACATAATGGGGATAAATAATAAATACTTATAATAAGGGAATTGATACTCCGGTGCACCGCACAAAGTGTCCAACTGGGGTACATTGAAAAAAAAAAAAAAAAGCTAAAGCCGCCGCTACAAATGCAAGAAGCCTCCTGCTGTGAAGGAACGACCAAGAAACGTAATCGTCCAGGCCCACCCATGGGATGCGCAGCTGAGCGCGACAATCTTCTAAGGCTTCACAAGCGAGCATATGCCTTAGAGTCTCCTCTGGTCCTTTTACCGGGTCCACATCTAATGTCATTGATTGCTTCGTCTGCTCTGGTTCCTGTTTGGTGCCTAGTTCCACTCATTGCAAGACTCTCCGCCGCATCCTTCAAGGGGCGACGGGGTTCATCTGTATCTATTGGATTCACCTTGTCTCTTTCATGTGTGAAAGATAGATTGTCAATTTCCGATTCCGTTTCTTTCATCACATTGATCTTATAACAAGTTGCGCTCTCAGTGTGTACGGTTACCTACTTCAGTGTCTTCACTATCTCTATAGCCTTCTCCGCACCTCTATTAACATTTCACGTTGCAGTGCGGCGTCGCTCTCTGCATTTTCAACCTCCCTTTCAATCTTAAGCTTTGCAATAGCCGCAACGGCTTTTTCTTTTTGCTTGATCATAGCTTCCTTTACTTTCTGTGTTTCTTTAAGCCTAGATGAAGGTGACATGAAATCCCCTTCAGTATAGTAGCAAAATGTATAATCGTATTCACTTGTATTATTTGGGCTATTTTAAAAAGTTTTTTTTTTTTCATTTCTTCAACAGTAGCATTGACTTCATATAGCACCTGCTTTGTATCCCTAATGCCAGTCTCAGCAGATTTTGACAGAGTCTCAATCTTGGCAAGAGCAAGAATAGCCACGAGGTTGTAATTCGCCATTTTTACAGTTTTATCAGACACCAACACGCCTGTCTGTGCATAAAAACACAAGATGAATGCCATATACATGCAGGAAACATATGTACTTGTACATTAACACAAGATTGCAAAGACTAACAGAGACAAAAATACCATATTATGGTAAAAAAAAAAAAAATTATCCAACAAACCAATCTGTGGCTGTCAGTACGAATTCAAAGTTTGTCCCTAGAGCAGCTGCCAACCTCCACGTGATTCCAGGGTTTTGGACTCTCTGGGGAGAAAGCCATTTCCCCACCATCCACCTGCACTACGCAGTTTGGCAGTGGACCTTGACCTAAGGGGCCTGAAGGACACACGAGGAAGGATGGCCTGGCACTGCCTGGTAAGAGCTGGGCCGCCACCGGCACTGAACAGTGTGTAGCGCACATATACTCTCAGGCAGTTATTGGAGGCGGATGTTGGGTTTCAAAGCTGTTTATGAAAAATGTACAGTTGAGACAGGTAACATGCTCTGTTCACCACACGATGGAAGTGAAGTAGATAGCTAGCTAGCTAGCCGTACTGCTATAACTCTATCCTGCTTCTGAATTTAGCCAGTGCTTGGACCTTTGTTATGTGCACGAATGCCACCAAGCGTAATAGGGCTGTAACCAAGACATAACTTTAGATGAGGGAGACAGCCGAGGTTGACGATACTTTTTAAAGTGGTGCGGCCTTTTGAATTCAATGACTCCAAATAATAAATATTACCCAAAAAAATTATACATGCAATTCCGCATCAACACTGAAAACTTGGTTTTATTATCTTCTTTGTCTTTTTTATGTGTTCTATGCCTTTACTGCCCAAATTAACCTTATCCATGAAAGATAACGCAGCAATTGCTTTTTTTTTTTCAAGAACTTACTAGTTTTTCATCACAGTGTTATCTAAAAAAAATTAACCACTCAAGCTGTGTAAGAGTTTCAAAGAACGGGAGCTACAGAAGTCCTGAAGAAGAAGAATATTAAGATAATCTAGTGTATGTGCACCCCCAATGATCTAAAGCGCACCATTCGAGATACTACGATTGACACGGAATTAACTTACCAAATATTTCTAAACTCATGTAAGTAAAGTGTCAAACTCAATACTCGGAGCAATGTATAGGCAAGTTCCAGAATTTTAGTCTTGTATTCTTCCAATTAATCTATTAAAGCATTCACTCTTGACTTTAATGGTTCGCACTTACTGCACTCCTGATCCACCTCCTCCTGAAAGATCTCACTCTCTGACACTACATATATAAATGATAATTTTTTAAAAGGGCAACTTTTACTTAGTCTATAACAAAATGTTAAGAATTATCAAGAAAGTTTTAGTTAAATAGATTTATTTAGACAAACCACTTTATCTACAGGAAAGACAAAAAGCACAGAAAACATTTCACAAATGCAAAGAAGCCGAATTCCGCTTTACATGTTTTTTCTTCATACCCTTTCATTTCCCTTTGTATTAAAGTTAATGATTAGATCTTAGTTTACTCTAACCATCCCAACGCGTTTAAATTCTCAGCAATTGTAACAATCCTGTAAATAATACAACTGTAGAAGCAAAAAGACAAAAAAAAATGTACAAGGCTCGCGATATAATTTCAAAAAAATCGTTAGGTACACATTGCTCAATCACAAATCACGAGAACCAGGTGAAATTAAGCAAAATAATAAATAGCATAAAGGAAACAACATCATTGTGTTTGTGCAGTTTAGCTTTTCGATTACGATAGGGCGACTGAAGTTTGTGAAAGTGCCTAATTTGATGCAAACCATCCCATTTATTCTCTTGGTGTGATAGTGTTAATGTCATTGTATCAATCTTATTAAACACATTTTTCTGAAGCCATTCGTATGCCAACCGCTCTCATATCAATTCGCGCTGATGACTCATCACATGACCTCCAGAGTGTGGGGTTGGTGGCGACAGCCAAAAAAAAAAAAAAACACATTCCATGTAGGGTGCCCACTCTTTACCTGTTTTGGGATCGTTGCTCTGATACATTATCATCACGCTCCGAATTTTTTGATTTTGCACATAGTCTCCATTTTTCATCAGAGAGGAATCTCCCTTATTATGTGACACAGGGGAACTAACGACAAGCATAGTTGTGTATGGACCCCGAGGAACTGTAAAATTTCTTCTCCGCTACTTGTCAATAAAAGTATCAGTAAATTCAATTAACTGTCTTGTTGAATCCACACCAATGAGATGAATAACCAAATCCGGAACCAAAAACACCAAAAGGTTGATTGATTTGAGTATTATTAAGCATAGCACGAAGAACGACCTGCGTGTATCGAGGTGAAAAATACCTTCCGAGTGCATTGTTAGCAAATGCACAACGTAGAAACGATTGCCTTCAAAATAACGCCATCTCCTCACAAATTGAATAATATTCTCTCACTTTACTGTTTCCAACCAAAACTACATGAGAACCTTCTTGAGGGGATGGGTGCGTTTGAAGACGTTGTGTCAACGTCCCTCCCAACCTCATAAGAAAATAAGCAACTTGAAAGAACTTGGAACCTAAACCAAGTGATCGTTATTACCACAATTATCTGTAAGCGATATAGAGTTACCGTCACAAGACTGTTCTCCAGATGTACAGTTTGTTGCCAGAGCATGAACAACACCCTGGGAAGTATTGGGTTCCGCACAATCAATAAAACGCAACCACCTACCACCTTCATTGATATGACAGTTTTCTGCTTATTTTGAAACACTCTGCCCCCGAATTTTTAGTTACTTTATCATAAAAAGGAATTGAATATAAACGCAGTGGACTAAAGTAAATGTTACCCTGAATATCTCACACACTGCCGTTAAGAAAAGCTTTCCTACCACTTACCGTTGTTCGCAGCCCATATCAAGCTCAATTTCTTTGGAAGAGATACATCTTCACTGGAGCAATTAAGATGTACCATCTTTACTTCCAATGTGAATAATACAGGATCTGATATGCGCAAACGAATCACATGAGCAACATGTCGTTTGCTTTCTTGAGTTACCTTCAAAGAAATATGCTGTATAGCCTCTGAATG
Organism: Trypanosoma boissoni; assembly: GCA_030849725.1. NCBI lineage: Eukaryota > Euglenozoa > Kinetoplastea > Trypanosomatida > Trypanosomatidae > Trypanosoma > Trypanosoma boissoni. The sequence continues at coordinate 173,835 of JASANW010001422.1, read as the reverse complement.
AAAGGCAAAATTTAGATTGGCTAGACAATCCACAAAAAGGACACCCAACTCACAAGATTCATTAACCATTTTAAGACATTCACCACATTGCGTGATGACAATATCTTCGTATCAAATAGTGGTTCGGACTTCAATTACTTCATGGACAATCATGAATGAATTCATACAAAGTACGTAGAGAACTGGTGCTGATCAAACCTCAATCTAGAGAAAGGGTAGTGACAACACAATTGATAGAAACTAAAAAAATATCCGGATACACGGATATCGTGGGAGTTCATCAAAGCTAACCCGTCGACTAAAAGTTCTGTATTCGCTCCGTTGCTGTCGTTGGAGATCATCAGAATTCAAAGTCAAATACTTTCAGGGTGGTACCATCATTGAAAAGCTTTCTGGCTTGATACTATCTGAGTACAAGCGCTATGTTCCTGAGAGCTTTGGTGGAAGGTAGATTGTACCGTTAAAAACGTCTAATGCATTCGATGATACTTCTTGAGATCAACCTTTTTGAGGTTTAAGTTGGACAGAAGTTTCAGGTGATACAGCTCCATGAAAAGTAGTGTCGCCGTCTCTTGCTATGAAAGAAAGCATTATAGCATTAATTAAAACCAAAACTGCAAAAATGTGTTTCGCTTTTCTGATTAAAATCATTATTGCCTCCATTTGGCAAAATAAAAAAGCATTGGAAATTCAACTAAAAATGCATACCCTAGATGCATGAAAGCATGACGCTTACATAGCATAAACTCAGCGAAAAAATTCACAAAAATAACTTACGATCGCATAACCAGTCAACTACAAAAACAGCAATATCAATACTATTAGTTTTTCCAAAAGTTGAAAAAGGAGGAAACACCAATTCGTTACCAAAGCAACGAGCTTTAAAAGCACTGACGATAATACTCCCAGATTTCAAGACAGAGTCTGTTATTTTTTTTTTCTAATAAATAAAAAAATGGGTAAAGGTATCTCCCTGTTATTATTATTATTATTATTTTGCCACCGTTATAGAAGAAAGTGCCCAACAAAAAAAAAAACAAAAAAAAATAATATTTCATATTAAACTTATATTCGTAGGAAGTCAGTCCAAAACAAAACAGCAAACACACACACACACACGAAAAAAAAAAAAAAAAACGCTTTTAGGTCAACAGCAAGAACAAAAAAAAAAAGTTGCCTTAAAGCATAAGGCCAAAAAGATACAAAAAGCAAATCTAACTGAAAAAATATAAAAACAATAATAATAACAATAATAACCGAAAAAGGACCATCATTACCCTTACAAATTCACGTACTTTTGAATGATTTTTTTAAGTGAAAAAAAAAAAACAATGGTAAAATAACTCTTTCCATATATTAAGAAATCAGCAGTTGGTAAATAGAAGACAAAAATTGGAAACAAACTGGTTCTACAAACAAAAACACAAAAGCCTGTAAAAGTCTTCAAAAGTGTACTGGTAAGATTATACCTTGTTTGCATTTTAATGAGAGAGAAACTTTTCATTTATTTATGCTGTATCTGCACACATCCCGACTCTATTTTAGAAGTATTGTTTGCCTTTCCGCACTAAATACAAGTAAGTTCAACAAACCAGATTATCTTAAATACACACCCATCACCGTGCAAAACATGATTCCCCATTTTTTAATACGGGGGACAAAATTTGGGCACTTTTACCTACATTTCGCTCATTAAGTAAGAAATTTGCAATCGATGTGCATCCCAGCGACTTTCTCGTCTCCGTACTGTCATGGAGAAACGCGCTGCAGTACATATGCATTCATTCTATTGAGATGCTGGAAGCCTTCTTCCCCCCCCCCCCCCAAATAACAGCATGTTTTCATTTCGCGGAGGCTTTTGCTTACTTTATGAAACCGCAGGCGTAAACTGTGAAAGATTTCGAATTCTTCACGATGCTCCCGGTGGCCCTAAATTAAAGAGAATCACTGGAAAAGAGAACGATATCAATTACGGGACAGAGTGCTCAACTTCGTGAGGAAGCAAAACTCTTATCTAATACGTGTTTCGTGTCCTTGCCGGATACAGGCATTTGCACTCTACTTCCCTTTTGCGATGGATATGGACACGCCTTAGGCCCCCCCCAATGCTCTCTGCTATAAGGTCAGCGATTCTTGAAGTCATCTGATGTCTTTGGGCAGTCTGCTGCGTCGCCTCTCAAGGGTGACTACGGTGTTGGCTTCAGGTGCTCAGCGGGAACCCAATGCATCCTAGCTGAACCGGCGAATATGTATTCTTGTACCAAAAATTCCGAGTGTTTATGTGGGGAGGTCCTAAATTCTTTAATTGGTATATATATATATATATATATGTATGTGTATATGTATATACCCAGAGGGCAGAGTATGTAGCATATGCTCAATGAACTGAAAGAAGGAGAAAGACTCGATTGTGGGGGAACTAACCCTCGCGAGCTGCTAGGAAAGCTGCAAAAAAACAAAATGCTAGCACAGAATTTGAGTACATGAGATTAATAAGGTCATGTGGCCCCTGTGCCATTTAATATGTTAACTATGGTTTTGGACATATTTCAGACTCAATTCAGCACAAATAAATCCGTGAAAAGCAATTTTAGAGATAATTAAAGACAAACTTTAAGAAAAAGCAAATAAAACTATGGAAGAGGAGTACGGTGTTTGCCATTTTTTTTTTTTTTTACCAGTCATGGGGTGGACCCCATTATTTCCTTTGATATCTTTGCGATTCAACTCTGTAATCGACATATCCGCCTTTTGTGTGTTTGTGGTGTTTTGGCGTCTTCGTCTTGAGCGACTGTGTATGTTAAAATTCTTTGAAGTGTTGAATTGGGGTTTGTGTTTTAAAGTGTGTGATGTTTGTGGCGATAATGGTTGCACTGGGTCAGGGGCAGTTGATAATGACCAGATAGAGACCTAAGTGCATAATTTTGAGCTTTAACGATGATTATATATATATATATATATATATAAGGGTGTCAATTTTGTTGCAATTTTTTCTTTCTTTGTGTGTGTGTTTGGAATGGTCGTGAAAAAATGGTTTTCGAGGGGTTTAGTAAACGCATGTGCATCTCAGTTTTTTTTTTATTATTATTATTATTCAATCTGCAAATATTCACAATTTTTATTTAACTTCTTTATTTGAAAAATATTTTTATAAAGAGAAATACATTACATTAAAGCGAAAAATGTCAGAAGTATTCACAACCACTGGGCACAATAATTCAGATACTCATCCTTCATCGTATGCAACTGTGGAATGTAATGATGGAAAGACTGTGGAAATTTCAAAGGACTCTATTGAGAAATACAGCTTTTTATCTAAAACTGAAGACGGAGAAATCATCAATTTTGGGTACCCTGCTGTTGTGCTTGAACATTTAATTCACTGGTGTGATCATTATGGTATGAACGGTGTATCAGAAAGCGATATGACTAGGCCGTGTATCTACCGGAACTTTCAGAATGTTCTCAAAGGAGAATGGGATAATGATTTTTTTGTAAGCCGCCTGACCAGTGATTCTAACATTGGATATTATCTTCAGACTATTAATGCAGCCGAAGAATTTAACATGGAAGGACTTCATGACTTCCTCTGCATTGGCCTGAGCTGCAAGTTTCGCACTGATGATGACGCCGTTCTTATTCACAAGGTTATGGGTCTTCCACAGGATGTGACATTTTCTTCAGAGGATCTTGATGCCTTAAGCAGCAATTATCCATGGATTGATCAATCGATTGCACCAACCGTAAGAAAATAAGTGTGTTAGGGGATTATCATTTTAATTATTTTTTGTTTTTATTATGAATTGTTTTTCAAGCTCTAAAACCCTTGCGCTAAGATTATATGTGTTTTGCTCGTTATAATGATTTTTTTTTTTTTTGCAGATTCTTGTTTTTTTTTTTTACTTAGTGTAAAATGGGCAAACCAGGAAAGAAAGCTGGTAAGGACCTTCTACCTCCAACAAATGTCAATCGCCAGACAGATGCTAAAAAAACAAGTTTACGTGATCAGCGTACTATTAAGCGTCTTAAGATGTACAAGTCAAAAATTGTACGAGATGCTGAAGGTCACATAATTAAAGGAAGCGTTTTAAAGGCATCCGATCGAGTTGAACAACAAATGGTGCGCGTGGCTCCAGACAGGCGATGGTTTGGTAATACAAGGGTTATTGGTCAAGAATCGCTTCAGAAGTTTCGAAAAGAAATGGGAGCAAAGTATCGAGATCCATATAGTGTAGTCATCAAGCAATCAAAGCTTCCTCTAAGTCTTCTTGAGGAACCTACTATAAAGGAAAGTGGAAGCGTTCGTCAAAAGATGGATTGGGAAAGAACGTTTGGTGCCAAAGCCAATCGAAAACGCATTCGTCTTGAAGCTGTTGATATGGAAAGCTTTGCCAAAAAGGCTCTAGGCCGAGATGAGGAATACATTACAGGAAAACAAACCACGGATCGTAACTTGGTTAAGGATACGGAGGAAGTTCGTGATGATCGTTCAAAGAACCGTGGACTTTTTAAGAAGGGGCAATCCAACCGTATTTGGAACGAACTTTACAAGGTTATCGATAGCTCTGATGTTATCCTTTACGTTCTAGATGCTCGAGATCCTCTTGGTACACGCAGTGCATATATTGAAGAGTTTATGCGTAAGGAGAAAAAATACAAGCATGTTGTATTTGTACTCAATAAATGTGATTTGATTCCTTTATGGGCAACTGCTCGTTGGTTACAAGTTCTCAGTAAGGACTACCCTACTATTGCTTTTCACGCAAGCGTTAACCATCCATTTGGAAAAGGAAATGTTATATCTCTATTACGACAGTTTGCGAAACTTCATAATGTCACCCATCGGGGCAATAAGCGTACCAAAACTCCCATTTCGATTGGTATTGTTGGCTATCCTAATGTTGGTAAAAGTTCATTGATAAATACGCTTCGCAGAAAATCTGTATGTAAGGTCGCTCCTATTCCTGGAGAAACAAAGGTATGGCAATATGTTGCGCTTACCAGAACAATTTTCCTTATTGATTGTCCCGGAGTTGTATACGATCGTGAAACAAATAACGATGTTCAGGCCGTTTTAAAAGGAGTGGTTCGTATTGAGAGGATGGGTAACACTGATAAGACATTAGTGGTTCAAACAGTTCTAGAAATCGTAAAGAAGAAAGACATAATTTCGACCTATGGTGTAACTGAATGGAACGACGTTAATGACTTTCTCGAGAGGTTAGCCAAACTTAGAGGAAAGCTTGTCACTGGCGGTCAGCCAGATACAGAGGCTGCAGCTCGCATGGTCCTTTATGACTGGCAGAGAGGACGTATTCCATGGTTTAATGCCCCTCCTTTTGATTCTAACGTACAGTACCGCGATGCTGTGGAGCTTTCTGAGGTGAAACATATGAAGGTTATTGAGAATTATGGATCATTCAATATAGTTGATGATGTTGTCAGCCGCGTTGACAAAGATTCTGATGAGGAGACCCTTGCCTCAACTGAAGAAGTACCACTTGAAGAAAAGAAGTCAAGAGAACAAGTAAAAGTGAATCCTGATGCTACAGTTGCTACCTTTTTGGCAGAGAAATCGGCAAATACTAAGGTAAAGAAGCAAAAGAAATCGGTTTTAAAAACCAATTTACTCGCAGCTAATTCTACAACCATTAGCGAAGATGATGAGCTCTGGAACCGCTTTCTTGCCGCCGCTAAGAGCTGAGTTTTAAACGCTTAAATATAATTTTATGATAATGGAGCTGTATGCATTATAAAGGTGGTGATAATAAAAGAGTGGAGGAATGATGAATGTGAGATGTGATGTTTTTCTCTCTAGATTATTGCTTCCTTTTCCCCTTTTTTGTCTTTTTTTATAGTTAAGGTGGAAAACAGCGCGATCGCCGAACTCATTACCTTGTCACTGAACGGCTATTTAAGAAGTTTGTTTCTTCTTTATCATATAGTTCATGTTTATTTCTTTGTGCAAGGGAGTCTGTTTTTTTTTATATATATCAAGCTTATATTATGAATAGTCTTAGTTCTGAGGAGCTCAGAACTGGAGTCGAGGGGACTCATTTTTTGCTTTTTTTTTGCAGATTATCTTTTTTTGTGTGTGTGCAATGACACCTATTGTTTTCTCTATGTGCCTCTTACTGGCAATTGTGCTGAGGAATTATGTAGAATTCTTTATTTCCCGATTATAAAGAAAGTCACCTGGTTATTATATGGCGAGGAATCCCTGGTTTATCTCTTGGCGTACATGGTCGCCCTTGGGGCTTTCTTGGTGTGATTTTATATTTTTTTAGTTCAATGGATGTTTTCACATGGTTTCTTGACGACATGATGAAATATAAAGGTTCTGATTTTTCATCTTAGGCTGAATTAGGGCATAGTAATTCTCTTTCAGTGGTCTTACTCCGATTCCTGGACCTTCAGCAGACTTTTTGACGATCCATTCCCTCTCTTGATGTTGCTTGGTTAGGTGCTTCCTGTGATAATAGGCTTTTTACTCAGTTTTTTTAATTTTTTTTTTTTGTAAGCTAGTGTTCGGCTATTGCTGCACTTTTGGTTGCTATATTCTTTATTGATCACGTTGTATTCGCCCTGTACTACGATCGTATCCAAATGTTTTGAAAAAAAAAAAAAACCATATACTGAGTTTGGTACCGTTCTACCAGGAGACGCTAAGGGAGTGTTTTTTTTTTTTTTTGCTCTCTTTAGACAGTTAATATCGCTCATTGAACGCTGCATTGGTCTCTCTCTTTGACAAGGATTTGCTCATAAGATGCTATTGGTGGTGTTATTATTGGGTCGACGTTCTCCACGCCCTCAGTACACGATACAAGGATTATAATATTGTTTTTGTTTCAAGAGGTAAATATATTTGTAGCACCTATTAGAAATCATGTGAGCTGGCAAGTTTCTTTTTACGTTTTTATTCCCATTGTTCTTTCTTTGCCAGGGAAAATTCTAATTTGCTCTTTCTAGTTCATTTGACGTACCGGCTTCATTGGATTTAGCAATGGACAGGAAAAAAAGCAGTTTGCGATTATTTTGATATTATTAGTGCATACGCTGCTGGAGGAATAATGTCACACTATGACGACTTGGAAACGTTTGGTACTATTTTTTGTGGATATATCTTTATTGCGTATCGGATAAGAGGAACTGCATTGTATAGCTTGCTCCATTGTTATTATTGAGCTCAATTCTGTATATTTCACAAACGTATGCGTGATTTCTAATGTGTAATAGTTCTTGCGTTTATTGTTTTTTGAACCTTTTCAACAAGTCTTGCAATCTTGCAAAAAAAAAAAAAAAAACTTCTACTACACGAGCATATCTTGTTTTTTCAGGTGTATATAGTTATATATTGCGGTATTCATATCAGGATTAACATCACTTATATTGCGTTCGCAGAAGCTACATGCGAAAAATGGTGACTAGTTGTTGCACATTAACGGATTGTTTTGTAGTTTGTGTGGTGTTTATGGGTATGCTCTTGATTTAAGCAGGCAATTGTAATGCAGTAGAACTCAACTGTATGGTTGTACTCCTAGTTTATAGTGACCGTATCGAATTTCCATTAATAGAATTGAATGACATTTAAAATAAGGGGGAAAAACATATTTTTTTACTTTAAAATATTTTTACTGGTTTCTGAGTTTGGAAAAAATAATTGTTTTTTGTTGTTGTTGTTTAAACCGTTATTTTGAGACAATAATAGTAGGACAAATAGAAAGTACACACAACACATCACCGCTTTTCTTTTTTTCTTTTTTGCTTCCACTTTAATATCAAAATGTTGTAATTTTGTAATACATAGACACTAGGGGAATCAATAGGGATATTGAGAGATGGGACTTAGGAAGGCTGCTGCTAAACCTTTTGTTGCACTTGTTACTTCAATGAGAGGGCGCATTGATAACATGAAAGAACCGTTAAAGCTTCACATTGATCAGCATGAGAGGTCAGGTGAGGATCTTTGTGCCAGTGTTTGGAGAGAGTACTGGGGATATCAAAAGGCTCTTTTGCCATATCGTCGAGAAAAACTTACCAGCGAGTTTGTCACAATCAGCAATGGAAAAATATCATTGGCGACTATTAGCATAAAAGACTTTGTTTTGCTTGCTCGTGCTTTTACTAAATGTTTGTTCATCTTTCTAATTTTTGCAATGATAGGACGCCGTTCGGTGTTTCCACCACTAGAACCAACGTCAGTTTTCATTGAGGAAGTTAACATTAATTGGCAACCAAACCACGCAAGGGGGCTTCGTAATAAAGACATTCCATGCAAAGCATATAATTGTGAAGCGCAATAGTAGAAACAACAAAAACTCAACCAGAAAAAAACATAAACATACAAGGAAAAACATAAAAAGTACAGCCAAGAAAACTGTGCACGTGTTTACACAACTTCTTTTTTTCATCTTTCATATATTCTCGCTTTTCTTAGCCTTTAGGTTTTAACAAAAAATAGATATGCGTCGTTTTGTTTCCAAGTACGCCGCCGGACTCCCGGCGCGCTTTGCGTCCTCTGCCGCTGCTGCCGCTAGCACTGGTGCAGGTGCTGCGACTCCTGGCCAGAAGTCATTCTTTAAGGCGACGGAGATGATCGGTTATGTGCACTCAATCGATGGAACGATTGCCACACTGATTCCTGCTCCTGGTAACCCGGGCGTGGCGTACAACACGATCATCCAGATTCAGGTGAGTCCAACGACGTTTGCTGCTGGTCTCGTCTTCAACTTGGAAAAGGACGGCCGCATTGGTATCATTCTTATGGATAACATTACCGAGGTGCAGTCCGGGCAGAAGGTAATGGCGACTGGGCAGCTGCTGCACATTCCTGTTGGTGCCGGGGTGCTTGGCAAGGTGGTGAACCCCCTGGGTCATGAAGTTCCTGTGGGTCTCTTCACGCGCAGCCGCCCGCTGCTTGAGCAGATGGTGGGCAAGGTGGACGCTGGTGCTCCAAATATCGTCTCGCGCTCGCCGGTGAACTACAATTTGTTGACTGGCTTCAAAGCTGTGGACACAATGATCCCCATTGGCCGTGGGCAGCGAGAGCTGATTGTGGGTGACCGCCAGACCGGTAAGACATCTATTGCTGTCTCCACAATCATCAACCAGGTGCGCATCAACCAACAGATTTTGTCGAAGAATGCTGTGATCTCCATCTACGTTTCCATTGGACAGCGCTGCTCGAATGTTGCGCGTATCCACCGCCTTCTACAGTCGTACGGTGCGCTGAAGTACACCACTGTGATGGCTGCCACCGCAGCTGAGCCTGCTGGATTGCAGTACTTGGCCCCATACGCTGGCGTGACGATGGGTGAGTACTTTATGAACCGTGGCCGCCATTGCCTCTGCGTGTACGATGATCTTTCAAAGCAAGCTGTGGCGTACCGTCAGATCTCTTTGTTGCTTCGCCGCCCTCCAGGTCGCGAGGCTTACCCTGGTGATGTCTTTTATCTGCACTCTCGTCTGCTGGAGCGCGCGGCGATGCTTTCGCCTGGCAAAGGTGGCGGCTCTGTGACGGCTCTCCCCATTGTGGAAACGCTGTCCAATGACGTGACGGCATATATCGTGACGAATGTCATTTCCATCACGGACGGGCAGATTTACCTTGACACAAAGCTGTTCACTGGTGGCCAGCGCCCGGCAGTGAACATTGGTCTTTCTGTGTCGCGTGTTGGCTCGTCAGCGCAGAACGTAGCGATGAAGGGCGTAGCCGGCAAACTGAAGGGAATTCTTGCGGAGTACCGCAAGTTAGCGGCGGACTCTGTTGGCGGGCAGCAGGTGCAGACGATTCCGATGATTCGCGGTGCTCGGTTTGTCGCGCTCTTCAACCAGAAACAGCCGTCGTATTTCATGAGCGCGATTGTGTCACTCTACGCATGCCTGAATGGATACCTGGATGATGTGAAGGTCCAGTACGTGAAGTTCTACGAATACCTCCTGGTGCACAAGGATTTGAGCGTCATGTATGGGTCTGCGAAGAACAAATTTTTCTACATGTACGTGCAGGAGCTTAATTATTTGATTCGTTTCTTCACACTTAACAACCCCATTCTGCACAGCGAATTGGAGGAAATGCTGAGGCAGCACACACATTTGTTTCTTCAGCACTACCAATCTAAGATGAACGCCATTAAGAGTGAAAAGGAAATAAAGGCGCTAAAGAACCTTCTTTACTCGTGCAAGCGTGCTGTTTAAGCGCATTAAAGGCAGGTGGGGCAGGTGCAATGTGTCTCACTGTAGCGGAGAATATTGTTGTTACGTAGGCAAAATAGGAGTAGTTGGGTAGGAATCGTGCCGCCTCTCAGTGCGCGCCTTTACATCCCCCCCCGTGGAGCCGTGGTGGGCGGACTGAGGGTTAGGAATGGAAGTAAGGAAATGTCATTTTTTGACCGATAAAGGTGTTTTATCTACTGTGTGAGAATATATATATATATATATATATATATATATATATATATATATATATATCTATGTATATGTGTACATGTGTGTCTGTGTTTTTCTAGATCAAATCAACTATGCTAAATTTGAAATGGTTCTGTACTTTTTTTTCTTTTGTTTTCTTATTGGTGGACATTGCTTGTTTGCTGTAGTTTTTAGAAGTTCTGGATATGCGTCGTTTTGTTTCCAAGTACGCCGCCGGGCTCCCGGCGCGCTTTGCGTCCTCTGCCGCTGCTGCCGCTAGCACTGGTGCAGGTGCTGCGACTCCTGGCCAGAAGTCATTCTTTAAGGCGACGGAGATGATCGGTTATGTGCACTCAATCGATGGAACGATTGCCACACTGATTCCTGCTCCTGGTAACCCGGGCGTGGCGTACAACACGATCATCCAGATTCAGGTGAGTCCAACGACGTTTGCTGCTGGTCTCGTCTTCAACTTGGAAAAGGACGGCCGCATTGGTATCATTCTTATGGATAACATTACCGAGGTGCAGTCCGGGCAGAAGGTAATGGCGACTGGGCAGCTGCTGCACATTCCTGTTGGTGCCGGGGTGCTTGGCAAGGTGGTGAACCCCCTGGGTCATGAAGTTCCTGTGGGTCTCTTCACGCGCAGCCGCCCGCTGCTTGAGCAGATGGTGGGCAAGGTGGACGCTGGTGCTCCAAATATCGTCTCGCGCTCGCCGGTGAACTACAATTTGTTGACTGGCTTCAAAGCTGTGGACACAATGATCCCCATTGGCCGTGGGCAGCGAGAGCTGATTGTGGGTGACCGCCAGACCGGTAAGACATCTATTGCTGTCTCCACAATCATCAACCAGGTGCGCATCAACCAACAGATTTTGTCGAAGAATGCTGTGATCTCCATCTACGTTTCCATTGGACAGCGCTGCTCGAATGTTGCGCGTATCCACCGCCTTCTACAGTCGTACGGTGCGCTGAAGTACACCACTGTGATGGCTGCCACCGCAGCTGAGCCTGCTGGATTGCAGTACTTGGCCCCATACGCTGGCGTGACGATGGGTGAGTACTTTATGAACCGTGGCCGCCATTGCCTCTGCGTGTACGATGATCTTTCAAAGCAAGCTGTGGCGTACCGTCAGATCTCTTTGTTGCTTCGCCGCCCTCCAGGTCGCGAGGCTTACCCTGGTGATGTCTTTTATCTGCACTCTCGTCTGCTGGAGCGCGCGGCGATGCTTTCGCCTGGCAAAGGTGGCGGCTCTGTGACGGCTCTCCCCATTGTGGAAACGCTGTCCAATGACGTGACGGCATATATCGTGACGAATGTCATTTCCATCACGGACGGGCAGATTTACCTTGACACAAAGCTGTTCACTGGTGGCCAGCGCCCGGCAGTGAACATTGGTCTTTCTGTGTCGCGTGTTGGCTCGTCAGCGCAGAACGTAGCGATGAAGGGCGTAGCCGGCAAACTGAAGGGAATTCTTGCGGAGTACCGCAAGTTAGCGGCGGACTCTGTTGGCGGGCAGCAGGTGCAGACGATTCCGATGATTCGCGGTGCTCGGTTTGTCGCGCTCTTCAACCAGAAACAGCCGTCGTATTTCATGAGCGCGATTGTGTCACTCTACGCATGCCTGAATGGATACCTGGATGATGTGAAGGTCCAGTACGTGAAGTTCTACGAATACCTCCTGGTGCACAAGGATTTGAGCGTCATGTATGGGTCTGCGAAGAACAAATTTTTCTACATGTACGTGCAGGAGCTTAATTATTTGATTCGTTTCTTCACACTTAACAACCCCATTCTGCACAGCGAATTGGAGGAAATGCTGAGGCAGCACACACATTTGTTTCTTCAGCACTACCAATCTAAGATGAACGCCATTAAGAGTGAAAAGGAAATAAAGGCGCTAAAGAACCTTCTTTACTCGTGCAAGCGTGCTGTTTAGGCTATATATATACATATATATATATATGGGGTATTTTTATAGGTATTTGTTTGCGTGCGCAAAGAAGGTCGAATGAAGGGGTTTCAATTTGTTCTGCAAGGATTGTGTCGAGGCTGTTGTGAATGCGGTGGTTGCTTTATTGTTGGGTTGTATTAGTTATTTTTTTATTTATAGGATTATTTATAGATGAAGGATTGCAATGGCGCTTTACGTGTTGTCAAGTATTGTGTTTGAAATGAAATCTCTGATATCCCATTCCGAATGTTTGTTTTGTTGTCTATTTATCTTTCGGCAGCGTTAATTTTTTTTTTTTTATTGTGGACTTCTTAAATTTTTGCAAATATCAATAAAATGTAACTAGCATAAAGATATATGTCAAAAATTACCTCGAAGGGGTGGCGCTATGTGCGGTTTGGTCCGATTGCCAGTGTTCTAAAGCCAGAGACATTTGATGTTGTTTCAGATAAAGATAGTGTTCTGGTGCAGATGTTGCAGGTTCCTTTACATCGTGTTGACGCAAGTATTGTGAATGGATCCGCGTTGGGTCGCAAGCGCGTGGCGCTTTCTGTATTTCCAAGAATTGGTGGAGTAGAGGGTGTAGGCAAAGTAATCCGACAGGGTAGTTCACAGACGGTAAAAGAGGGCGATACAGTTTGGGTCGCTCCGCTTTGCGGTACCTGGGCCACAACAATTGCTGTTATGCCGAGCATGGTGCATAAGATCGATCCGAAGCATACTCATCTAGCTGTCAATGCTTCCAATTATCTTGTCGCTCAACAAATTTTGAATGGGTTTGCGAGGCTGCAAAAAGGCCACATCGTCTTGCAGAATGGCGGGAGTAGCGTGACTTCGCTTGCCGTTTCTGCATTGGCGAAATCCCGCGGTTTGAAAGCTTTAACAGCCAGTACCCCTGGCCCTCGCTTTGAAGATGCGAAGGCACGCCATGCCAAATACGATAGTGATGTCTTTGAATATAACGGTCAGGGGGCACGATCAATGCGAGAAGCACTGGGGAACGGTAGAGCGACTTTGTACGCTAATGGTGTTGGTGGTCGCCATTTTGATTCTTTTCTCAGTCTAGTTGGCAGTAATGGTCATGTAATTTCCTATGGTGCGCAGAATGGTGTTGGAATGATGTTTTCAAGTGGTAACTTAATTTACAATGAACTGACTATGCACGGCTTATTCCTTCCATCGTACCTGAATACCCTATCCTTTGGAGAGCGACAGACGCAGCTAGACTTTGTTTTACAGGAGCTTTCTTCTTTGGGGTTTAGTTATCCAACAGTTACAGCAATGTCTTTAGATGAATTACCAAAAATTTGGGATGATGTATTTGTCAACGGTGGTAAGAAGGGTGTGATATCTGTAAGTAAGTAAGTGGAATTCATAGACATGGGAATGGTGGGGTGAACAGTAGGGTTATTGACAGTTCTGGTGTTGTTGAGGGACATTTCTATCACGGGATTTTTAGTAGGTTATTTGCCGCCTTGGTCTCATATGAAACTGATGGCAAAGAGCGAATAAATATAGCAAATGTATTAGGAAAACATCTATGTGCTGGGCTGCAGCGCTTTTTGGGTTTTCTTATATATATATATATATACATATATAGTGTCACGTGTTGCTATTATTTAAGAAACGTGGCTGACGCTTTTGGTAAATCATTGGCGGATCAGTGTCTTATTAGCAGTTAAGAACAACACACATAGTGAGTCTTCCCTTTATTTTATCTTCGTAAATATATTTTTTATCATCATGTAAATCGTGCGATAACTTCATTTTAGGCGACACTTTTTCTTTAGTTTGTGATGTATTGTTTACCTTTTTTTTTTTTTATTATTATTCATGGATTTTCTCAAGAGAAAAAGAAGAGGCGCAGAGCATGCCCCTCTTGAACTGTAGCAAAGCCGCTAGGCATGTTGATGCTATTGCTGTGCTAGACGATATAAGACGAACGGGTGAACTTATTGAGGAGTTTCGCCGCTTGAAGAAATACGGTGGTAGTCGGGCATCCTTGGAACGTCTCAGAGGGGAGATAAATAAACTCAAAGAAGCTCAAACAGCATTCTTGGAGAGCAATGAAACTGAGCAAGCCGAAGCTTTTACACCATGCCGAAGCGATGGTCTCATGATGACACCACGTCTGCGCTCTGAACCTATCCAGAAAGAGGATGTTCTCCCGGAAAAGCGGATTTCACCACAACGCACATTTTGCTCAGGTAAGAAAAATATGGCCAATGAAAGCGCCATGGAAGACAGACAAACAGATATGTGGCAAAGAAATAAATACCCAACATTTTCACACACTCCCGATGCGATCCCACCACAAATTGACGGTGATGATTTGATGTGCAGAAAATATTATTCTGTAGCCTTTGCTGTTATTTTGGCAGAGGCTCACATCAGAAGTGAGATTGTTCACAAGTATGAAAAAAAACGAATAAAACTTATAGCAAGATTTAGAGAATGCCGCATTGTAATTGCGATGAAATGTCCCGCTGAAAATGAGCAACAGAGGAGGCACCAAGCTTCCTTACCTCATGGGCATACCCCGCAATATGATGCCTTTTCGGCAGTCATGAAATCCATAGAGAAAACTGATTCTTGTACTGGAGTGCCTAGTACTAATGTCAATGCTGTTTCAATAGATGACAAACCAAGGCTGTCTAAAATGACGCAAATCCAAGAGAATAACAAGAACACTGCGAAAGTGTCTGGCATTCTACCGATCACAGAGGACACGACCGAACTCGCGAAAACGACCTATGCATCCATCTTTGGTAGAAGAACGCCTGCAGATTATTCGACTGGGCCATATCAAATTCAAGATATGCGAGAGGAGAGTGAACACAACATGAGAAAAAAGACTCTACAACATACTCAACGTGCAAGCTATAAAGAAAAATCTAGAGATATGCCAATGCAACTAGAAATGCAACGTGTCGTTAGTAAGAAAAAAGGAGGCCATAGGACAGCAACTAGTATAGTGACACAGTTCGCAGGTAGAGCAGAAGAGTACCGACACATTATTGAAAAGGAAGAAAGAAGAAGAGCTAAGGAGGCCCGACGCATTGCCGAAGAAGAGGAGAGAAGAGGTGAGATGGCTCGACGCATTGCTAAGGAGGCTCTGCGCATTACTGAGGAGGAGGAGAGAAGAGCCGAGGTGGCTCGACGAATTGCTGGGGAAGAGGAGGATGAGGAGAGAAAAGCTGAGGTAACTCGACGCATTACGGAGGAGGAAGATAGAATTCGAGCCGGAGTGGCTCGACGAATTGCTGAGCAAGAGGAGACAAGAAGAGCTGATGAAGAGGAAGCGAGAAGGACGGAGATGGCTCGACGCATTTCGGAGGAGGAGGAAAGAATGAGAGCTGAGGTGGCTCGACGCATCACTGAAGAGGGAGAGAGAAGAGCTAAGGACGCCCGACTTGTTGCAGAAGAAGAGGAGAGAAGAGCTGAGGAGGCGCGGCGCATTGCTGAGAAGGAAGAGAGAAGAGCTGCGGAAGCCCGACGCATTGCTGAGCAAGAGAGAATAGCTGAGGAAACCCGGCGCATTGCTGAGGAAGAGAGAAGAGTTGAGGAAGCCCGACGCATTGCTGAGGAGGAAGAGAGGAGGGCGGCGATGACTCGACGCCTTGCTGAGGAGGAGGATATAATGCGAGCTAAGGTGGCTCGACGCATTGCTGAACAGGAAAAGAGAATAGCTGAGGAGGCTCGACGTATTGCTGAGGAAGAGAGAAAAGCTGAGGAAGCCCGGCGCATTGCTGAGGAGGAAGTGAGAAAAGCTGAGGAGGCCCGACGCATTGCTGAGGAGGAAGTGAGAAAAGCTGAGGAGGCCCGACGCATTGCTGAGGAGGAAACGAGAAAAGCTGAGGAGGCCCGACTCATTGCTGAGGAAAAGAGAATAGATGAGCAGGCGCGACTCATTGCTGAGGAAGAGAGAAAAGCTGAAGAAGCCCGACGCATTGCTAAAGAGGAAAAGAGAAAAGCTGAGGAAGCCCGACTCATTGCTGAGGAGGAAACGAGAAAAGCTGAGGAAGCCCGACTCATTGCTGAGGAAGAGAGAAAAGCTGAGGAAGCTCGACGCCTAGCTGAGGAAGAGAGAAAAGCTGAGGAAGCCCGACGCATTGCTGAGGAAGAGAGAAAAGCTGAGGAAACCCGACGCATTGCTGAGGAGGAAGAGAGGAGGGCGGCGATGACTCGACGCCTTGCTGAGGAGGAGGATATAATGCGAGCTAAGGTGGCTCGACGCATTGCTGAACAGGAAAAGAGAATAGCTGAGGAGGCTCGACGTATTGCTGAGGAAGAGAGAAAAGCTGAGGAAGCCCGGCGCATTGCTGAGGAGGAAGTGAGAAAAGCTGAGGAGGCCCGACGCATTGCTGAGGAGGAAGTGAGAAAAGCTGAGGAGGCCCGACGCATTGCTGAGGAGGAAACGAGAAAAGCTGAGGAGGCCCGACTCATTGCTGAGGAAAAGAGAATAGCTGAGCAGGCGCGACTCATTGCTGAGGAAGAGAGAAAAGCTGAAGAAGCCCGACTCATTGCTGAGGAAAAGAGAAAAACTGAGGAAGCCCGACTCATTGCTGAGGAAACGAGAAAAGCTGAGGAGGCCCGACTCATTGCTGAGGAAAAGAGAAAAGCTGAGGAAGCCCGACTCATTGCTGAGGAAGAGAGAAAAGCTGAGGAAGCTCGACGCCTTGCTGAGGAAGAGAGAAAAGCTGAGGAAGCCCGACGCATTGCTGAGGAGGAAGTGAGAAAAGCTGAGGAAGCTCGACGCCTTGCTGAAGAAGAGAGAAAAGCTGAGGAAGCCCGACTCATTGCTGAGGAAGAGAGAAAAGCTGAGGAAGCCCGACGCCTTGCTGAGGAAGAGAGAAAAGCTGAGGAAGCCCGACTCATTGCTGAGGAAGAGAGAAAAGCTGAGGAAGCCCGACGCATTGCTGAGGAAGAGAGAAAAGCTGAGGAAGCCCGACGCCTTGCTGAGGAGGAGAGAAAAGCTGAGGAAGCCCAACTCATTGCTGAGGAAGAGAGAAAAGCTGAGGAAGCCCGACGCCTTGCTGAAGAAGAGAGAAAAGCTGAGGAAGCCCGACGCCTTGCTGAGGAAGAGAGAAAAGCTGAGGAAGAGAGAAAAGCTGAGGAAGCTCGACGCCTTGCTGAGGAAGAGAGAAATGCTGAGGAGGCGTGGCGCATTGCTGAGGGGGAAGAGAGAGGAAGGGATAGGTATTCAGTATTCCAAGATATTGTGGGCGAGGAATCGTCTTCCTGTGGTAAGCTATGTGAGAGTCAACGCTTGGCCCAAATCTGCCTTAACGCTGCTGATGTTTTTCTCTCTGAATGGTTGGAGACGATCGCTGAAGAAAGCAAGGAAAAGGGCGATGGGCTTTGTGCACTTGGTGAGAAGGGAGTGACGCGTAACGTCTATGAGTCGAAAATGCTGGAGCGGTTTGAAGTTAATCCAAATCTGAATGTAGAGGGTGAAGAAGTGGTAAAGCTTGAGAAAAAGGAAACAACCGGTGGTGTGGAAGCCGAGGAGAAGGAAGATGAGAAGGTGAATCAAGAGGAGAGGCAAGGGATTTGCATTTCGGAGAGGGAGCGCGCTTTGTGCACGCATAAGGAAGAGGCAGAAGCGGAGGTGCGCGGCCGGATTGCAACGGAGCCACGAGTGGCGCGAGAGGCTTGCACGAATAACGAAAGCTTGATGAATGTGATAAAGGATATAGAAAAGGACTTTGTCTTTGATACCCGAACAACTGTAGGGCGCACGACACGAACCGGGGTAGATGTGGTCCATAGTGCTGCGGGTGAAGAGGCGAACCGTGATTGCGCAGCGAGGGAAGAGCGAAACTGCAAGGCCGATATGGAAGCGCAGGGAAGGCAAATGCGAAAGGTAAAGGATGAAGAAACAGTTGAAATTGAAGCTGCTGAGGGGGAAGAGAGAGGAAGGGATAGGTATTCAGTATTCCAAGATATTGTGGGCGAGGAATCGTCTTCCTGTGGTAAGCTATGTGAGAGTCAACGCTTGGCCCAAATCTGCCTTAACGCTGCTGATGTTTTTCTCTCTGAATGGTTGGAGACGATCGCTGAAGAAAGCAAGGAAAAGGGCGATGGGCTTTGTGCACTTGGTGAGAAGGGAGTGACGCGTAACGTCTATGAGTCGAAAATGCTGGAGCGGTTTGAAGTTAATCCAAATCTGAATGTAGAGGGTGAAGAAGTGGTAAAGCTTGAGAAAAAGGAAACAACCGGTGGTGTGGAAGCCGAGGAGAAGGAAGATGAGAAGGTGAATCAAGAGGAGAGACAAGGGATTTGTATTTCGGAGAGGGAGCGCGCTTTGTGCACGCATAAGGAAGAGGCGGAAGCCATATACAGAGTTGAAGACGAAAAAGGTGTGGCTTCTAGGGGAGCGGAAGAGCAACCACGAGTTAGCCTAGAGGAGGCTCGTTCTAGAGATTTTAATGGATCTGAAGCTCCCGTAGAGCCAACACTAGACGTCTTTCTTACGAGACAGAGACCGCTTCTCTTTGATTTTTGTGAGTCTATTGTGGACGACTGGATCGAGACTGCACCTGCATCGTTGAACGTGAGCTCCACTGTGCCCGGCGGCGGTGAGTCCCCCGGGGACGCCGCAGCGGCGGCTACGAGTGCGGCCGAGAGCGAAGGGATCCGTAGCCCGCGCCGCTGCGATGGCGAGGAGGCCGCCGTGGCGGCGCGGCTGGAGTGCGTTCTCCCCGCGCGCGTGAGCCGCGTCTCGCCGAGCAACGCGGCGCTGGCGGAGGCGGTGGCCGCGGCCGTTGTGGGGCGCGCGGGGGTGGCGGTGGAGGAGGCCGGCGCGGTGCCTGCCCTGTCGTACGCCGTGGTGGAGACTGCGCTCTGGCGCGTTATACTCGAGGCGATGGAAAGCGCGGGCGTGGCGGAAGATGGGGCGCAGGAGTGCCGCGTCGGGCTCCGCGCGCTGGCGGAGCGCATCGCTTCAGACTTTATGTTGTCTGCATCGAAGCGGAAGTTGGTGAAACTGGACGAGTGTCTATGGCACGCGGATTCATTTCTCTCCCCGGACCGGATCGCGTACTGCGCCACATCAGTCGTCAAGCCGCGGATTTTATTTGACGGATTGCAGAACAGCGATGTGAAATTCCTCGCCCAGTATTACATGGACTTGGAGCGAAAAGGTCTCGTCAAGGAGGACATGTACACAGAGGCACGACTGCGCGAGAACCTCTTTGAAAGACAAGGGGACTTGTGCCTCCACGAGTCGCCACAGCGGCCCTGCCCGCCAAGCGGTGCGTGGCGCGATGTGCTCACTGTGGACCGGCGCAGATCCGGCCTCGCACAGCTTGTGCTCGGGCACTGCCTCGACAATCTGCTCGACGAGGTGATCGCCGACACCGCTATGTGGGTCTCATCGCTTGCAACAGGAAACTAATCTTTTGCGGTCATGTCATTGGAAAGGTATTGGAGTGAGAGGATAAAAGCAGTAAATGGGAAAGGGGGCGTAAACACTCGCGTTGAAGAGGACGACAACGATGACGTGTTCCTAATCAAAAAAGTAAACACAGTAGTGAGTAGAGCATATGATGTGGTAGAGACGTCTTTGCGCTTTTTTTTTTTTACTTTTTAAAAAGAAATCTCATGTATTTGCACGTGACTTAAAAGCTGTTTGTGAGTATCTGTGACAGAAAGTTATTATTCAAGAAGTAAAAAAAAATTAGATGTATTCTAGCTGAACATCTTTTTTTAAAAAAAAAAAAAACTGACATTACCTCCTTCACTTCTTATTCTTCACCATAAAAAAAAATAAAGCATCAACAAGAAGCAGCTATTAGGCATCTCCGTTGGCGAAAGGAATGGACCCCTTTGATTTTCTTGTAAAAAGTGTTGATAAGCGTATAAAAGTGTGTACTGTGAACAATGAAACAGTGGCCGGCACGCTGCTCGCCGTTGACGATCACTGCAACGTGATGCTGCAGGATTGGGCGCTGTTGGAGGGTAACAATGCTGTGCGTGTCGCCGGACCGCCGGCACCCGTTCGATTTGTTCGTGGGGGGCAAATCAAAACTATCATCTTTGCGCACTAAGTCATTGTGCGTTTTTTTTTTTCCCTTCTTATATTGAAAAAAAACGGAAAGTTTTTGTTTGTGATTTTTTTTTTGTTGTTGTTGTTCTGTGCTGTTTTGAAATGTGTATACGTTATTCTTTTTTGATAACACGATTACTCCCATTTCCCCCTTCCCTTCGATATATGTATATATATACGGTTTTGTCTTTGTGTGTATGTGTGTGATACGGAAGTATGGATCTTAATAGGGTGATGCCCTCAGTTTTGCAGGATTCAAATTCGCGCCTGGATCTTGCGACGGGGCATGGCCACTCGGTACAAGATCGGTATAGCTATCAAGAAAAGATTGGCGAGGGTTCTTACGGTGTTGTTTACAAGTGTCTCGACAAGCAGACAGGGCGGATTGTTGCTATGAAGCGTATTTCTATGAAACTAAAGGACGAAGGGGTCCCGGCGACGGCTGTACGTGAAGTTTCACTGCTGCGTGAACTCGGCGAGATCCCGTACGTTGTCCGTCTCCTTGATGTCATTGTACAGGAGTCCAAGCTCTTGCTTGTTTTTGAGTATCTCGAGAAGGATCTGCAGAGCATGTTGAAGCACCGTGCAACGCCGCTGCTGGGCGGGAAGCTGCGGCGGTTTATGTTTCAACTACTGATGGGCCTTCACATGTGTCATAGCCGTCGCTTTGTCCACCGCGACATAAAGCCAAGCAACATCCTCGTGAACCGCGATGAATCTTTTGTAAAACTTGCAGACTTTGGCCTTGGACGTGCCTTTCGCGTTCCACTCCAGACGTACACGACAGAGGTGATGACGCTCTGGTACCGCGCCCCAGAGGTCCTGCTGGGCGACCACCAGTACAGCGCGGAGGTGGACCTGTGGTCGATGGGTTGTGTCATGGCAGAGCTCGCAAAAGGGACTCCGCTCTTTGCCGGTGACACGGCCATCAGTCAACTCTTCGCCATCTTTCAGGTTCTCGGAACCCCGTCAGAGGACCTCTGGCACGGCGTCGCCTCGCTCCCGCACCACAACATGGATTTCCCGCAGTGGCCTTCCATACCAATCGGTTCACTCATTCCGACATTAGACCCAGAGGGGGTCGATTTACTGCAGCAGATGCTCGCGTACAATCCGCGAGAACGTATCACTGCATATGACGCGTTGCGCCATGTTTGGTTCGATGATGTTAGAGAGGAAATGACTATCGTAAGATCTGCCAATTAAAGTTGCTTGACAAACACATCACCATTCATCGACTCATTAGTGCGATAAAGGGTGGTACAAAAGAGAAGGTGGGAGAGAAAGAACAAGTATCAAAGTCATGCACGGGTTGGAGAAAAGCAAAGAAAACATGTTCTGGTAATCTAGAGTTTGGCATTTTGTTCCATTAAAGAAAATCCGGAAAAAAAAATCTAGTGAATAATGGGCGTCAAGAGGATGTTCAGCACCAAAAAAAAAAATTGGTGAAGGGGGAAAAATGCAATTCTACATATTTACACACGCACAAAATGGGAATGAAAAAAAAAAAAAAAACGAAAAAAAAAATGAAAACAAGGACTAATCAATGCAAAGCATGCTCATTGAAACTAGATAAGCTTTTTTTTTTTTTGCATTACCGTAAATTTTGGTG
This sequence comes from Trypanosoma boissoni, assembly GCA_030849725.1. NCBI lineage: Eukaryota > Euglenozoa > Kinetoplastea > Trypanosomatida > Trypanosomatidae > Trypanosoma > Trypanosoma boissoni. Next base: position 151,811 of record JASANW010001422.1, on the reverse strand, counting down.
AGTGGACCTATAAAATGTTTTTTTCCAAAATGGGGAAAACACCAACTATAGACCACGGCCTACTGGCAATGTTATGTTCTCAGAGATGCTAAGATGCTGTGCTAAAGGGATATATGTTTTGTTCTTCCTAAACAATAACAACAACAACAAAAGAAATGAAAGACCGAAGGACCGCGAGAGAACACGGTAAAGGGATATGCGGAACCAAGAAGCAAACTGAAGATGGTGGCAGGCAGCACAGTAACATACAGTGGAAGAAAGATGCTAGCATGGAAAGAAGAGTTTTGAAGGGCTCTAACAGGAAGACTTACAACAAAAGGAAAGATTGGAGCAAACAGGTAAAGATGGACATATCGGCTACCAGTGTTTTTAAACACAGGACCGAATTCATTCAGAAGAGCATATGCAATTATATATATATATATATGACCTTACGAAGGTACAGAGTAATTTGACTTGAAGCCTGCTTTTTTGCCTTTTCTTAACCTGCAGAAAAGATGTTTTTTTTTTTTTCGTATTATATGCTTTTTTTGTTAATAGGCTTACCGTGAGTCTCCTAAGCTCTTGTGATCACGAATTTATTTTTTTTTTGCTGTTTTCAATTTTTCCTGTTTTAAACCTTGGTGATTTTTCCTGCTGCTGTTGGAGGTCTGTGTTGTGTTTTATTTGTTTCACGAGTGCTTTTGATGTGGACGAGGAAAGAAATTGAAAAAAAAAAAAAAAAGAGATTCTTTTTGGTGCCACTTTGTGAATTCTATTTCAATATATTTCTGCCTGTCTTCATTAATGGTTACTTATTTATTTATTCTGCAAAATAAATTGAGTATTCTGTCACTCTTGATCGCTTATATAAGAGCCGCGCGATTTTGCTTTTCGGGCTCCGTTTAAGCAAAAAATAATATATATATATATATATATATTTGTTTTTCACCCCCTATGAACTTTTAGTTTAGGATCAGGTGGAACTGTGGACTGTACTCGCCACATATACGGATACGTAAAAGATATAGGAGCGGCTGTAGCGAAGATATTCAAAAAGACAATAACAACGATATATATATATATATATTAGTCGCGCACATATTTGTGGTGATCTCAAAGCTGGACTTTTACCCAATTTGCACTAGCTTGTGATTACTAATGGCGCTGGTGACTTCGTGCGACGGACTCTATTTTACCGATCCACCGATGGACAATGTCCTTACGCTTACGTGGGAGCCCGCAGAGGGCACGCCGCCGACTTCGTATAGTTTTGTTCTATTCAAAGTAAAGTCCACGGCGCCAAAGCTCTTCCACGTTCTACCGCGCTACGGCTCTCTGTTGCTGAGCGGTGAAGAGACTATGCCCTCCCCCGTATTCACGCATCTGACAATTTCCCTGCGCGATACACATCGCGGCGGCTCGCTGAGCGAAAATGGCACCAGCGAGAACGCGGCAATGGCCCGACGGGGGAGCTCTGTGCCCGGGCAGGAGCGCTTCTCCGTGGAGTATCTCTGCGTCACCGGCGAAGAGTCGGCGTACACACAGCTCGCGCAGTCACCGGGCGCCGCAAAGAGTCTTTGGCCTCTTGCCGCGACGGGAAAATTGCGTGCAACAGCCATCATGACCATTCCGCTCTTGGCTTTCACAGAAAATGTGACGACCGACTTCACACGCTCCGGAGATGCGAATGTTGTGGTCGTGCCACCAACGGCGAAGCTCACTCGGCCGACACTGCAGGAGCATGCCGCTATTCGTTTGTCTATGCAGGCGCAAGAGCATGCGGCAGGGGGAGTGCTACAGCGCTCGCGCGGAGTGGCGGATGGAGAGATGCGTGCGTCAAAGTCAGGCATAGAGGCACTGCGCCATAACAAACCAGACATGTCCGGCGAACAGGAACAAGAAAAGAGAAATGGTAGAGGACGAACACAAGACGTGGGGGACAACATTGTTATGCGCACAAGGCAGCCTACGTGGGAAGAAAGGAAAATGCATTTAAACAATATTGCCTCGCAAAGGGGAGGTATTCCGTTTGTGTTTGTGCTCCTGGCAATGTTCACTGTGTATTTTTGTGTAATGCTCGCTTGGCGCGAGCGGGGAGCAGTGACATCATTGGACTCATAGCCGTCTCTACCCCCGGGGTTGCCGAGTCATACAATGTGGACATTATTCTCGGCACAAGCCTATATAAATAGTTATACTTATACATACGTTTAGAGTTATATATATATATATATATATATATATATATAAAGGAATGGAAGGCCGGTAAATATATATATATATATATATATATATATATATATATATATATAGGTGAAGAAGTTGAGGAAAAGGGCATGGTGACATACGCGATTATAAGGGAGCATGTATATGAGACAGCAGTAAAGTAAAAAAAGAAAAAAAAAGTCAGGGGAAATTAATAAAGAGAGAAGGTCTGTTGGTGTGTAATGTGCTGCATCCTGAATACCTTAAGCGAAATGGCGCGTTTTTTTTTTTTTTTGTCATCTGTGTGTATTATCATCTTTCTCATTTTTGGGCAGACAGTTTTTTTGCTGTTGCTGTTGTGTCGCTTGTTTTTTTTTTTTTGTTTTTTTTGTTTGTTACTATGCTTTTTTGTTCTTGTTGTTGTTTTTAGAGTGGGCCGGGGGAGTGAGTTCTTTTCTCCTCAAATCTCATTTTTCTCCCTCTGTCTATGTTCATGAATTGCTTGCTCTGCCAATAGGGAGGCTAATCCTCATGTATAACAAGTATAAGGCCACGTCAAAAAAAAAAAAATAAATATTTTTTACCGCTTTACTATAAACTGAGTTTATGGGGAGAAAAAAAAAAAAAAAAGTATATTTGGTGTGAAAGATTAGAAGCCAAGAATAAAAGAAAAAAAATACAATAAATTTATTATCAAAGATTATAGCGCTTCCTTTCCGTGCGGGAAGAAAAGTATGGAGAGAAGGGAAAGGTGCGGGTTCATCTTGAACAGTGAAACAAACTGAAGGTTGAATCCTGATTTGTGTGAATGGAAGTCTGTTTCGACTGATCATTTTACATTCGTGTGTTTGTGTGAGGAGCAATAAGAAGAAAACAAAGTGTTTTTTTGATTTTGTTTATTCTGGTTTTTTTTTTTTTTTCAGTGCTCTTTTTTTTTTTATCTTTGTAAGAAGGTGGGTCATTTTTTCCATATTCTTGTAGTTGTACTGTCTGTGCGTGTTTTATTCAGCTTTCTTTCTTTCTTTCTGTATATGAATGCATATGAAAGAGCGTGAATTGCATCCTTTTTATTTTTCTCTTCCATCTTTGTGTTCCGCTCCTGAAATGTTTACTTACATTGTAGTATTCAAAGCAAAAAGAAAAAAAAAAGGATCATATATGCTTTTTTTTTTTTGTGCATTAAATTTATCGTATTTATTAATGACTCTTTGTAAAGTTTAGTTTTCCTATCTCATTCTCTCTTTTCATTTTTTATTTTTTCATTATTGGTAGACAGTTACTTAACCGATATATATATATATATATATATATATATATATATATATATATCTATTAGCGACATAATTAGATATTTTAGCTTTTATTGGTTTTACTTCAATTCCCCTGCGCTTCCCCGCAGACTCTTTCTTTTTCTTTTTATTATTATTAAGCAGTGATGAGCAGTGGCCAGTCGTTCACCGGACCGGCGAGGCGAGCGATAAAACACAAAATTCAGTCCAACCTCAGCGCCCCGTTTGCTACGCGCTTTTACAACACACTCTGGACGTATCGCATTGGTCAGCTCACCACAAGTAATGTGCGCCGCCTGAAGGAAAGTGGCATTTCGCTCGAGTGCCACCACAGCAGCGGCGGCGGCAGCACTGCGGACAAGGACGCGGAGGCGCCTGTGAAGAGCGACTTGCAGCCGCACGCTTTTCACAAATTCGCTGACGACGGCGAGTGGTCCCTTGTCGTTGCGGTGCCAAAGGACTCGGACCACTACCGCAACATTCTCGAGTGTGCGCGCGGGAGTTTGATGATTGGGCACACGGACCCGCAGCTCTTTCATTGGTTCAAGCAACTCGGCACTCTCCCGCCGCGCGCAATTCTCTCCGGCCCGATGGAACTCATCACCGGCGACCTGCAGCGCGAGGCGTGGGAAAAGACCTTTGCGCGCCACCCCGTCATCCACGACATTGCGCAGGACATGTGGACCCGCAAGGAGAGCAAGTCCGCGGCGGAGACGGTCGCCATTGAGCGGCGCGAGCGCGAGGAGGACGAGAGGCGCATGCGCCGCATGAGCAGCAGCGACTGGCGCGCAAAGTTTCGCGACCGCGAGCGGAACCCGACGGCCGACGAGGACGAGGAGCGGCCGGTGTATGTCGTGAAGCCGGAGACCTTCGCGCTGCTGCGCATGCGGCCGGAGGTGCGGCTCTGGATGAGTGTGTGCGCGCGGACGGAGCGCGTGTGGGACGCGACGGTGCCGGAGCCGGACCCGCTCTGCCGCTGCGCCCCGCGGTTCACGCGAATGCTGAACCTCGCCCGCCAGAAGCTCGTCCCATCGCTCAACATGAACTTTTCGCTCAGGCTCACCAATGCGTTTGTGTTTGAGGTGGACGAGCGCGGGATATGGGCGATGGGGACGCAGGAGAATCTCTCAGACACAAACGGCGCGGTGCGGGAGGAGTGGACGGAGCTGAGACTGGAGTTCGGAAAGGAACAAACAATTCGGACGGAGCAGGAGATGGAGTGGTGGGTGCGGGGACTCACAAAACTTGGCGCGCCGGAGATGACGCAATCAAACAGCAGTGTGGAAGACGCAAACATGAACCCAGAGGACTATGACTACAGACATATTTGAAGCGAACAAAAAAAAACCATTTTATTTATTTATTTATTTTATATTTCTAATGCTTTGTTCTTCTTCTTTTTATGGTTGAGTTTTATTTACGGCTCTCAGATATCTTATCTCGATGCATTGAAGGATGGGGTGGGGGAGTGCGATGGGCAGAAAACCATTTTTTTTTTTTTGTGTATGTGTCTGTGTGTTTCTATGTAATGTTTGTCGTATACACTTATTCACCTTATTTCTCTCGTTTCATAAGAAGAATATATATATATATATATATATATATATAGAAGAGTGTGTGCTGTTGTGCGAGTTACTGCTTTTATATGAGTGCAGTTATTATTCATCCTTTCTTTTCTTCTTCTTTATTATTATTATTATTATTGATATCTCATTTTTATTTTTATGAATGCATAGCGCGCGCTGTTGTTTGCCTGTGTGCTTTCTTGCGCATGAGGCGTTTCGGTCTCTCGCGCCTCGCTTTCTTTGCCGCACCTCTCCTTTCCGCGATCTTATGCTTTGCGCTTCTCCCCGGCCCTGTCCCCGCGGCGGACTCTCCCGCGCCCCTCCCCGCCCTGCGCGTGGCACTGCACCGCTCCGCAGACTTTTCGCCGCGGGACATTGGCGCGGGACTGCTCGCAGGTCCCCGCGAGTCACTTCGCGGCAACGACAGTCCCGTTCTTTCATCCGCCGTCTCCCGCGCCACACGCAATGTGCTGCGCCCGCTGCCGCAGGAGTCCCGCGGCGCCGTTATTACACTGCTCGGCTCTACTGCGGCAGCGGAGGCCGGCGAGGCGCTGATGGCGCACTTTGCAAACTTTGTGCTTTCCGCTGCGCACGACGCCGCGCCGCTTATTGCGGACTACGGATGTCGCATTGCCAATGCGTTTGCGCGACGGCACCCGCGCAGTACAGTTTTATGTATTGCCGATGATCCCATTGCAAAGCGACCACAGGGAGGCGCGGGGAAGAATGTGTTGCGCCTTGTTGCACGTGGCGGCATAGTTCCTCTTGCGGATGAAAGAGAAGGCATCAACAACAACAAGAGCAAAGCGAATCACCGAGGCCATTGCGCTACAAATGGTTTTGCGCCTTTTTTCACAGCTTGTACTTTTGTGAGTGTCGCAACGCTTTTTACGGCGGCTGTTCCACTGCGCCGCGGTGACACTGAAAGGGATCGCGCGCGTCTCCTGGAGACGGCGGCGGCGGCGCTGCGGAACAGTGGGGCTTTACTTGTCGCACTCCCACCGGACACGGCGATGGATTGCGCATCGCTTCTTGCGCAACTGCGTACCCGCGAGGGCTCTGCGTGTGCGGTGGAACTTCAAAACAATTTTTCCGCTGCAAAGGATTTGCGCAACGGGATGCACTCCAGTCATGCGTTGCAATGTGAGGCCGTGGCATCAGTTTCGGAGCCCCGCACGGGTGCTCGTGTGCTGACGCTCTTTCGTGTGCAAGTGACATATGCGCAATGTGTGTGTCGCAAGACATGGGGCGCCCCGCTGCTGCAGTGGGGCCGCGCCGTGCTGCGCGAATACAATGCCACACGCGTTACTTTTCGTGTAATAGACACCACTCCCGCTGCGCACACACGAGCAACAGCAGCACGGCGCATTGCGCCACTGCAGTATGTGCCCTCGGTGAGTCTTGATGCACTGCTTGGTGCGGGGCTAAGTATGTACGAGCGACTGCGAGTGTTTGGGGATATGCTCATTTCCCCACGGTACCCGGACCCGCTGCCGCACAATTGGATGATTGGCAATTCCGACATCCTTGGCACAGGGGGACGTGCGTTTCGCATTGATACATATGACCGGCGGTTTAGCAATGCGGTGCGGGAGGAGCGCAATTACTGGGCCACGGCCACACGTGGATATGTGCGACTTCTCGCGTATCATCTCTGTCTCCCGCTGCGCGATGGACTGCCGGAAGTGATGTTTGCACTCCGCGACACATGCCGCGCGCTCTGCCGCAGTTGCGTAGCGGAGTGTGTCTATGGGCCACACGGCATGGCGCCTTGTGAGGCATGTCTGCAGTGCGGCACATGCGTGCGAAGACACGCGGAGGAAAAGGAAACTATTAGTGGGCACCCGCTGGAGGCGCTGCGGGAGGCGGAGCCATGCGTGCGCTATTACAGAAATTATGCCGAAGCCCGCACAGTGTGGGAGGCGTGGCGGCGCGAGGACCTCCGGCATCCCATCAATCTCTAACTGCACACCCACTCACTAACACACACACACACATATATATATATATATATATACAGATAGATACTTAGATAAATAGTTATTTGTTTGGAGTTGTTGGTGTGGGTTTGAGACATGGAGAAGTAATGAGCGAGGAAAGAGAGTTGGTTTAGAGTGAATATCGAAGCTTATATATTAACGTAAACGAAACTTATATATATATATATATATATATATTGGCAGTATGGGTTTATTTATTTTATTTATTTATTCCCTTTGTGTAGTGTGACTTTTACAAGTGTTATTTTCTCCTCTTTTTTAATTTACATTTGCCTCACCGAGATCTGGCTCCCTTCATAGTTTTTATCTTTTTGTTCTTTCATTACTGATATTCTTTGCTTTATTATTATTATTATTATTTTTTTTTTTTTTTTTTTGTGTGTGTGGGGTGCGTTGGCTGCGTGAAAGAAAGAATCTACAAGCATAGATATATATATATATATAATTTTTTTTTTTTATATTCCTACAAACGCTTTTGAAATACCATTGCCTCTCTAATGGCCCAGGCTGGATTTTCTCGCACGGCCAGCGGGCGTTGGTACCCGCAGGCGCAGTACCCACAGTCCCAATATCCGCACACACAATATCCACAAGTGCCCGCCGCTGCGTCAATGTCTACAGGGGCTTTGGCATACGGCCCGCCGCATGCGCAGGCGCCGTTGTGGGTCCCCGTGCCGGTACAACAGCAGCAGGAGTTGATGGGGAATCAAATGCAAAAGCCAATGCCGCCGTTTGGTTCTATTTATGCCGGTGGACCTGGAAGCCCTGGATCGCCGTGCAGTTGTGTGGTGGGTCAGCCAGGGATGTGTGATTCCTGCACGGCACAGCCAGGCACGTGCTGCGGTGATGGCCCGTTGGATCCATACTGCTGCGGCCCGCCAAATCCACAAGAGTGCACGAGCTGCTGTGCGAACTACTGCGATTGGACGCTCATGGCAATGATCTTTTTCAGTATATTGAGCGTTATTGGATTTGGCATCGTTGCTGGCATGCATGAAAGTGATGATCTTTTTAAGGTTTTTAAAGTGAGGAGCGTGGATGATCTGCAGCTTGCCATTGCCCCTCTCATTGGTTCTCCACATGGCGGGTGCACGCGATACACGCTACCGACGATCTCATCGCAGATATGTATGGAGTCGAACCTCAATGCCCAAACGTTTCTCATCCAAATTGCCTCGTGGAATTTGGAAAGATTTATTCTTTACTTTCTCGCTATGATTTTGACCATTGTTGCCACTGTTTACGCAATCTTGGTGAGCTGCTATCGACGCAAAGTAATGATTGCGAGAGCTGGGGCTCTAAGGCAACAGCAGCAATTGGCATCTGATAAGGGCTCACCGAGGAGGGGCGACAATGTGGAAGATAAAATCCCGCCGCAACCACCCATGACACCTCCGCAGGGAGACGCGATGCCCCCATTGGAAGTATATGGTACACCTTTTTATGAATTTATGCGGATTGCGTGGTTTACAACGGGTGTCTTTGCGCTTGTTTACACACTCATCTTTATGTGGTCTTTCTGTTCGTTTCTATGCTTCTACAAGCATTCCTCAAAAGGCGAGCTGCATACATTCTGGATGGCTTATGGAAAGCGACACTGGATTTCGGTTTTGTGTGTGACTATTTACCTTGCCTGGCCACTGGTGAATATATTTGTCGAATTCGTGCTATGGATTGTATTTGTGCTTCCGTGGTTGGTCTTCCGCTCACTGTGCAAGTCTGGCATTGGCAATCTCCGCCCTGCTCTTCCGCTTGACAAGATGCCCGGTTGGATTCGCCTCGACATGTTCTTTGTCGACTTCAACGACATCAAGCGCTTGGGCTTCTCTGGCCCCGCGTGGGAGATACTGACCGGCACGAGTGAGCCATATTGTCCCTGTGGCGATGATCCTTCCATTGACCGCGACCCAAACATGACGGCATTTAATCAATACCGCCAGGATTGGTTTGCGCGCATGCGGGGGGTGTATCCGATGCACATGATGTCCCCGCAGCAGAGCCCCACCGCTTCCCCGATGCCGAACTCCAGCACCGGCGACGTCTCGCCGCACCACAGTCCCACGCGGCAGCGCCGAAGCCGGCGCCACAGCAGAGCCCGCAGAGAGTCGGGCAGCGACGGGGACGAGGAGGACGACGCGGGCAATCGCAACAGTCCCATTCATCACGCAGGCACGGCGGAGACGCCGCGGCAGAGGGGCCATAGCGACTCCAGGACTCGCCACCGGCACCGCAGCAAAAACCCCACGCGGGGCGGCGCGGACGACGGCGGAGAAAGTAATGGCGACGGGAGCCGCCAGCGGCACCACAGGCACTCAAGCGCAGGACGACGAGGCCACCGGTCGCGCCGCGAGTCGGTGAGCGGAAGCCCACGAACCACATCAAGGACAAATGGGGGTTTTAACACAACCGCGGTGCCAATGCCAAGGCAAACGAGCGGGAGCAATCTGAACGAAGGTCCTCGCGCTACAGACATTGATAAGATTCTGCACGAGCTGTAGAGGGAGGGAGAGTGAAGGGGTTGGGAAAGGAATTAACATTTCTCATGCTCTCTCTATCTCTTTATTTTTCTGTCGATGCTTGTAGTAGAGCAGAACCAAAATATATACCTTTTTCTTTTTTGCTGTTTGTTCGTTTTTGCGTTGCCCGCTCGTGATGCGTCTGCTACGGGTGGCAACAAAAAAAAAAAAAACTCAAAGGGATCATAAAAAAAAAAACAAAAAAAAAGAAAGAAAACAATGATCCACTAACATGAGAACGAAAAGGGAGAATTACTGGGATATGGGGATGGGGGTAGGTGGGAATGAATATACCAAAGTATTATAAACACAAAGAGAAACGAAAGCAAGAGCTTTAAAAAAAAAAAAAAGGGAGATTAAAACATCGGAACCATAGTCGAAGTCGTTGGGAAGCCGTGTATACTTCCCCCAGTTATATAGTGAAAGGGCCAAAGCGCTTCAAGTGAATGCGGAACAACTTCCGGTAGACATGAGAGGCCACGTGCCGCGTAAGTGAAAATGAAAAGTAAAAGAAAGGACGAAGAGGGGGAAATCAAAGTTCAAAAGTTGAAGAAGAAAAATGGAGTTCATCGGTGTGTGTAATGGGGGGAGAGGGAAGTGTATGCATAGTAAAAACGCTCAGCAAATAATTTTGAAGCAACAGTAGGAGGGGGGGGAATAAAAGGAATAAGGGAATGATAAATTCATCTCCTTTAAAATAACAGAAAAAAAAAAAAAAAACGAAGAGCGAATACTAAACAGGTATCGAATAGTATATCAATATTGGGTTGCGTTTCTTGGTAATAGAGATTAAAAAAAGTCTTTTATTTTACCGGGTGTTCTAGCGCAAGATCATTAGATAAAAATCGATTGGATGAAGGTAATTAAGGAACGAACGAAAAAAAAAAAAAAAATTAATGGATCGTAGACGTTGGTTGGTTTTTGTTACCTTTTATAGAGTTTTTGAATCGATTTTTTTTCTATGTCTAAGCTATGACTATCCTTATATGACTCGAGCGTCGAATTTTGCGTTGCGTTTCTGTCAAAGTGAGAATAAAGCTTAACGGGGGGGACTGGAAAGGAAGAAGAGTGGATTAAAAGTGAAGAAAAAAGAGAGAAAGAGAGAGAGAGAGAGAGAAAAAAAAAAAAGAAGGGAAACTCAATGAAAACGTTCAAGCACAAAATGGAAAAAAAAAAAAAAAAGAATGTAATGTTGAATTAAGAAAAAAAAAAGACAAAACAAAGTAATAAAGAAATTCATAGAGAAGGCGAAGAAATTATGTCTGGTATTATGTGAATAAGAATTTGAGTGGTTTTGTGCTTATCAATTTCTTTTTTATGAATATTGTGAAAATATGTAAGCGCATCACTGTTACTTCTTTGCTGTCCTTGTCGTTTTTCTTGTGTTCTCTTTTTTTTCTTTTCTTTTTTTTATGTTTCTTACTATCCCTCTTCTTCTATATATAGATACCTTTTTACTTATTTTTAATTTCTGCGTTTGCTGTTTATCTTTCTCTTCCTCTCTTGCATTCATTTCACAATTTTTTTTTCTTTTGCATTTTTTCTTTTTCTTTTTTTCTTTTTGTTTCTATGCTTCACTTATATTGGTCGAGAAGTCCCTTCGTTGCAATTCAGGTGTTTACTTTTTCTTCAAAAAGGCTTGAGAGCATTTCCTTTTTCATCACTTTAATTGATTCTTTTTTTTTGTTTGTTTTGGATATGAAGGAAAAAAAAAAATCTTTTTAGATTAGTTTTTTTTCTTTTTGCCTTTTGCTTTCCTTTAAAACAGGAACAGCAATAAGAACAACTTTGTGAATTCTCTGGACACACACACACACACACAAATAATATATATATATATATATATATATATATATATATATATATTTTGTTTTACTTCTTTTCTCTCTTCCTCTCTCTCTCTCTTTCACAGTTAATCCTTTGCGTGTGCATTCCTTTCCTAAAATATTTATCGCTTGCGGGTTTCGCTATGCCGCGACTGTTTCTTGGCCCGACTGGCAGCGCTGACGATGCCTTTCCAACGTATGTCTGCGAATTGCTTTCCGCCCCTCCCGCAACGCTTTCGCCCGCCGTTCGCTCCTCCCCGCTCTACAATGCGATTGCCCGTCACGCGCAAAACCCGCGCGACGCGGGACCGCAGGCGGAGCGGCGAAAAGAAATGCCTCCGCCGCGCCCCGCAGTCGTCCCGTCCTCCGTCGCGCGCCGGGGCCTGGGCCCGAGCGATCCACTCCTGCAGCGCAAGTGGCGAAGACAGCAGCGGCAGGAGAAGGCGAAGGCGGCGCCCGCAGAGAGCGCGGCGTGTGCGGGGCATTCGGTGACGCACTGGAGCCGTCGGCTGCTGCGGGAAATGACGCGGACGGGGTGGGATGTGTTCCGCGAGCAGATTGGGATCCAATTGGAAATCGTTTCCCGCCGCGCCTCGTCGAACGCCGCGACTGCCGCGTCCTCCCCGCGCATTGCGCCGGAGACGACGCGGCCGATTCGCTGTTGGGCCGAAGCGGAACTTCCGCTCGCGCTGGGAACTGTTGTCTCCCAACGCTTTCCACTGCCGTCGCCTGTTCAGTCGCAGTGCGTGCCGCTCGCCCTGCGCGGCCGAGTGGATGTTCTTGGTGTGGCCGAAACGGGGAGCGGGAAGACGGCGGCGTATCTCGTTCCTGTGCTTGCGGAGATTGTTTGCCGCTGCCCGCGGTTGTTGGGCGACGGTGAGCGCATCGCGCACGGTCCGTTTGCGCTCGTCGCCGTGCCAACGCGTGAACTCGCGGAGCAAATCACACAGGAGGCCCTCGGCATCATCCGCGGTGGCTCTATGGACGATCTCTGTCGTCTCGAGGAGGAGGAGGAGGCAAAAGAAAAGGAAGGGAATGAGAATGGGAATGCGAAGAGAAGCGAAGACGATGGCGCAAAAGTTTATACCAAAGAAAGTGCCGGGCGGAATCGTCTCAGTGATATTCGCGTTGTGAAGATTGTTGGCGGAGAGCGGATGGAGGATCAGTTCGAGTCACTTTCCCACGGGGCACATATTGTCATTGGGACACTTGGCCAACTCGATGCCTTACTGCAGCAACGTATGCTCGCACTCGGCAACACATGTCTGGTTGTGCTGGATGAGGCGGATCGAATGATTGAGGAAAAACAAACAGATGCGCTTGTGGCGGTTCTTGAGCGCTGCCCAGTACCGCGGCAAACACTCATGTTCACCGCAACGCTTTCCCCTGCGTGTGAGGAATTGGCATTGAAATACTTTTCACCAGAGGGATTTGTGGTGGTTCGTATTCCCCAACGCTGTGCCGGCATCACGCAAGTCATTGAACCTGTGCCAAGTGATCCAACAACGGTTTCCAAACGAAGCCGCGCATTAGGAGCGAATGCAGAAGTCGATGACGCGGCACAGAGAGAAGATTCCGCGCGGTCGCAGGGCTCTGCTTTACACGGTACAAAGTTTGCGCGACTCGTTTCATATCTTTGTTATGCCGCTCCACCTATTGTGGTCTTTGCGAACGAAAAGCGCACGTGTGATGCCTTGCAGACGGCACTGCGTGCCGAGGCCGAACGCCTCGCTGGACTTGTGGACTCTTTTCCTCTTTCTGCGCTCGTCGGAGACATTCCATGCGCTCTTCAAACACAATCACAACATAAAGACCAAACAAGCCACCGACAGCATAGTAATCATTCAATGCCACATGGACAGCGGCGAGCCGCGGGTGGGCTTTCTTCGTTGCGTTCGGTTGCCACTGTGCATTCGGAGTTGTCACAGGCGGAGCGGCGGCGCGTTGTGGAATCTTTTCATCGCGGCGAGCGACTCGTCCTTGTCACGACTGATCTTCTTGCGCGGGGCCTCGATGTGCCGAACGTTTCGCTTGTCATTAATTACGACATGCCACGCGTGGATGCACATACTTCTGGCGAGGAGGCGGTGCGGAAATACATTCATCGCATTGGTCGCACGGGTCGCGCTGGTGCCAGTGGGGTTGCGGTTTCTTTTCTATCACTCCCCGCCAACTTCATCCACCGCGCCGAGCAGCACGTGGAGCGCTCCCGCGCGAGAGCGCAAAACTCCACGGACTCCACAAAAGACATTGCGCTGCGTATGGCATTTGTGTCTGAAAAGGCCGTGGCGCGAGCGGCGGAGGCGCGCGAGCTGCTCGGCACTGCCGGCGACAGAGAGCGGGCGGAGAGTGATTTGTTGCAGAGCGACGAGGAGGAGGACGAGGAGGAGGACACGGGAGAACCACCGCGATCTCGCGCACGCGTAGAGGCGACAAAGGAATCGGCAGAGGAGTTTCCAAATGACAAGGAACTGTTGCAGTCGCTTTGGACATTTCTTGTGCATTGCGCAGAGGCGAATGGCGGCGGGAGCGGCGCAGAGGCCATTCGGCAGCAGCGGTGCCGACAGCTTCAGGTCCCGCAGTCGCTCGTTGCACTTATGAATGCGTTTACACAACGTTTGACGAATGACGCTATTAGACAGTAACAAAAAAAAAAAAATGAATAATAATATTAAAAAAAAAGAAGGCAGATATGCAAAAGAACATGGAGGGCGTTACTTGTGGAGGATGATGAATTACAGGGAGGGCAACACGAAAAAATATCATCTGTCCTCTTCTCATTCCTTGTTCTTTTGCCTGATTGTTATCGTTATTATTATTATTATTATTATTATTATTTTGTCTTTGCTGCTTTGCGCGTTGGATTTCTGGTGCATCCGTCGATTCGAATAAAGGAATGATGATTTTATGGCGTATATGGTGTTCAAACAATCTTTCAAACAGCTCCATAGAAGCAATATGAGGAAGTATTGGTTTTTATTTGTTGTTATTATTATTATTGTTTGGAAATGTTTAAAAGATTGACTGATTAAAAAAAAAAAAAAAAAGAAGAGAGTCATCAGTAGATAAAAGTAATTAGTATTGCAAATAAATAACTGCTTTTGTTGTTATTAGTCTTTTTAATATATATATATATATATATATATATATATATATATAAGATGTAAGTTTTCTTTTTCTTTTTGTAATCTGCATGGGTAGAAGTAAAGAATTATATATTATCTGGTATGCAGTGCGTTGAGAACCTGGATGATCATGTGGATACTCTTTTGCGTCAGATAGCGAAAGGCGCGGAGCGGCGCGATGCCGTTATTGAGACAGTTTCCCAAACAGTCTCCGAAACGGCGAACCTTGGCGCCTGTGTGGATGAGGTGCGTGGTGTGGCGCGCCACATGCTTTCTTCCTTTGTCGACAACAGTGCGGGGCTTGCAAAAACCATTTCCGTCAGTGCCGCGCTTGCCGAGCGCAGCTCTCGCCGCGTGAAGCGTCTGGACATGCTCCTGAGCCGTGTAAAAGAGGCAAAAGTGATCGCAGACGCGCTGCAAGAGATGCGCAGTACGGTTGCGCAGGTGAGCGCGACGGTTGGGCGGAGTGATCTCGAGAAGGCGGTGCAACTCATTCGCGCGTATGAGGCGGCGCGGGCAGAGATTGGGGCTCAGAGCAACACAAGCGCAGCCCACGCGCTCACGCGTCTTTGCGCGACGGAGCCCATCGCTACCGAGACGGACTCTAACGAAGACACGGTGCGTGACGGGACACAGGCAAAGTCCGGTGGGATAAGCGCAGAGGCTGTTATTAGCGCCGCGCGGGAGAACACGCGAGAGCGATTACTTGAAAAGTTTCGTGAGGCCTCGCGGGAGAATGACAAACTCACTATTATGTCCGCCACACGGCTTCTGACACAGTTGGGCTATCAAGAAGAAGGCTGTGGGCTTTATTGCACGTGGATATGCGAGCATACCGTTGCCGCGCTTAGCAAAATCGTGGAACGTGAGCTGCGCAAGATGGACGACCCGAATGAGGCGGGAATGAGTCACTTGGCTCTCGTCTCGACTGCGCTTGATGTCGTTGTGGCGGCTTTTGAGGGAGAGGAGGAGTTTGCGCGAGAGACATTTGGAGATATGGGGCCACTGAGACTACTGACAGAGTTACACAGCAAGTCCACAAGTCAGTGTGTGCCGGCCATGAAGGATTTCTTAAAGAAACGGCAGGAAGTGTTAAGTGTTGTGGGGCAATCCTCAGGCCCAGGAAGCCCAACGAACACACAAATGATGAGTGGCAATTCAGTCAACACGAACACCAGCACCAGCTATGGCAGCAGTGGTCATAATGTGAATAATAGCAATATCAGTCCTTCTCCAGCAATAGATCCACGTCGCACGGATCAGATCCTCGAGGAAATGTCTCATCTGGTGTCCTGTTGTCATCTCTACTGGGCCTTTGCACAGTCCAAGCAGCAGGAGTACACACACCATGGTGATAGTAGCAGTGCCAACAATAGCGGCAAAAAACTGAACCAACAACAACAAGAAAAACAACAACAACAACAACAACAACAACATTCGAGTTCAGATGCCATGTCCTCTACTCCAACGGCAGACACACTTTGGTCATCGCAAGACAATCCGCTTATGAATACTGTGCAGGATATTCTCTCCGTCTTTGTGCCTCTGCAGACACGATACCTTAACGCTGCCTTTGATCAAGCGCTGCGTCTTCAACTAGAGGCTTTGATGCCTGTCTCTCATAATAAAAACACAAAGACACGCAGCTCCGATGCGCATACACCTGTCTCCTCGCCTGGTAGCAAAACTGCCGCCACACTTATGACTGGTCTCGCGGCTTTTTACGCCTCAAAGACAGGCGGTGGGGCTATAGAGTCTTCTGGTGTGTCTGATGCACCTGTGCGTGATGTGCCGATTACATTACCAGATGATGTTTTCTTCTTTCTCCGTATTGCCCTGCACCGTGCGGTGAACACAAAATCCACGCAAATTGTCTCAGCTGTCTTTATGGCCTGTGCGGAACTCGTGCAGACACGTGTATTTCCCGAGATTCAGCGCCACGCTGCCCTGTTCACTGCAACAGGCTCTATTCCCTCTGTGCATTCACCCACACAAGTGGCATCGCCTGCTTTTACATTCACCGCTGGTGAACGTCACCCGACGATTGCGCTGAGTTGGATAAGCGCATTGCAGCGCACTGCCACGTACACTTCACGCTTTGGGGACGAAATGCGTCAACTTGCGCGAGCGCATTTTACCGGCCGTGATGTGATTCGCTTTGTAGAGCAAGCGGAAGACATGAATGTGCTTTCGAGGGAAATGTCTTCCACACTGGAGCGATGGCTCAGCGAAGCGGCGGCGCAGTGCTTCCGCGCGCTTGCCCCGCATCTCGAGCGCTTTGCCGCTCTTTCGTATAATATCACAGAAGAGACATTTTATCACTACGAACTCAGTGATCCGTGGGCACAGGGATGCGTCGCAGAAACAGAGGCATTGCTCTCTGGCATGGATGAACGTCTTGACGTCAACTCATTTGACACATTTCTACTTGCTCTCGTCCGGCATGTGGTGCAAGCAATGTGGCAGTCACTCACAGAGAAACAATTTAGTCCGTACGGGGCATTGCAGGTTGATCGAGATACGCGTGCGCTGCGGGCTTTTTTTATCGGCCGCGCTCATGAAGTACTGCTGCGCGATCAATTTCAACCACTTGCAAGTGCCGCGTCGCTGTTGCTGGTTGATACTCCAAAAGATGCGGAGCACGAGCGATATGAAGGACTCTCAAGCGAAGAGAAGCGTTGTATCTTGGCTTGCCGTGTGGACTTTAAACGGGAGGAAATCGCAAAACTGATACTTTGATGTGGGTGCAAAGGTTAAACACATTGGGCGCAAGCACATTCCTCTCTCCCTTTCTCTCTCACACTTAATTTTTTTTTTTTTGTAATGTTTGTTTGTTTTATTAGTTGTTGTTTTTTCTTCTCTCATTTAACCATTCGGTTCACTTGATGCTTTGTGTTTACCTATGTATCCATTTGTATTGTGATTCTAATGGTATATATATGGGGAAGAAGACAAAAGAATTCTTTGGATGAAAGGATTTGGATACAAGGAGAAACACAGAAACACAAAAAGAGAAGGAAGAAGCTCGAAGTAGTGGTTGATGTTGGCTGAAAACATCAATGAGAAGAAAAAAAAAACATATGAAGACACAGTGACTATATGTTTGTCTATTCATGCATATATATATATATATATATATATATTCTTTGTTTTTGCTTTATTATTATTAGTATTATTATTTGCGCAGTTTTTCTGCGTGCCCAAGTGCGATTTTCCCCTCTTCTCTTTCATCTTATTTATATATGCGCACTTTTTTCTATTTTTTTATTTTTCTTTTTTCTTTTTCTTATGTGCCATGAGTCTATACGAAGCAGAGTGGGAGCGGGAGAACCCATTGTAAAACAAGAGAAGAAGTAAAAAAAAAAAAGAAAAGAAACTTCTTTTCCCCCTCCTCCTCCTCCTCCTCCTCTCTCTCCCCATTGCTTTCACTTTCATTGCGTATGTCTCATGGGCACAGTGGACCGCGCCGGCCGCGCTCGCCGAGTCCGGAGTTTCGATACCGCCGCGACCGCAGTCCCCCGCGCCGCCCGCCGCCCTTTCGCCGCCGCCACGAGGAGCCGCTCTATCGCATTCCCTCCGCCGCCCCGTCCCTCCGCATCCCCGCGGACCTCCCCGTCGACGTGACGGCGTTTCTCGATCTCGTTGCGTTCTTTGTGGTGCAGGGGGGACCTACGGCGGAGGAGGAGATCACAAAGCGCGAGGAGAATAACCCGGCATTTGCGTTTCTGCACGCGCCGTGGAAGGATCCCATGCAGTTGTACTACCGCTGGCGGATTTATTCACTCTTGCAGGGCGACACACTCCTCAAGTGGCGCGTGGAGCCGTTTCAAATCGAACGTGGACACGATGCCTATGTCTGGATCCCTCCCCCAGCCATTGCGAGCGGGGCGGAGTGTCTTACGGGCGCCTTCGCCAATCCCTCGCGAACTCCACCGCCGTCGGCCTCATGGCTCTCGCGCATGTCTGTCTCAGAGGGGGTCTTCTTTATCACACTCAAACGTGAGGAGGCGGAGGAGTGGCAACAGATGCTGCGTATGGAAACTCTTCTTGGAGAGGCGGTGGCGGCCATGCCTACCGGAATTACGGATCGGGGGAGAAATGGGGAATTGTCTATGGAGGAGCGACTCACCACTTTGTCCACAACGCTATTGGATGGGGAACGCATTGCGCAACGAATGGTTTTTGCAGTTGAGCATCAAAATGCGGCGCTGCACATGTTGAGTCTTGTACTGGACGAGGCAGTGCGTGTGGCGTACGATGCCGCTGCCGCCACTCGTACCACTTATACAAATAGAAATGAGGAGACTCAAACAAACAGTAGTGCTGCTGCCGATGCAGCTTTCAATTCCGCTGCAAGATGTGTCATGTGCCTTTCCATTCTCTATACGCTAAATGACATTGGACGTAACGCCATGTATGCCCCAGTAACAGAAGAGGATCTTACATTACTGGCATCTACTGGGGATGAAAGCAGTATGAGTGGAAGACAGCCACAATCAAACTCTGTGTCTTCACCATTGCCAAGCCCAAACAACAACAACACCACTGCCACTGTCACAACAGCAGCAACAATGACAGGAGCTACAGCTGGGACAACAACCACACCAACAACCACACAGGCCGATGTTGGGACATCTGGTATTTTGGGTAGCGCTCCTACCGCTGTTATACCGTCGACTGCACGTTTATTGAGCCGCGCACTAGAGAAGATTATACCCACACTCGTTGAGGCGACACTCCTCGTCGCGCTATCTACAATTCAGCAATACGGATCTCTTGTTGTCAAGCGCAGCTCCGCCAAGTCTTCTGGATCGGAAGAGACAGAAGGGATTCTTCCTCTCGATATTGATCAGGCAGCATATGTGAACGTACAGGCCAAAATGGACACTGACACTAACGCTCTACCGGTGGCACTACGTAAGGAAGATAGAGATGCGGTGTGTTCGTTTGCGATTATGCTTATCTCATGGCTGAAACAGCTTTGTGCATCTTGGGCAGAGGGAGAGGTAATTGGAAACCGCTCCTGGGGTACATTGCTGACAAGATACGCTTGCCTTTTCTCACAAAATATTGAAACAAGAGATTGATATAAGCGCGAAGTAAAGAGAAACGGTGGTGTGTTTGTGCTTGTGCTTGCGGGGGGGGGGGGGTGCTGCCATATTATCTTGAGACATTATACCTTGCTGGAATATGTGGAAAAAAAACACAAACGAGCAGAGAGTGGGGAGAGACATTCAATTTGGAAAAAGGAGGAGGATAGTACAAAAAAAAAAAAACGAAAAGGGGTGAATTGAATGGATGAATTCTCAGCGAAAAGAAAGTGTAGAAGAAGTTTTATTTTTTTAAAAAGTTACTAAGATGTTTATCTGCTGTGACTTTATTATTATTATTATTTTTTTTTTGTTAAATTCTGGGTACTTTGATTTATTTCTTTTTTGTTGTTATTGTTTTTTAATCTTTATTTTATTCCATATTGTAATTACAATGGTAAGGCAGAAGGTTGCCAAAACCTTCTACAGATCCACACACATATAATATACACGCACGCAACTGCGTAAGCCAACACAAAACCACTGGTAATTATTTTTTGCGCATATTACTGTGGTTATCATTATCATCATCAGCAGCGGTGGGGGAAACAGTTTATTAGCGCAAAGGTCATGGAACACACTGATACCCATGGGGCCAAGACAACTGCGTCCCTTTCGACGCGATTCGGCTTGAGGCGCAGTCCGGTGCACAGCGAGCGGGTTGCTAGAGTTCTGCGTGAGGGCCGCCCTCCTTCCCGCGGCAGGTCAAGCATCAATCCTCTTTCCCCAAACGCAGGCACTGATCCGCCTCGCACAAACGTTCCGCCACATTTCTTTCGAAGAACACCGATGCGCAGTGCGGCGTCCCCCGCTTCGCCAGCGCCGCTTACCCCTTTGTCCTCGCCGCCTTTGGATAATTCTCCCAGGCCTGCAAGGCGCGCGCCTGTCGAGGGAACGGCGAAGCGGCCAAATGCATCGACACGGGGCGTTTCACAGAGGAATGGAAACCACACGCGGTTGCCGATTCGCACGCCGCCTCCGCGTCCGCATACCACAGACGCCGTTAAGGTGCCAACCGATGAGTCACCATCTGCAAAGTTCGGGCCAAATCCGGAAATCCGTGGAACCCGTAGTAAGCTGTGCAGAGAACACTGCAATATGCCTGAAGACGAAGACGCTTTACCAATGCTAGTCAATGAGTTAACGACAATGACAATGCCTGCGGTCGGTACAATAACATGGCAATTGGCTGGTGCAAATGCAATGCTAGTGAATGGTAAGTTATATGGTTCAACACACAATTCAATCTCTCCTGAAAAGTCTAGTACCATGCCTGAATCTTTCCCTGGGGCCGACCCAGATTTCCTGCATAGTGCTGTACCAACTCCTGTGTCTAGTGCCATGCCTTCTACTAACTCTGATGCTATGCCTGGTGCTATACATGCTACTAACTCTGCTGCTACATCTGGTGCCATGTCTGGTGCTATTTATGGTGCTGTGCCAACTGCTATGCCTGGCGCTATGCCTGCTGCTACATCTGGTGCCATGCCTGGTGCTATACCTGGTGCTGCCTCTGGCGCTATACCTGCTACTACCTCTGGTGCCATGTCTGGTGCTATTTATGGTGCTGTGCCTGGTGCTGTGCCTGGTGCTATGCCTGGCGCTATGCCTGCTGCTACATCTGGTGCCATGCCTGATGCTTTACCTGGTGCTGCCTCTGGCGCTATACCTGCTACTACCTCTGGTGCTATGCCTGGCGCTATGCCTGCTGCTACATCTGGTGCCATGCCTGCTACTACCTCTGGTGCTATGCCTGGTGCTATTTATGGTGCTGTGCCTGGTGCTATACCTGGTGCTGCCTCTGGCGCTAAACCTGCTAATAACTCTGATGCTATGCCTGGTGCTATACATGCTACTAACTCTGCTGCTACATCTGGTGCCATGCCTGGTGATATTTATGGTGCTGTGCCAACTGCTATGCCTGGCGCTATGCCTGCTGCTACATCTGGTGCCATGCCTGGTGCTATACCTGGTGCTGCCTCTGGCGCTATACCTGCTACTACCTCTGGTGCTATGCCTGGTGCTATTTATGGTGCTGTGCCAACTGCTATGCCTGGCGCTATACCTGCTGCTACATCTGGTGCTATGCCTGGTGCTATTTATGGTGCTGCCTCTGGCGCTAAACCTGCTAATAACTCTGATGCTATGCCTGGTGCTATACCTGCTACTACATCTGGTGCTACATCTGGCGCTATACCTGGCGCTATATCTGGTGTCATGTCTGGCGCTATTTTTGGTGCTGTGCCAACTACTCTGTATGGTGCCTTCCCTGGCGCCATGTTTGGTGCCATGCCCGGCGCTATTTTTGGTACCCTGCCAACTTCTATGTCTGGTGCCATGCCTTGCGCTGTGCCAACTACTCTGTATGGTGCCATGCCTGGTGCTATATCTGGTGCCCTGCCCGGTCAAAGGTCTGATGCTGTGCCTGGCTCTATGCGCGAGGCTTCGCTTGGTACATCGCCTGAACCTGAGCCTGTGCCTCAGTCTGTGCGTGACTCTCAGCGTGGGTATCTGCTCGGTGCGGTCCCTGAGTCTGAGTCTGGATGTATGCGTGAGTCTCCTCCCTTTGCCGTGCCTGAGCCTGAGTCTGAGTCTGGATGTATGCGTGAGTCTCCTCCCTTTGCCGTGCCTGAGCCTGAGGATGAGTCTGGATGTATGCGTGAGTCTCCTCCCTTTGCCGTGCCTGAGCCTGAGTCTGAGTCTGGATGTATGCGTCAGTCTCTTCCTTTTGCCGTGCCTGAGCCCGAGCCTGTGCCTGAGCCTCTGCGTGAGTGTCTTCCTGGTACCGTGCCTGATTGTATACCCGATGCAAGAGGAAATGTGGTTGCGTGTTCAGAGTCAAACACTGAAACGGATCTTAGGGCTTCAGAGCGACCGGTTGCTCTACCACCGTCCGACGTATGGAAGTGTTCGAAAAGCGATAAGTCCTCAAACCCTCAATCTGCTTCTTCCACTCCTGACCCTCCAATTTTCTCAGGTTCTTTTCATTTGTCTTATGTGGTTTTAGATGTCCCAGGTCGTACTGGCGATTCTGGGGAGGGGGTGAGTTTGAAGTCTAGCACTTCTTTATTACGTGGTTTGAGCAGTTCTACATCACCTTTGCCCCAAAATTCTATTAGTCCCGCTCTTTTTACTCAGGAGGATGAAACGACGACGATCTTTATTGTGACTAAGAAGCGCCAACCTAGTGAAATGCATGCGGTGACTGGATGTAGTAGCGGCGATGGCCCAGTCGTTGTGCGTATCTTTGTGCCAACCAATACCATCGAAGTTTTGACAGTGCTGGACATCAAGTGCGAGGTGGAGCGGCGCATTGGGGTGCCGGCCTCGAGACAAGAAATTCGCGTCGATGGCATTGTCCTTCGCAATGGAATCCCGCTTTCTTTCCTCGACCCCTCCACCATTCTCACCATGGATTATACCAGCGACAGCGGTGTTCCAGGGGTGGCGACAGCGGCCCTCTCCCGAGATCGCTTCATTGGGCAGTTTAATGGGGCGGGGCCGCAGCCCGATCCACTTGTCTCTCTCCCAGCAGAGCCACTGGACTCGATCCCGCGCGAGTCGTCGGATCGAATCCTCGCTCGCCTTGAGCGCCTTGAGCGGCTCTTGCTTGTGCCGGAAAGGGCACAAGAGAAGTCGAGGCATTTAAGTCTTGCGCAGAATCTCCGACGAGGCAATTCCGCGCGACCGCGACGGCGACCGCCCGCTGTGCGAGGCGAGTCCGACGGGGACGCGGCGCCCTCCGCGGGGTCTCCGGTCCCGCGCACGGCGCCAGTGGAGTCCCCGCCCCGGCCCCCCGCCCGGCACTCGGAGAGAGTGGCGAGGGGCGGGGGCCGCAGCGGCTCCGTATTTCAGGCACTGCCGCCCGGGGAGCAGCGGGCAGTGCTCGAGGACGCCATGGCGCAGGCACAGCAACAGGCGGAACTCCTCGCGTGGCTCTGCCAACGCGCGCCACTCGGGGATGGTGTAGGCAACTTCCAAACTCGGGCAACGCAGTGTGCATTGTCGTCACTGCCTGTGGATAAAAAGTCAACAGGAATGAGGAATCCTGCGTGTTCGATGAATCCATACCGATAGTGATAGCTGGGATGACATTCGTCTAACATACATGCAGGGTGTGCGTGTGCTTTACTTGGATATATCTCGATAGCCTACAAACAAAACGAAATGGAAAGGACAGTGACTCTAACTTCACGCGGAGCACTCCAAAAGGAAGCTGAAGACAGCTGAGATCACTAGAGTGAATCAATGGAAATAAAGTGGAAAGAAGTGCACAACATTGTACAGATGCGTATATGTATAGATGTATATATATATATATATATAGAGAGAGAGAGATAATTCTTGGGAAAAAGATACGTTTTTTGTATTTATATATTTTTTTTTGTGAAAAGTGTTTCATTTCCTTTCCCTTCACCACCTAGTATATATATATACATATATGAATACACAAAAATGAGAGAAAAAATGAACGTATTGTTCTCTGGAGTTCTGCTGGTTTTTTTCTTTTTGTTGTTGTTCTTCTTCGTTGTAAACTCGAGACATTTTGAGTTATTTTTTGTTGTACTGCAGTGTAACATCGCTATAGGTGCATCTTTTAACCCTTTCCGTCTTGATGGTGATGATGGGGAAAGAAGCGAACACACACACAAACACACGAAAAGTAAAAAAAAAAAAAAAAACTAAAAAAAAAAAGAGAAAATCATTTGATTTTATCATTTTTTATATATAGTTGTCCACTGTTGCTTTCCTTGCTTGTTTTTTTTTTTTTTTGCCCGCTTATTCACCCGCACTCCTTTGCAAAATTTATTTCTTTTGACAAGCATACGCGTTCGCGTGTTCAACTCATCCGTACTTTCAATATTGTGCCTTCGCTAAAGAAATACGTGTACGATATCACTCAACTGACACTTATAAGTCTTCAGAAAGGCGGCTATATATATATATATATATATATATATATATATAGTTTTTTGTATTGTTTTGTTTCGACATGACTTGTTTTTTTTTTTTTCTCTGTGTGTGGAGGTGGTGGGGGGAGGATTGCTTGTGCTTTCTAGTAGAAAGCCCGCAAATACTCTTATTCCCTTTTGTTCATTTGTGTTTTCAGTTTTTTTGTTGGAGTTCGAGAAAATTAAGGTGAACTTTACTTTTACAAAAAAAAAAAAAAGATTCACGAAAGCACCAGCAACCAGGCCTGAGATTGACACAGTTATTATTAAGTTTTACTTATCAAACACATTCTGGTAAATTTGCTCCGGAATTCGTGAGATCCTCAGAGGCGCTTACATTCTTTTTGTTGTTTGTTTGTTTGTTTTAGTAGATGTTTTTTTCAGTTTATTATTATTATTATTTTTTTTTTTATTGGGTTATCCACTTTTTGAGAGGACGATTGTACGTACTAGGACCATACTCGTTAACCAACGAGAAATAAAAACTTGAATAATTTTGCTTTGCGTACTTTTTTTTTCTTTTTTTTTTTTAAAGAAGGCAAGAGGCTCCAAAGCAAAGAATAAAATTTAAGTATCGGTCTCAAAAACAAAATAGTATAGAGGAATTGAAAAAAATCAAAAAAGAGGAAGAAGTGGGAACACTTTTTTGATTTTTTTTTTTTTTTTATTAAAAGAGGAAAAGTAAGAGAAGCAAAAGTAACCGTATCAATATCTGAGGAAATCCCTCTTTCCAGTCTCAGCTGGTCGTAACCGCAAAGCCTATCAGGCATTTTTTATTTTATTTTTTTTTCAGTTAGTGTGAGTGTGTGGGTTGATGACAAGGGCCTCTCCAAATTCTTTCTCTGATGAGAGGGAAACTTTAGAGTCCGCGGAGAGCCCTCGCAGTCCACCGTCTCTTCTTTCGCTCAGTGCGCGTGTGGCGACAAAACAGTTGAAATTTTTAGCGGCCATTGGGTATGGACTGATTTCTATTGTGACAATGTTACTCTCGAAGGCTATTCTCACGGAGTTTGGCTTTAAGAGCTTTATGTGCTTAGCTTTTATGCAGTACTTAACGACTGCAGTTATTTGTTACATTCAATCGTGGTTACGTGGCTCTCCATTTCCCATGCGATGTATTATTCGTATCCTTTTTGTGGACATCTTCCCGTTACCAATGCTTTTTGTCCTGAACACACTTAGCGGATTGGGTGCCACACAGTCTCTTAATATGCCACTCTTTGTACTGCTTCGTCGGCTTTCTATTGTTATGATTCTTTTCGGAGAAACTGTCTTTTTGCGTTATTCGCACGACTGGGAGACGCGTTGCGCAGTGGCTCTCATGCTTTTAGGCGCGTACTGGGCAACAAGCTTCAGTGCATCTCTCCCAATGGAAGGTGTTGTGTTTGTTCTCGTCAATGATCTCTGCACCGCTTTGCATAGTGTACTCACGCGCTGGAAAATGGATGTAAGCAGCATAAGTGCAGAAGGTATTATGTTTTACAGCAACACATTTGCCGCTCTCTTTTCGGGTATTTTGATATGCAGTGGAGTTCGTGGGGAATTGAAGGCACTTTGGGCATTTGATAACTGGAGTGTGTGCTTTGTGTTTCTCTTGATATGCAATGCGCTCTCGGGGTTTGGTATAACGTATCTTACCTATCTCTGCATGAAACTGAACTCTCCACTCACTGTTGCAATGATTGGGGCGACAAAGAATGTTTTCACATCATACGCGGGAATGCTGTTTAGTGATTACACATACACTTGGTCTTCTTTTGTTGGGGTAAATATATCTCTTTTGGGTTGTGTACTGTATAGTCATCGCGAAATAGTGCGAATTCTTCACCAGCGCGATAGTCAAGAAAAGCAAAGAGTCCTCGCGAAAAAAGAAAATCCAAATCAATGAACATTGCGTCTTTTTTTTTTTTTTGCTTTAATTTGGAAATGGTCAATATTATTACTACACAAAAAAAAAAAAAAAAAGAACAACAACAACAACCAGATTGCATTGATTGAAAAAAAAAAAAGAACTTGAAAGGTAAGCAAAGGGTGAATGGGAAATGGTAATGTAATAGTATCACATGGGAGACAAACAATAAAAAAAAATATATATATATATATATATATATATATATACATTTATTTATATGTATTTACATATAAAGGTTCTGTGCGGATAGGCAAAAGTTAAAATACCACAGCGCAAATGCAATGATAGAGTGAGATTGTACTCTCTTCCTCTTCCTCTCCTTTTTTTTTTTCTTCCTTTTCACATCAATGGTCTTCTTTTCTTTATTTTCTTATATATATATATATAAAGAAAAGGACTACAGTGACTTCTCAACAATCTTTTGATTATTTCATGTGTGATGTGTAAAGCTGTTCTTGCGAGTAAGTGATACATCTCATTACATTTGATTCTTAGTAGTGCTGCTGTTGTTCTCTTGTCTTATGTATTATTTATTTTTTTTTCTTTATTATTATTATTATTATTGCTTGTTTTGTATTGTTGTTTTTGTTGTAGCTCTCTCCCCTCTCCCCTCTCCATATATATATATATATATATATATACGTATTGAGTTTTTTTATTTTTGATTATTTTCGTCTCTATTCACGACTTTACGTTTCGTTTAACAATTTTTATTATTATTATCATTATTAGTGTACTTGTTGTTGTTGTTTCAGTTTTCATTTTATTCACTGAGTTCTTTGGGTATATATATATATATATATATATTTATTTATTTATATATTTATATTCCCGAGGATTGATACACACACACAAAAAAAAAAAAAATGAATAGTGAATAAAAAATAAACAAAAAACGAATTGTTGAGGCTCATACCTGTTGAGAAAAAATAAAAAAAGTATTGTGTAAAGTAGGGGGCGTAAGAAAAGGATCAGATAGAAATGAGTAGACAATTTGAAAAAAAAAAAAAACAGTGCCGCAGTAATGGAGACGGAAAGTTTTATTACTAATAAACCTGCACACACAGGCACACATACTTTTTTTTTTTTTTACTTCTGTCTATCCTTTCTTTCAGTCTATCTTTTTTTTTTTTTTTTAGCGTTACAGTATGTATTTGTGCCCCGTTATCGAACTTTCTTCTTTACTGCTTTGTAACTTCATTTTTTTTTTTTTTTTTTTGAGGTTGACATCAATTCTTCATTATTGCGTATCTTGATTTCTCTTTTCTCTGTGTGTTATTCATTATTATATTTATTTATTTATTCTGCTTTTATTTTTATTATTATTATTTTAATTATTTGGGCGGTGTTAGGTTAGTGCAGAACACTGCGAAAGGATCTGCATCCAGGACAATACATAGATTGTAGTCTGGAATCGACTAGCACTGTATATTCAACAACAACAAAATAATATTCTACTTTTATTACTATTATCATTATTACTATCATTACTGTTATTGTTAAAGTTTTGCTCTGGCAATTCCATACACTGTTTTTGGAGGTATGGGAAAGGCTGAGGGCATTCGTATCTTTTTACGAATTCGTCCCGTGGAAACGGAATTGCCTCGTTCATTTTATGGTGGAGTGGGTACGCACAAGGCAATTAATGCCGCCGCAACCACATACGATGTGGATCACACGTTCGACAAGTCCACGGTACACTTTCACTTGGACCGACGCGCGGAGAATGACTTTGTGAATAATACTTTAGAGGATTATCGCTTTTTATTTCGTCGTGTGTTTGAGCCGAGCTCGTCTCAGGAGGATGTGTTCAATACCGTAGCAAAGGATTGTGTGCTCTCAGCGCTTGACGGTTACAACAGCACAATATTTGCCTATGGCCAAACAGGAAGTGGTAAAACTTACACCATCACAGGTGGTACGGAAAGTTACAATGATCGCGGTATCATTCCGCGGGCCATTGCTCTTGTTTACGATGAAATGAGCAGACGGCATCAAGAGAGTTGGACTGTTGCGATCTCTTACCTTCAGATCTATAATGACAAGGGACAGGATCTGCTCAATCACGGCGAGGACGCAAGGCGACTGGAGGACCTTCCGCCTGTCACTGTACACGAGACGGATGAAGATGTCATTCTTAAAGGCCTTGAGCAGCATAGTGCGCCCAGCTCACAAGAAGCGCTGAATCTTCTCTTTCTCGGTGATACAAATCGTCTTTACTGTGAGACACCGATGAATAAGACATCATCGCGGTCGCATTGTGTATTTACAATTCACATTGAGGCTCGTGCGCATGGTTCTTCAGTTGTGCGACGGTCGAAATTGCATCTTGTCGATCTTGCCGGTAGCGAACGTGTGGCCAAGACTGGCGTTAGCGGTACTGTTCTCGCCGAGGCAAAACATATCAATCTTTCTTTACACTATCTTGAACAAGTCATTATGGCCCTTAGTGAACAAGCGGGTGGACGCCGTGATCACGTGCCGTATCGGAATTCATTTATGACGATGGTACTGCGAGACTCACTTGGTGTGAATTGCCGCACTGCGATGCTTGCTACGGCTCATCCGATGAGTGAACATATGCCCGAGACAGTGAGTACGTGCCGCTTTGCGCAGCGTGTGGCGCTCATTCGGCAAGAGGCCCGTGTGAATGAAGAGGTAGACCCCCACTTACTTGTGCGAAAGCTCAAAGCAGAGCTTCAGCAAGTGCGAGACCAATTGGCTTTTTATGTGAAGGATAATGGCGGGGCTCCAGATCGTGAACTGACGGATGATGAAAAACAACGATGTAAAGAGATGGTGCATCGGTTTGTTGCGGATACGGGGGGAGAAGTTCGAATGGAAGGTTTTGATGGGGATCTCGCTCGTATTTATTATTGTTTCGAGGTGATGAAACAAATGCTCTCTCGTTCAGGGGGCACGCATAGTAGTAATAGTGGTAATAGTGTTGGCGGGGATCGCGGTAACAGTTCTCCGTTGAGCACATGTCAAGTAGAGGATAACAACGTACACGCGTATCGTTCGCGCATCGACGCCTTGGAAACAAGTCTTAAGCAGAAGGAGAATGAGATGAATATGCTTTTTGATGTACTACAAAAAACACAGATGTCTCGATTCAATGCCGAGACACAGGCAGGGATGACGGGCACTGCACCTAACGGTGTGGCCACATCTTTGGCCTCGACGGAGTCAAACTCCAATGGATCTGCGGTGAATGCAAATGTCGACAGTGTTCGCCCAATGTCTTCGCAGCGGCGAGCTGTGTGTGAGCGCCTGCCGCCCGCCGCTGCCATGGCTGTGGATGAATTCTTTCGCAAACAGGAACAGTTGCAGAACTCGTACCATCTTTCCGCCCTTACTGACGCGGAACTATTAAAAGATCGGGCGACAGCCTTTGAAGCCTTTAAGCGTTCCTACCGCCACTGCGCGCAGGTGGAGGAGAACAAACGGGAGCTGAAGACTCGATACGAAGCCTGCAAAGAGACCGCCCGTCGCCTGAATGAGGCGGTGGACCAAATTAAAACCATCAAGGGGCAGATTCAGCGATTGCGGACGGAGCGGGTTTTGCAAGGTGTAGATGAGATGGACGAGGGGGAACGATCTATGCTCGAAAACCTCACAACGCATAAGACACACTATAATGAACTTGCTTTGGAACTGAAAAAACAAAAGGAGACCATAGACGCCATGCATCTCTTTATGAAACGCGCGCAGGAACAGCTCACAAAAGACTTTGAGGATTGGCTGCAGATTCGTCAGAAGCAGTTGAATCTCGCTACTGGCACCGAACCTGTGCAAAGCCTCCAAGACACAACAAAAAGCTTTGCAAGTACAAATGTCGATACATTAAGCCTTACAGAGCCCGAAACGCGCACACCACTCGGCGCCCCTGCTGCCATTCCTTTGAACGTCGCCCCATCCGCCCCTTCTCTCGCGGAACTGCCACCGCTGCGGACGGATCGCGGGGTGCCACCGCAGACGAGTGCTCTCTCCAGGAGCGGCGCCCCGCAGACTCCACTGATCCACTCGGGCAAACACGCGAATTCTCTCAACACGACTCTTTCCCTCACACGAACAGGCGGCACAGAAGAGATGCGCCCGTATGCCGCGACTGCCCCGTCGTCACTGTGCTCCGCTGGGCAGAAAACGCCCCCGCAGTTTCTTGTCCGCTCTCCGGTGGTGCCAAGCTCTAGTGGCGCCTCCGTTTTCCCGCAGCGCGGGCCAATAACGGGTACGTGGACTGGAAATGGTGGGAATAATGTTGGGAATAATGGTGGGAATAATGTTGGGAATAATGGTGTTGCCTCACTAAATGCACCGAATCCGTTTGCGCCGAATCATCGCTCCACGGGTGACGTCATGGCGGACAAGCAACTCGCAGCACTCTATAAGGCCCGTGAGTCTATGCGTATGCAACAGAAATCGTGAGGTCAAAGGCAAGAACTGAAGGAAAGCAACAATAGAAAATTATACAGATAGAAAAGTATTTGAAAAGAAAAAAAGGGAATTGACTAATGATGAAGAGACAATAGATTTCGTATACCAGCGGGTTTACGTTTAGTCAGGTAATTTCTATCTTGTTTTTTTTTCTTGTTTCTTTAGTGAGTTTCTTTTAGTGTGTCGTTATGTGTTTAAAAAACACAAAAAAACAAAAACAAATTGCTGAAGATGAAGGGAAATTATGTCAAAGGTAAGAACGAATCTCTGTAGCTTTTGTGTGCTTCTTTACTTTTTTTTTCTATTTTTCTTGAAGCGTATTCCGGAGAATTTTTTTTTTTCTCCCTCTTTCATGCATTGTTTCCGTCGTGTTTATATTTTAATTATAAATATATATGCGCATTGTTATTGTTATTACTATTCTTATTGGTATTATTTATTTATTTCCTCTATTTTTTTTTTTTAAATACACACAAAACAGAACAAAAAAAAAAATAACATTAGTTCTTTTATTATTATTATTATTATTATAGAGAGGTTTTTCTCTTTTTTTTTTTTTACAGTGCACCACACTCACCGCCTCGAGTGATGTCTCCGAAGCTGAGGCACCGGATTCTTGAGGACCCAAACAACACATGGAATCATCAGTTGATGCAAGCGTGCCTGCAGCACAAGCTAGAGGAAGTGGGAAACCTCCTTGAGAGCGGCGCGGACCCTGTGGCGGCGCGTGAAGAGGTCCCATTTTACAGCGAGCCCCTTCCCCCGCTGGTCGCCTTGGTTCTTCGCGGTCAGTACACGCCTGAGGCGCTGGCGATGATGGATTGGCTCGTGGACCACGGCGCGAGTGTGTCGGCGGCGATTCCGTTGCAGGGCCGGCAGTTTCTCACCGAGGCCGGCGAGGAAGGCACACTCGTGCACCTTCTCGTCCAGTCGGGGCAGCTCGGTATGCTGATCGAGGTACTCTCCCTCATCGCGGAGCCGCGCCCCGCTCCAATGTCGATTGTTCGCCGATTTTTTCGAGGGGATAACTCGAGCGAAGGGCTATTGACCCCACGCGGCAATCGTTCATCGCGCTCGGGAAGTGAAATCGGGAAAAGCCCGCGGCGTTCGGGAGGTCGCGGGCGTGGAGGGGACTCACCGGCGCGACTGGCGGCCGGGGCCGGTGCGGGCGTCGGGCTTATGCATTCCGCACGTACCTTCACGGCGAGTACAACGTTTACGTTACATCTGAAGGGACCGTGTGTGGACTTTGAAGTTCGTACATCTGTGAGTAATCTTACGGTAATGGATGTTGCCCTTCGCCGTGGCGACGCGCAGGTGGTGCAACTGCTGAACTACTACGGCTGCCCTACGCACTTTCATCGAATGGTTGACGGGTGTATGACGCCTCTTGCACGTGCCTGTGTAGCGGGTGGGCGTGAGGAGGCCGAAGCTTTAATTGAGGCAGGGGATGTGATTGGGCAAATCTCACTCGACGGGCGTTATACGCTTATTCACTACGCGGCAGGTCAACCAGCCGTCCTGGACATGCTTTGTGCAAGGGGACTTAATATTGACGCTGAAAATGCACTAGGTGAGTCTGCCCTTATCTCGCTTATTTGCTATGGCCAAGGCATGAATGCGGACTATTCAATTCGTGAGGCCCCGCAAAACTCGGATGTTGCTCGCCTTGCCGCTTTACCAGCGGCAGCATTACAGAATTACATTTTGACAGCGATGCCTCCGCTTGTACAAGGCACCGGGTCTAGGTTGGGAAAGACAGTTTCGGGGGCGGGAAATAGTGGTGCCTCGACAGAGATTGATTTTCCTGCAATGGAACCAAAGGCGGATGCGTGGTGGTATTTCGCCACGACAAACACATGGGCTATGATGCAAAATATGGTAGAGCGTGGAGCTGATGTACACGGAGACCATCCTCGGAATGAGCGAGACAAGGTAATGCAACGTACAGATGATAATAAGCATAGTGTTGCGTACACGAACGCGCTAGCCGTTATCACCGCAGAGGAGTCTGCAGCAAAGATAATTAAAGGAGAAGTTAATGCGACTGAAAACAAGGCTGTCGGCATGGAACTTAATGGTAACTCCAATGTAAAGCAAGCACCTGTGCCGAATGAATCAGTGAATAAAGGACAAAGGCGTACTGCAAGAAAAAAGAGATCCTATGAAGCAGATAGCAGTGACAGTAAGAGCTCTAGTACGCTGGATAGAAACTCTGGAGTTGACGAAAAAGAGATTATGGATGTACAACCCAATCTACGAATGCTCATGCGTCTCACCCCACTGATGCATGCCATTATCGCGTATCACCCGGAACTGATTCGTCGCCTCGCTGTGGAATACCGCGCGGATCCAATGGTGTGTGACGCGCAAGGTGCCTGTGCACTACACTACGCGGCCCTTGCTCGCAGTTCCACTGTGATCGAACTTCTCATTTCTTCACTTGTGGTTCCGTTTCACGAGCACTTTGATATCAATGCACAGGACTGCCGAGGCCAGACCCCTTTGCACTACGCTGCTGCACAAGGCAACGTTGCTATTGTGCGTGCGCTTCTCACACTCGGTCCAACGATTCACCTAGGAAAGGTTGACTTTACTGGTATCACTCCACTGCATCTCGCGGTGCTCGCCAATGAGCCCGATGTGGTGGATTTGCTTCTTCGTCACTCGGAGACGCTTGCGGCGGCGACGAGTGACGCGTACAGCAGCAGCATGGCAGGAGGCACTGGTGCCTCAGGGCGGCGAAGAGGCACCGGAGGCGGGCGGCGTAGAGGGCCTCGTCAATCCAATGTGCCTGTTCGTGATGCCCCAGCGCTTGAAGCCATGGCATTGGTCGATGTAGAGGCAGAGGACACTGTCGAGGGTCTCACAGCGGTTGAAATGGCGCTGCGTAAGACTCGTCACCTGAAGGTGGCGCGTGTACTCTTGTCTGTCGGTTGTGCCTCTGTGCGTCACGGGAGCGGATTGCCACGCGGTGGAAATTTACTGCACCGTGTAGTGCACGACGGCTCCGCTGATCTTCTGTCTCTTTTACTTGAACACTATGCCGATCCAACAGATGTGGATGATGATGATCACACTCCACTGCATATTTGTGCCATGTTAGATCTCCCACAGGCCCCTGTAATGGTACATGAGCTTGTTCGCTACGGCGCTCTCCCCGATGCTCAGAGCAGCATGACACTCGAAACGCCTATTCTCATCGCCGCGCGACTCGGCCGGGACGAGTTGCTTAGGGTTCTCCTTTACGAACACGAAGAAATGACGTCGGATCATTTTGTTTCGCTTTCTTGGACAGGTGATGAGGAGCGTGACCGCATCAATGGAATGCACGGCGCTACAGGCGACTCCGCGTCACCGGGAAGTCAAGGGAATCGAGGGCATCAGTGGCGTTTTTCTGCGAGTGACTCAAATCCCCTATCGCCCGTTGAGGGAGCTTTGCAAAACTCGCGTTCCAACCGCGAGCGACGCCCACGCGGTCTCTGGAGTTCCTCATCTATTGGGGTTACAAACTCTGACGCCGCGGATGGCACAACTGGAGAACATACTATGACAGATTCCACCAGGGGAAAGATTGCGAGTGATGTGGTATTAAGGAATCCGCAACACTTACTCCTCACTGATGGGCGCGTGAGAACGCCGCTGCATCATCTTTGCGCCCATTCAGACATTTCCCGACAGTCCGCTCTGTTGCCAATCGTTGCGCATATCGTTCGCTGCCCTCTTGGCTCCACGCTGGTTTTGCACCTCGACGCGGAGGGCCGAACGCCACTGCACGAGGCGTGTGCGGCTGGTTTTTCAGGGGCAACAACAGAAATCCTTAACCGCGACGATGCGGGCATTGTGTTCTTTTTAGATAGCCACGGGAATCTTCCACTGCACGACGCTGTCGCGGCAGATGACGCGGAGAGCATTTTCGCCATAGCAAAGAGCGCGGCGCTGTGGGTCCCATGTCTCCTGCGTGGACTCTCCGCAATTGTCGACGAGCCAGACGTGGCGCGGAGCCTTCCCCTCACCGCGCGACTGCTGCAGCAGCAGCGGCACAGCGGCGGCGGTCGGGCACTGCGCGGGAGAGCGGGACGAGAGATGTCTGTGGGAAACGTACGGGAACTGCTGAATGTGCCGGATGGTGTGGGCCGCACGCCGCTGATGCTCGCGGCGGAATTGGGCAAACGAAAAGCTGCAGCGGCACTCGTTTCGCTTATTAAGAAAGGTCCACATGTTATGCAGTCGCCAGAGCCTACATTCACAAAGTTCCCGCTGCCTATTGCGTAGTTACTTGGAGAGTAGGAAAAAAAAAAAAGAAGAATGTGTTTTTCTTCCCTTCATATTTTTTTTTTCTCTATCTCTCTCTATCTCCTCTTTGTTGTGTACATATGTAACAAATAGCTATATTTCAAAAAAAAAAAAGAGGGGTATGTATACGGTCTTTTTTTAATAAGAATCTGATTCCTCTACCTCCACTCTGGCATGAAAAAAAAAAAATGTAAAGATGATAGTGAGTAAGTGAAAATGCCTTTTATTTCTTTTTTGTGAAGAAAAAAAAAACAGAGAAACGATAAAATACAAAGGAACACTTATCTATTTTTTTTTTTTTTGCTGTCTGAAGATTAGATTTTCACTGATGTCTTTTGATTTTTTTTTTTTTACAGAGGGGAAGGGGGGAAGGTTGTACCGACAGTCATCCCATTTTTGCATTATTTTTGAAGTGTCGTTATTGTTAGTATTTCTTATATATATATATATATATATATATATGTGTGTGTGTGTGTTTCATTGTTACTGACATTCTTTTGCTTTTCTTTTGTTTTTTCAACGACATATATAGACCCTTTTTCTTTTTTTTTTCTTCCAGCAGAGCACCACAAAAAAAGTGCTTCAAGAGGCGAACGATATAGTATATATATATATATATATATATATAACGACTGTTCTGTCGTGTACGGGCAATCAGACATAGGAACTCGTTTTCACACTTGAGAGCAATAACGAAAAAAGGGGAAGAAAATAGCTATGGGTGTTGGACAAAGCCGGGAGTTGCTTGGCAAGATAAGTGATGACCGCGTCTTTATTTCTACAAATTCCAATGAGCTTTCTATCCTTCTCTCGCTATTGAATGAGCAGCAGAAAGAGGGTGAAAAGGAGAGTGAAGAAGGCTTTTCATCCGAGACAGAGGAAAATATCTCTGGGGACGATAATGCGTTGGAGAAGCAGCGAGAAGACACTGAAAAAGAGGTTTCCCAATTGAGTGTTGTCCCACTCTCCACAATTGATGCGGAGACACTCACAGGTGGCACTTGCGAGACTGATGAGCCCACTGGTCGAATTCTTGGAATTCACATTGCAAACCATTACATGGGCGATGATGCACTGCACACAGGTGTTCTTAATGCCCTGACAGCTGATCAAACATTACAATCCCTTTATGTGGCTTACAATGCCTTTTCAGCTCGTGGTGTTTCGGCCATTACGAATGCACTGCTACGCCCGTCGAGTTCGCCTCATCCGCGATTGCGTTTGTTGAACTTGGGAGGCAATCATGCTGGTCCAGAAGGTTGCCATGCTGTGGCTAAACTTTTAGAGGCAAATCCACCTATTCGTGAGTTGTCGTTATTCCACAACGGACTCTACGATCGAGATGTACAGCCGATACTTAATGCGCTGGTCAGTAATACCAAACTACGCGTACTCAATTTTGATCTTAATTACTTGACAGGGAAGTTTTTGCGCATGCTACTAAAGCTACTTCAGCACAACCTGACCATTGCTGCCGTACTCTATGATGGTCCATACGACCCAAAGACACTTGAGCCTATTGTGGCGGAGCACGACACGGCTGGTGAGGACCCTTCAGCAGATCCTTCCGCGGCAGAGGCCCGCGCGTCGCTTCGTCGTCAATTGCTTTGCGCAGACTTAGCGGGTCGCCCGCCGTTTCCAAAGGATCTTGCGGACGAAGTGGAAGCGATTCTTGCCCCGCGTCGCGCGGCATACCTCGCGGAGCTTGCGGCTGAAGTCGCGGGAGGCGGCGACGGCGATGAGGCGCGGGGTGATGGGGAAGAAGAAGATGCGCGCAGTGGGGGTTGCCGCTCGCTCGCGCAGGATGTGGAGCCAGACGGCCAGAGTGCGGGAATGGCTTTGGAAGGTGTCTCGGGCAATGGCGAAGAAGGTTTGGCGACAAAAGAGGAAGAAGGAGGTAAAGGAGACGAAGAAGACGAAGAAAAGAGTGACATATATGGGATGAACGATGAAGAGGAGGAGGAAGGCGAAGGCGAAGAGGAATATGGAAGCAGTGATACGAACCATAGCTCCGCGCAATTGGCTTCGAATGATGTAATGTTTCCTCCACTCAGTGGCAATGGAGCGCGCAAGGCCAGTCGTGCGAGCATGCAGACAGGGGCTACGAGCGCCGTCCTCTCGGGCCGTCCCCGCGAGAGTACTCAAGCTTTAAGTGTATCGGCACTTAACTCTCGTGCAATCGATGAAGCCGCCAAGTGGCGTTCCAAAATGTCTAACAAGAGAAAAGAGCTTAAAAATGGGTTTGATCGAATGCGCATTTCTACAGTTGGTTCCGCCGTCCCGGGTACTCGTAGTTCATGTGAACCTGTCGGTGAAACCGCGAGGCGACTGCGAGCTTGCTGGTGCGATCCACGCGATGTGGCCGCGCCGTACAGTGGCATGCTGCACTATCACTGCAAACATGAACCAACTGGTGGGGATTTGGGAGAAATGGGCACTGACGGACGACCACTTAAAGGTGTGAAGGTACGCAGCAAGAGAAAGCAGGTAAGGCGGAATACACTGCAACAGCATGTCTTCTTGCCAATTGTAGAGGAAAGGAAACGAACACAATACACAGGATGCAAGGAAACCTCTCACAAGTGTGAGTCGATCGGGTTCTACGGAAGGCCAAAGACGGACAAGAGCTCGGTCTACTTCTTTTCTAGCGAGCACCCAATGCATGCCCCTTCACTCATCATGGATAGTCAATATTAATTAAGAAATGCAATCTACACCGAACATGCATCATCTTTTGAGACTTTTCCTTTCTTATTGCCGTTTTTGATGTTCTTGTTATTCTTCTTTAAGTTTTTCTCTACAACTGTCTCTCCCCCTCGCCCTCTCTCTCTCTCTCTCTCTCTGTGTGTGTGTGGAGAGAGGGTATGATCATGTGCGTGCGGGTTCGTGTGCGTATATCATTGTATATGTTTCTAAGAGGCGTCAAGGCTTTCATTTATTTCTCCAGATAACACAACAAAAAAAGACAGCGTCAATATGGAAGAGAAAAAAAAAAATAGTATGGCGAGGATGGAAAATGTAAGTTATCATGGTGTTTGCCTTGGTACGCTGCTATGTAAAAAAAAAAAAAAACGAGGGAATGAATGTGCTTGCGTCAAAAAAAGAGTTTTTTTTATTTGCTCCAAAGTTCACCCATTACCTCTCTCCTTAATAAATGTTTTTTGTCGGTTTGTTTCCCCAGCCTCTATATTTTGTACTTCAATGCGCATGGATCTCTTTTTACGCTTCATATTTTCTTCTCTTACCTTGTATGCCTGCATACACACACTCATATATATATATATATATTAGCTTAGGACTTTCTTACCCTTTATTTTTATTCTTTTTTGTGCAAAAAGAATACGATAAAGTAACAGCGACACTCGTATTGGTTCCATTACTACTATTATCCTTAGTGTTATCGGTTAAAGCCAAGGAATCCCCGCATGCGGTCGACTTGTATACGTCGTGGGGTTTTAGAATCCATTCGCACTTTTTGGCGTGGGGAGCGGTCCAATGACTCAGTGTCCGCTACCACTACTTTCGCAAGTTCATCTTCAACTTCTTCTTCTTCGGCGAAATCAGACGGTCCGCCGGATTCGTTCTCTTCCAATTCGAATTTGTCATCGTCACTCTTTTCTCGTGTTTCCCCGTCACCACTGGAAATAGTAAAGCGTGTTGTGAATGAGCGCTACACGTGCCGTCGGTTTGATCCCACCAAACCTGTGAGCCTTGAGCTTGTTGAGGAACTCCTCACTGCTACGCTGCGGTCCCCAACGGCTTTTAATCTTCAGCCGTGGACTGCTGTTGTTGTGCATGAGGCATCACAGCGCAAGGCACTCAGTCACGCAGTTTTGGATCAGTCGCAACCTTCAACGGCGCCAGTAACAGTAGTGTTTGCGGGAAATTTGGAACCAGAGCAAAATGCCCCTGCTGTGCTGGAGATGTCACTTGATAGCGGTTATACAAATCCCATGTACGGACCACAGTACTTGCGGTACGTGTACTACGAGATGCATGCCGGGCCCCTTTCTACAATGTCTTACGCCAAGTACATCATCTCCACATGGTATAGCCAATGGACAGGAAATGCGATGCTCTCTATTCCAACCACACAGCAAGGATACGCATGGAAGCAGGCTATGATACCAGCGACGACATTTATGTATCTTGCCGAGGCTGCTGGACTGCGTACGGCGATGATGGAAGGGTTTGATGAGGCGCAGGTGCGGAATGTGACGGGACTTCCGGAAAACTTTACTGTGCCGGTAGTGGTGTGTATAGGATACCCGGATAAGGAAAAAAACAATGCCGTGCGTAGTCCTCGATTTCCGGCACGGCATATCATCCGTTGGGGAAAGTATTAGTTACAGATTGGCACCTTACATACACACACACACACACACACACGTATCTAAATAATTGTATACATACATATAGGCATATATATGGACATGGTTAAAGGAAGCAAACATGCTAACGGATTTAAAGGAGAAAGGAGTGTAGTTGCGTGTAATTTTTAGTTGAGTAAAAGTGATATTTGTACTTTGTTTTTGCTTTTTCCTTTTTAATTTTTAGTTTCTTTGTTTTTTGCATTTCACCTCTCGTACTGTCGTTTTCTCTCTCTCTCTCTCTCTCTTTCTCTATCTACATATGTATCTGTCTACCTATGTAACCCTCACGCCTTGCTTCAATTATCTTATGGTTGTTGTCTTGTGTCTGAAAGAAGGAAGAACACAATATAACAACTGCGGATTTTATAGATTGTGTCATTTATTTGTTTTGTATATATTATTTATGCTTATTTTGTAAGGGTACAACAAGGTGGAGAGAAAAGTATTAAAACAATTTTTTTTTTCTCCCTTCGTTTCTTTACGCATTGCTTACGCATCGATACTGGCGTCTGAAAAAAATAAAAATAAAAAGAAGAAAATCGCTCAAGGTTTATGATTGCGCGATTGATCATTAGAGAGTATTAGGATCCAAACAATATATATATATATATATATATATATATATATATATACTCTCTGTGTTTGTGTACAGTATTAGTGGTTCAAAAGGAGAACTATTCCAACAGTAAAAAGATAACTTATAGTCAAAAAACGTGTGTGCGGCTTGCGCTATATGCAACATTCCTCAAATTCCTCCATTGATTTTCATGTGTACGAATCCTCCGAACCCCCATGTAACAATTGCGAGTCGTCTACCACAAGCGAAGCCTCCCAGATAGGGTCGGACATTGACTCGGAGATTGATGCAGCCAGTCGGCACACAGAGTCTCTTGTTTTGCGCTCGCCGCGGCACTTTCCCCCCGCGCCCCAAATCCCCGCGAGCGGCGCGGAGAATTTGCGTGACGGTGAAGGAACGCGAGAGCGGAGAGCGATGGGCGAAAGCACACCGCCACATGAAGGGCTTGTGAGCGTTTCTGCGCTAACGGCATCGGGACTGCCATTGCCGCTTATGCATTCGTCGATGGAATGGGTAACGCCGCCCTCGTCATCGTCGCGGCGAAAAATGATGCTTTTCGCAGGTGTACAGAAAAGTATCACACCGGTGCGTGTAAAAGTGCAAGAGGAAAGTGAAGTAGTGGAACATTCTGAGATTCAAGCGCGAGAGAACGAAGGTAGAGATACCTCGGATGTTCCATGTATACAACTGAGTTCAAAGGGCGCAGTGGAGAAGAAAAAGGATGAGGCACAGAAATTGCGGAAGCAGTTGGTGAGCGATGATGAGCGGCTTGTGAAGGGCGGAGGTTGCTCAAATATTTTACATGCTTTTCAAAGATTCTTCCACTTAGGGAAAAGTAAAAAGAAACGAGAAAAGGAAGCGAAAAAGGCCACCGCACACATATCTGCAGTGTCTGAGGCGAAACCGGAGGATCAAAAGGAGCAGAAGACTTCTGGAGTGCGCGGAGGGCCTTTGGTTTCTTCCGATACACGTATGAATGTCCACGAAACGCCACTTGCGTGTGTGGACTCGGCGCAAAGCCGCGGTGCTATGGGTTACGATGTTGCGGCGAAAAGCGAATCCAATGTATCGCGTTTGTCGCCTCCAAAGACCGCTAGTGGTTTGACGAAGACAGGAGGAGATACGTGGGCCAAGGACGAAGTGAGAGAGGAAACCTTAAAGAGTGGGGAGGAGAACCGTCGCCTAGTGGCCGAGGCAACACGCAAAGGAGAAGGAGAAGAAGAGTTGGGCGAATCCAATGAAGAACTGGATGATGAAGAGGAGAACGATTATTATTCTGATGATTATTACGAGGACGATGGCGTGAAAGAGACGGAAGAGGAGAAAAAAGAAAAAACAGAACGGGAGGACCGTAGTGCATTAGCGTATGAGGATTTTGAAGTCTCCCCCACGCCTCTTCAAAAAGAGAAGGATATCATTGAGCACGAAACCTGCAGAAGTGATGGTATCGTTGCTTCACCCTCACGTGAACGAACGCAGAGTTCGCGTAGTCACGCAAGGCGAGACATGCGAAGCAGTTCTGGCGATTCCCATTTGAGGTTTGACACGGAAGAAAAAGAGAGCGCTATCCCGAATTCTGAGGAAATGCGACTCACACAAAGTCAATCGCACACCCCACTTCGCTCCACGTTTAGAACAGCAAAAGGTGAAACGGGGGAAGTGGCGTCCGGACTCAAAGACTATGAGGAGCGCGGGGTATGTGAGTTTGCTGCGAATAAAGTTGACGAGAATGCTGTCCCTGTCCCTGTTGTCTTCTCGTCGCCACAGAGCAGAGAGTCCTCCGCGCACCGCACAAGGCGCAGCGGTCGAAACAGGGAAGCCCCACTCGCGCATTCGCATTGCTCCACAAATCACTCGTCTCCCTTCACCGCACGAGCCCTTTGGCGGGTGTCACCACAGACTGAATGGAGTGGAGGGCTGCGCAGCATTGGACATTCAATGTCGCCGCCGCCACGCGCAATCATTTCAACGGGAGACAAAATGAAATCCGCGGCTTTGCGAAAAGGAGGGAAAAAATTCTATCGGCAGCAGAAATCTCCACAAATCTATTCACAGCAACAACAACAACAACAACAGAGACAATCGTCTAGACATTGTAATAGTAAGAAACAAAATACAACCACTTCACTGCAAAGGCGTGAGGTAGGAGGGTATCATGGTAGTTCCAGTCAATTGCAGCGTGGACGAGAAACACCAAAACGGAAAATAACTTCGCTTGCTCCAAAAAATGCGGCGTCCAACTTAGCACAGAAACAAAACCAAAGCCTAAAAAAAGAACTGCCGAAAAAGGTTCATTCGGTGCAATGGCGAGATACGCCCTCCACTGCGATTGATGAAGCTGACATCAAAACCTTCACGACAACTGAGATTGGTCACTGTTCTGGAAATTCATACGCACAATTAGCGACAAAGCAAAGAGAGTACAGTCAGAATGGTGGCAGTACTGCTTTGCAAAATATGGAGAAGCATTTCACAAAGACAACGCAGTCATCAAAAGATTCACCTGTAAGGATCGCTGGTCTGCAACGTGTATCGCATTCTCGCTCACTGTCCGATGGCCTCTCGTGGCGTGACTTCAAGACACAGTTCTATTCCCACGAAGGCTTTGCTCTGCAGGAGCCGACGTTGGAGGCTCACACGTGTGGTGATTCAAACCCGCAGCACCGATTGCCGGACACGGATGAAGAAAAACTCGCATTGCTCATTGCGCATACCCGAGCCTCGTGTGTGGCGTGCCGCTCGAGTAAACGCGAACTGCGGTTGTGGGATGGGATTGAACACCTACTGAAAGGTTCCAGGCGTGTACGGGAAGAATTCTATGAGACTCCTCCGTCGTGGTGGAAGTCTGCGGCTGCGATAGACGCCGTCGCAAAGGAGGCATTGACATACTCTATGAAAACCCCGAGGGGCGGGGAAGACATTTCCACTGCAGTGGAAGAGCGTAACGGGGTGTTTGGTGACTCGGGTGCGGAGGAGAAGCAAAAGATTGGGCTGCAGCCCCAAGATCTCTATTCGAACGCATCTGCCCATGTAGAGAATAACGAACACTACAAACAAAGCATTCATTTGAAAAGCAAGACAACGGGAAAGGACAAGGAAGGAGACGGTAATGCGAGGGGTCAAACATATCAGGAAAGACAAATGGATAACATTCCTATTAGCTCCAGTGAGGGAAGCGCGGCATTTCCCACACGCAGTTCCTCGAGTGATGCTGCAGTCGATGAAAAACATTATACATTAGAGTCCGTTGCTGATGAAGGAGAGGCATTCGAACCTGAACGGCATGTTCAAGAGGGTAAATTGTATTATTATCATGACGTTGACGGTGGTTCGCGCGGTGAATTGCATTTGCCCGAAACCTCGCAACATCACTCGGAGGAATTGCGTTATCTTCATGGCGATACGAATGTAAATACATTAACTGAGGACGGCCTTCGTGAGGAAATAACTGACAACCCAATGGTCCCTTCACAGAAAGCGACAACTTCCTCTTCGTACCATTTTTCCACCCAACACACCAGTGAACGCGGGGACAGTGCCGGATCTTTACACAACCCTCAACCCATTGAGAGCGGACTCGACGGCATGCATGCAACGCC
The DNA here is from genome assembly GCA_030849725.1 of Trypanosoma boissoni. Classification (NCBI taxonomy): domain Eukaryota; phylum Euglenozoa; class Kinetoplastea; order Trypanosomatida; family Trypanosomatidae; genus Trypanosoma; species Trypanosoma boissoni. Next base: position 108,067 of record JASANW010001422.1, on the reverse strand, counting down.
ACCGTACCGCCCTCCACCACACGTTGAATCATTCAGCGACGAAAGCCATGCGGATCCCTATGCGGGGGTACGCTCCGCCGAGCGACGGGGAGAAAGTGGGAGTGAGACGGGCAGTTATGCCTTTCGTATCTCGGGAGAGACAGGAAGGAGCGGGAATGACTACTTGGGCAGAGCGGACCCGTCATGGGAGGAGGAGCGACAGCGCATGGAGCATCAGTTGATTACTCTCGCTGCGGAGAGAAGTTTACTGAAGGAGCAGTTGGGGATCTACACCATGTTTGAGGAAGCCAAGCGAAAGTCAAAGGGTGGAAGAGGAGCACACTCCAAGTGAACTTCAAAGACAAATATTAAAAAAAAAAAAAAAATGTGCTATTTATGAGAGTTTGAAAACAAATCAAGTAGAGTACATTTACAGAACTGTAGAACTGCAAAGGGAAAGATAATTATAGAGGAACAAGTGAGTGTTTGCGAAATAGAGAGAATGGGTGGTGGTGGTGGTAAATTATTTCTGTGCTAAATCTCTTTTTTAGATTTTGAAAAGAGTTGATGGTTTCATCTATACTATCAATATATGCCTATATATATATATACCAACTTACTTTTTAATTAAATAGTAGAGACCCCCAGAGTGCTTATTATTGTTGCAGGTATTGTAATTTTTTTTTTTCACTTTACACTCAGTGACAAACAAAAAAAGACGTTGCACTCCTCATCATTATTTTAAAAGATAATTTCTTTTACCCTTCGGCGCGAAACGGAGCGTCCTTTGAAATTGAACGTTTCAAGTATACCGTTCATCGTATGTGATAATAAAGTAAATATGTGTTAGCAAGTTTATTTTATCAAGGAATACTACAATGCTAACGACTGAAGTGTATGTGTTCCCTCTTTTATTTTTAATTATTTTCTTATACTTTTTTTTTTTTTACATAAAATCGAAGGTGTCGTACACACAATCTTTGCCTGTGCATGGGGAGGGGGAAGAAAAAAAAAAAAGAGTATATAAAAATTGCACTTTGATACGATTAAAGTTGCAATATATATACATAGATATAGATGGATTTTGGCCTTTCACATAAAAGCAGTGCCGACACTGGAGGCATTGACCCCAGTGATGTTCAGGCACAGGCAGATGAAATCTACGCACACATTCTTGCCTCTGTAGATCTTAGTCTTGATTGCGAGAAAGAGTCCCAACAACTCCGCCACACGAAAAACCAAACACTGCGTCAGGCATCACATACCGCATACAGTTGGCAAAGGCATGCTACAGTGAACGCGCAAGAGGCGTCAGAGCAAAATAGCTGTGGTTGTTCTCCTCTTTGCTCTTGTCATTCGAAACATATGCAGCAGAAGCAGAAGGATTCCTGTCGGTGGTCTTCAGTGGCTTTGGGTGACACAAGTGATAGGTGCACTGCCGCGGCGACTGGAGTGTCTTCTTCTAAATCCACTGCTCATATGCGCGCACGTACCACTGTGCCTGACAAGACAAAGCCGTGTACCTTTGGAAGTGGACGAAAAGGAATGTCCGGACCTGTGCGTAAACTTTCAGCACCTGGTCCGGGCTCGTATTTTAGAGAAGAGAACAGTCCTCCGGTTGAGCGAATGAGTCATCGTACGAGTCAACAGATGGAAAAGGCAAAGCGGAGGGAGCAGAATTCAAGGGATGAGAGTAAAAAGCGACAAGAAGAGTTTGCACAGCTTTGTCAGTGTTATTGGAAACAGTTTCCAGAGTTGGAGATGCCAACCAATCCCGCTTCTCACGCAACGCATTGTCCATGTCAAAAAATTACTGCTTCGTCGCCACATAGTGAAAACTTATCAGACAGCCGCAGTAGCAGTCGTGATAGCAGCATACATTCTATCCCAAGACAGTCTAGTGGTGTTTTGCCATGTGCGTCTCGTGCTCAGAGTAGTGGACGAAAAGGAATGCAAAAAGGTGCCGTATTTGGGACATCTCCACGTCGAACGCTTTTCGATGAACCCACTGATGAGGATCGACGCAAAGTGCTTGTGTCTTCATCTAGAGGCCTTCCGTTGAAGAAGGAACCCCAAAACTCTTCTTGCAGTAAGTCGAAGCCTATCGCCTCGCCGCGCCGTGGGTTATCGAATATAGCGCCCGGCCCGGGGGCATATAATGTCCCAAGTGCTTTTGATGCGGCATCTCTCAAAAGAAAACCCCGCGGCGTCTCTATCAGTCGCGCGCCACGTGAGATGCACACAATCAGTGAAGCGCCTGGACCTGGAACGTACGCCACTGAAGCTGCAAGGGCAGTGGAACATGGTGGTGAGTCCAGGAGAAATTATTTTCTCTCGTCGAGTCCGCGCCAGCTTCAGCTGGTCAGTAGTGCGGAAAAGGCGGGGAAGTCCGTCCCAGGCCCTGGCGAGTATCGCATCGAGGACACTGATTGCACCAATGCACGGCACAAAAACGCTCCCGTCTTTTCTTTTGGACGCGCAAGCTTACAAGAAGTTGAAAACACACTTGTTACTTCTGCTCGCGGGCAAAAAGACGGACCGGGGCCTGGCACGTATGATTTAACAGGTCCCACATCTGATGGCGGTGTTCGGGCGACAGTCATGACAACTGCAAGACGTGATGATAACATGTGGCGCGGGGAGCTTTTTGATCAAGATGATGTCCCGGGCCCAGGAACGTATACTTTACCAGAAGATAAGAAAGGCCCGGCTTACTCTTTGGGCACACGACCTGCCGAACGCCTGGAAAATTCACCTGGACCGGGGCAGTATGAATTGCCTGATGGAGAAAAAGGCCCACAGTGGTCACTCATAGCCCGCCGCCCGTCCACATCATTTACGGTTCTCCCCGATCAAACAGAAATGCCAGGTCCGGGTGAGTACTTTGTTCCTGTGTTTGATCTTCGCCGTGAACATTCACCAGCCCCGGTTTTTGGAACAGCGCCACGAATGGTAAATGAAGAGATGAAATCCACTGCCATGCTACCAGGGCCTGGTGCTTATGATTTACAGCGTATGCCAGGGGGATTATCTTCTACCCGGGCTTCTGTAATGGGAACAACTTCTCGACAAATGGAATTGCCAAACTCAACAATTAACGGGTCAACGCCTGGTCCAGGGACGTATGTCGTGCAATATGAAACACAAGAACGACGATCTGCTGTGCCTGTTTTAGCCCAAGGAACGGTGCGCTTTGATCTTGGAGGGAGTGCCATAAATCTTGCGGAGACACCAGGACCAGGTTCTTATGATATTGACGCGCAGGTGGCTATAACGAATCGCCGTGGTGCAGTTGTCGGTAGTGCGCCGCGGTCTTCACTTTTCGATGCTACTAGTACAACGCATGCCGGTCCAGGTGCGTATGATATTCCCATACCAAAACAAGGCCCATCCTTTTCTATGCGACAGCGGGCAACAGAGCTTGTTGCGGAACCTACACCGGGACCAGGTCTGTACATTACCACAAATACAATGGTAAATCAGGGAGGCCCAAATGTGATTCTTGGCACCGCAGATCGTTTTCCAATGAACACGGAAGAACGCGCAAAAGTAGATGTTCCCGGGCCAGGTTCATATATCATTGCTGGAGGGGCCGATGGTGCTGCAGGTCCTGCCGCCGTTTTTGGCACGGGTCCTCGTCCGCTGAACTCAGCAGAAGTGGAAAACATTAGTGCACTGGGTCCTGGTAGTTATGACCCGCAATTAGTACGTGGAAATGTTCACGGCGCTGCGTGGGGTATGGAGCCGCGCTTTACTAGCGCAGAAAATCGATGTGACGATGCACCAGGACCTGGAGCCTATGATGTGAATGGTGGGACACCTTCTCCAATGCGTGGAGCTGTAATCGGTACGGCAGGAGATCGCTCAACTATGGATTGGATGATCTCTGCCGATGCAGCGTCTATGCCGGGGCCCGGATCGTATCTTACACAATTTCCTCAGGACCGTCAGGCCTCTGTAGTTTTTGGTTCTGCACCACAGCACACCCTTTCACCAGCAGAGCGAGAGGCCTATATAAACACTAATCTAGGCCCTGGCACCTATGAGGCACGGCTACCGCACTCGCATACCTTTCACGCCTCTTTTGGTACATCTTTACGACCTGAAGAAAAACCAGACACGTGGATTGGTCCTGGACACTATGATCCTGCGAATCCTAGTGCAGCCTCACCAAAGTCCTTGCTATTTGGTACAGCCCCAAGACTCCCCCAACAAGTAGACAAGAACGATATACCAGGGCCCGGTTCATATGAGCCCATGGTGGAACGATGTGCTGAAAGCTCTGCGGTGACATTTCCAACTGCTCAGCGTTTTCAAAGTACCGATGTCACTGGAAGTGCCCCTTTGCAAGTGGGCAATACACCAGGTCCAGGATCGTATGATGTGAACGGACAACTGGCAGGAAAAGGAGGTACGGTGGTTTTTGGAACTGCTGCCCGAGAGGCAGATCAGTTGGAGCGTGAGTATGCTATGATGCCGGGTCCTGGACAGTACCAGACGTCAAGCAAATTCACGGAGACCGCAGCGCCTGCGTATGCGTTTGGAAAAGAGATACGCATGCCTGAAGAAGTCACATACAGGAATGTTCCAGGACCCGGTACCTACGATACAGCTGCCTTGAATGTAGCACTGGGTGGTACAGGTCCTGCGTATAGTTTTCCAACTTCACACCGAGAGGTGCATCCAATAAATAATGCAGAAGGTTTACCTGGACCAGGACAGTACGACACATGTGTCAACGACACTCGGCAAGGAACTGGCGCCGTGACCTTTTATACTAGTTCACGGTTTCAAGGAACGGGAGTCACGGCTAATTCCGGCCTCGATGAGGCACAGTATTTTCCTGGTCCCGGACAGTACACACCATCTCATCCGGGGTGGAATGCAGGTCCTGTCTATTCATTTCCAATGAGTTGCCGGGATGGTACTGGCGAATCGGCAGTAGAAGTCAATCAACCAGGGCCAACAACATACAATCCAAAACCTATTGCATTGAACTCTTCTCCATCCCCAGTATTTGGTACGGAATCACGCCGCTTCCTAGAGGCGCAGGGCAATCTCAATTTGCCTGGCCCAGGGTATTACAACCTACCGCATCAAACCGAAGGCCCGCACATTCGATTTGGAACAGCTGATCGAGGTGTCGCGGGGGAAACGAAAACCAGTGGTGACGACCATCCTGGTCCCGGCACTTATGATGTAACTTCACCTGCACCAGATGGACCCGCTTACTCCTTTCATGGAACAGCAGAGCGAGGCCCAACACTTCTGGAGTTGGAGCGCGCTCAACTCCCAGGTCCTGGAGCTTACTCTGTCCCGCCTTCGTTTCCTTCTCAGGAGACTGTTTCCTTTGTGAAAGCTGTTCGCTTTCAGCTTCCTGGTGAACAGGATGCAGTGACTCAACCTGGACCAGGATATTACAATACGCATCCTTTAGAGACACACGGGGGTCCTACGATGGGCCGCGCACCGCGTCTTGCCGAAATTCCTGGAGAGCGTGAACATCCCGGACCGGGGCATTACGATCCAGCGGCCACCAGTAGCTTTTTACCCCCAGATGGAGGCGCTACTCTTCGTTTTACAGCGGCACGGTTTACTGACAAGGAGGCTGGAGAAGAAATACCAGGACCGGCATCATATAATGTAGGTGATCCACGCAGTGCAACTGCAGGACCATCATTTACACAAGCACCTCGTTTAGCAGAATCCCGTGGGGACTCTGTCGCATTTCCTGGGCCAGGTGAATATAGTATCCCCCCTCAATTGGAAAGCATTAAAGGGGCTTATTCATTTGGCACAGGTCAACGTGTGAGCCCTGGAGAAGGCACGGAAAACGTACCTGGTCCTGGTACATACGATTCAAGTAGCTATGTACAACGAGTTATGTCAGGTCCAGCTTTTAGTCTTCAAGGAAAACCCCTTTATCCAGATGCCACGAGTGCTAATCCCGGACCTGGTTCGTACAACATACGTTCCATTGACGCCGCACGCGCAGTTTCCTTTGGTTTCTTGCCATCTGTTGATCCTGCTGCCGCTTTTGAATCTCAGGCGAATGCCGTACCCGGCCCCGCTGCGTATAATGTTCCCTCTTCTCTCAGCAACCGTGCTGTAGGGATTGGAACTGCCGCACGTCACGCAGATACTCCGGCGGAGAGTGGAGTTGGCCCTGGCGCTTACCTGACCAGCGGCCCTGTCGTGCTGCCAAGCCACACGATTAGCAGTTTCGGTTACGCACCACGACCCGATGCGGTGCCACAGGACGCGCGAGAGATGCCCGGGCCTGGTGCCTATCACCACCCGATTGAAATGAGGCCGAAAGCACCGGCTTTCACATTTGCTGGAGCGGAAAGGTTTGCCGACGAGGCTTCGTACGATTCGGCTGGGCCGGGACAGTACTTCCGCCTCGAAGGTGAGGTTCCCGCTCCAGCGTTTAGTTTTCCAATTGCATTGCGACCGCCGCGGGCGAAATTAGCGGAAGCCAGCGGCACCGCCGAGAGCTTTCAGCCTGTGCAGGTGAATTCCACAGGCCACATTCAGGCATGGGCGGTGAAGACAGCGACGAAGGACACGGGACTGGAGCGTCGCACTGCAAAGAAAGCTACTTTGCAAACTGATAAGGGACGAAAAGAGAAGCGCTGATGTGATTTGTACATCTTTCTAATGTTTTATTTATTTATTTTTAATTGCAAACACACACACATTACCTGGACTTCGCTGTGAATGCATGTCTATCTGTGTTTATGTGTGTGTGTGTTTTGCTTCTGTTATAGACAACTCCATAGACAGGGAGCGATACTCCCCAATTAAGATAGATTGAATAGTGATTGCTTTGAGGGCTTCTTCTTTCGTAAAGACGTAAGAATGACTCAAATTACTCTCCTCTGAGTGTTTTGCTTGTTTATCAGGCTTTTTTTTCCTTTTTTTGCACCTATAAATGTCTGGCATATAGAAATGATAATTCCGATGCCTGAAAAACAAAAAAAAATGATTTTGCGTGTGCAAAACACACATAAAAAGGAAAAAAAAAGAGTTCGTGGGATGGGAACAGGATTTGATAGTGTGGTTTTTAGACATTCAGAAATATTTTATCGCTTTGTACAACTATGCTTTTTTTTTTTTTCTTTTCTGTGATTGTATATTTTTTCTTGGACAGGGATATTGGGAGATTAAAAATACAAATAGAGGAGAAAGTCAGAAGATCAAGGAAAGTGCGTTACGTATATTTCCATTCTTCGCTCCTTTAATTTCTCTTTTTTTTTTTAGATAGAGAGGGAGAACACAGTGTATATTATATTTTTGTATTAGATTTTCAGCATTATTCACGACATTCACGTATCGCTTTTGATTGAGGGGAAAAAAACAACAAAAAAAAACAGAAAACCTTTCCACGAACTCTTACGTGGTTTGTGCATTTTTTATTGCTTTTGCGTATGTGGGTGTGAGAGAGAGTGTGTGTGTGTGTTTGTCTAAGAGATAGTGGTAGCGTATAGTCGAATTGCTGAGTCCCCTTTTCCATTTGTGATAACTTTACACAATGCAACAACAACAACAACAACAGCAGCCGCGCCCGCAATCTCAAATGACTCTTCAGCGAATGCCCCACCCCCATCAGCACCATAACTTTCATCAAATGCCTCCACCGCATCCGAAACATGCCGCTTTGCCTACTTCGCGCCCACAGGGAAATCTTTCGCCTCGTATAGAGCGCTCTCAGCCACCGCAGCAACGGCCCCTGCAAGGAAATGTGCCCATGTCTAGAAATAGCGAAGGCAATCGTAGCGAAACTGGGGCTCCCGCAATGATCCCGACCCCTCACAGCCACCCACAGTCTAAAAGTATGGCCCCACCACCATCAAAGGGAATGATGGGCCCAAAGACACAAGTCCCGATCCCAACTGCCACGCAGTCGTATGCGAGAATGGAAAAGACGGCGTCATCGCAAACAACAGCGTCAGGTGAAGTCGCTCAGCGCTTGACTATGGAGTCTTCATCGACGAATTCGAATTTGGCGGCACAGAAACAAAAGTACATGCCATCGCAGGGTCGGCTAGGGGAAGTAAAGGATAGTCATATGCCTGGCGCAGGGCGTATGGACAATCACACATCAATGATGCAACGACAACAAATGCTCACGTCGGCCCCACGAGATATTCCTCCAGAGCAACAAATTAGGCGAAATTCACCACGTGCGCAAGTTCCACAACTGCCATTAAAAGATTCTTTGCAGCAAAGCCAACCACGGTACCCATCGCAAATGAAGCAAGGGCAAGAGCACAATCACCCATCGACTCCTCAACAGCGCCCTGTGCAGTATGATCCACAACAATCAACTTTGCAGAGGCAGCAACAGGTTGTAGCTGAGCCGTCTGTTTCACGGAATCCGCATCAGGTCCGATTCGCAAAGACTCCATCGCCTCGTGCTATGCCTTCTCTTCCCCAATCCCAGCCTTTGACTGCCAAACGAGGCGGCAGTCCTCCGCCAATTGCAGAGCCTTCCCCTCCTCCGCTGCAACTCGCGCCGAATGTTCGATTACGTGATGATCTTGCCGATGCCGGTGTTGCACCATCCACTTCTGTGCGAGCCGCACAGGACGGGAAAGCGGTGGAACAACTTTTACCTTCGAAAACTTCTTTGCGGCGCTTTTCTGAGTTTATCCACAGGGACAGCGATGAGGATTCCAGTGACCCAGAGGAGGGAGCGGCTGCGGGTGCAAAAGTGGAAAAGGCGGATCTGATGCCTTTGCATCAGTCACTCGCAACGAAATCGGAGACACAGGCGGTTTTGCCAGAGTTGCCTCCGCTACACTTCGCATCGAAGCCCTCGCAGGAGAAACAGGGATTATCACTTGGCGCGGCTCTCGCCTCTCCGCTATTCGAAAAGGAAGACGAGGAGGAAGATGATGATGATAGCGGCGATAACGATGACGAGGCTGGGAAGACGTCGAACGCGCGTGAGCACGAAGGCCTTTTGAATAAACCTTTACAGCCGCAACCCCTTCCCTCTTCTTTGGCACCAATGGACAGTGCAACACCGGAGGGCGAAGCTTCAGCGAATGCGGCAAAGGCATCGCCAAAAAGGACAAATGGGAATCATACGCATAAGATAATTTCCCCGGAGGAGGATTCCGTAGGGACCGACGCCTTGACGCGAGCTGCTGCTGCGGCGCCGCCTGTTGTCGGGGAAAAGGTGAAGGCGGAGACGCAAAAGATGAACTCCGACATCACCCCACACCGGCGTGTTCAAAAAGGAGAAAAGAGGGATTCTCAAAAAATGGCCGAGGATGAAGAGTACTTAAAGCGGGAGAAATACCAGACGCGGGGAGAAGACAGTGCGGCACGGAAGCTTCACGACACGCCATCTCGGCGCAAAGAATCGCGTCACGCGGAGAAAAACGTAAAAAAGCGAGAAACTGAACGAGCGCGCTCTGCTTCACTTCCGTCGCTATCGGCCTCACTCTCTCCGTCGGATAGTCCAAGTCGCAGTTCCAATGTTTATAAAAATGGGAATGGTTCAAACCGCATGTCAGAGAATAAGAAAAAAGAATCCAAGTCCGCATCCTCTACTTCGCGTTCTCCCTCGCGACGTACAAATACCCCTAAAGGGCACGAACGTCACTCACAAAAAGATTTGTCTTTGCCGCAGCGCCTGCATAACGATCGTCATAAACGTCATCATCATCATCATCGTCGCCGTGATGGATCCGATTCGGAAAATGGTGATGTATCGCGACAGCCAAAGACACCACTTCGCTCTCGTCATGCCCATCGCTCTGCGCGCGTCCCGCATGTTTCCTCTTCGCCCTCCGACTCCCAAATATTTCGCACGAGTGATGTCTACACATTATATCGTGAACTGTGTCGACAACAGGCAAAGTATCAGCGTGGCCGTTCCTCTCCGGCTCATTCATTGCATGACTCTCGCAGCACAGGACACGTGCCGTGGCGCCACGCATCACTACGAACGGCCTCTCCGCCCCCACCGCCTCCGCTCTGTCGGCCGTTTGGATATATTCCCAAAAGTAACACACACACAAAACCCGTGTCCCCACGCGAGACAGTTCTACCGGTGTGGAGTGAGTCACCGGAACGGGTTTTGTTTTCGAGTCATCCGTACGAGGTTCCCACGCCCATGCCTGTGGTTGAAAATCCCAACGCGCTGTTCCAGCACTGCCCGCGCAGCAAAGCAGCGCCTTCTTTGAGAAGAATGCATTCACTTCCTGGTCCCGTTTCGCGCGAGCGTTCCACAGGAATCCCAGCACCACGCTGTCGCTCTGCCGCAACATCTTCCCGCATTTCTTCACCTGCGCCTCAGATTCGCCCATTGTTTCGTTCTCCACGCCGCTGCTGCAGTGAGCCCGACGGCACAGCAACGACGGCTTCATTATTGAATGATGTGCTGCCGGCTTCGTGTCGAATTGAAATTTCCAGTCGCGTGCCGATTCCTGTGGTGGACATGCGAAGAGACTTTCGTCCTCACGTGGAGGACTCCACAGTGTCGCGCAGTCGACGTGCACGCTCTGTATCACACGGCGCCGCTCCTGCGTGGACGCCGAGTCCAATGCGATGCAAACGCACGCCTTTGCGGGCGCGGGCATTGTCTGAGAGTCCAACTCCACCAGTACGCACTGCATGCCCTCTCTCCGTCCCCCCCGCCGCGCACAAGGCGCGGGAGTCCACGCGGCCCTCCGCGTGGGCGGTTGCGCCGGGGCGGGAGGAGCTGCCGCTCGCGGGGTCTCCAGTTCTGCAGCGGCGAGTGGGGCGGGCGCCTCGCAGCGCGCGCGGCAAAGGCGACAGACGTCTCGTGGAGGAAGTGCGACTGGATGAGCAGCGGCGGCCGTATGTGTTGATTAAAGAGGTGCCACACGGGACGGCGGCGAGGGAGTCGCAGAGGGCCTCCGTACAAAGGCTTTCAAAGCCACGAACGGTATTTATGCATAGCGATGCGGAGATGTGAGAGGGGAATAAAAGTAGAAGCGTAAAACAAATTGTTCCTTTGCTCTATCTTTCTTTCTCTCTCATTTTCTCTCTTCATATCGAATGATTCCATGCGTGTACTATCAATGTGTGTGTGTCTATGTATGTGCAGATGAACTGTGGGATTACGCATTGTTGCTTGAGGTATATCATCTTTTTACTTCACTCTCCGGAGGCGTTTGGGTTTATTATATATATATATACATATATTTCATTTGCCTATACATCTTGCTTTGGTGTTTATTTGGCTATTCTGTAGATGAGATATGTACCTTAGTTTGAGCCTTCCCTTTACTTTCTTTGAATTTGAGGATATACACCGTATGGATCTTCTTTTTTTTTTTTTTTAATGGTTTTCTGTATATATATATATTTATATTTATTTATTTTTATTTGTATACACATTTTTCACAAATGGAACTTGCAAATTATTCTTTTTCTTTTTTTTCTTCTCTTTTTTTTTTTTTCTATTTTGTTCTTGCTTACTTTTATAGTCAAACACGTGTAGTGCTTGTTTTTATACTATTATTAAAAGAAAAGAAAGGCGGGAAGGAAATAAAGGAATTACTTGAAGGTTCCCTTAGGATATTGTGCGTAAGGAAAAAAAAAAAAAAGTAAGACCCTCTCGAAGGGTTAAACGCACAAAAGAAAAAAAAAATAAAGAAAAACTAAAAAGGGGAAGTTGAAGAATAGAGTTAATTGACTTGGAGGTACGCATACAGCAAAGTTATCAGAAAAGAAAAAGAAAAAAAAAGAAAGGGGGAAAAAGTAAATAAAAGACACTTCTTTAATATAAGCGAATAAAGAAGTCAGTCAATCTTTTTTTTTTTTTTTTTTCCTTCTTTTTTTTTTTTTGTTTCTTTTTGCTGATTTCAGGAGTTTGATTGTGTCGCTGGAGTTTTTTTTTTCTTTTTCGTGTTATTGTTATTGTTGTTTTGCAGAGCCTTTACTGTGAAAAAAAGGTCTTCAGCAGTAACACATAGAAAACAATAACAACAGCGGCGGCAGGAACAACAGAAGGCCTTTAAAAAAAGAAAAACAAAAAAAAAAATAAAAAAAAAAAAAGGTGAGAATCGGGACATTACGCGAACTATTGATTTTTTTTTTGGGGGGGTGTACATTACGAATATAAAACACCGAGCGAGAAGATTTATTTTTTTTTGTTGTCGAGGAAAATAAGAAATCCTTAAAGGAAAACAAAAAAAAAGATAAAATAAAGAGGGCTACGGAGATATAGTGTAAGGGTACAAGAGACAGATATCTTTTTGAGGAAAGTGTACTTGCAGCAGACAATATATTACATTCACACTCAGATATTGAATTTGTGATGATCTCTTGTGAGGCAATTTCCTCTTCTCTGCATAGTGGCTCTATGGCCAGACCGCACATACCCACAACTGGTTCGCACTCGCATAGTGTGACTGGCCACGCGCATATATTGTCCTCTGGCTCCCAGAGTGAAATGCTCAAACCAAAGAGCAAGACCCATGGCAACAACAGCAACAACAACAGTAGCAGTAGCAGGAGTGTCGGTGTATGCGACAAAAACAATTTAGGCTTTTCCTCCGTACAGTGTCTCGGAAATAGTTTCCCAACTGTGCATGGCTCCGCTGCTGTAGTGCCCACGGCATCGGATGCGAAGAAGCGTCTGAGTACCGGGAACGAGGCGGGAGACGAGGAGGAGGATACCGTAGAACAAGATGATGAGGATGGGAAAAAAAGAAGAACTTCAATTAACAGTATGTTGACTTCCGGGACAACGGCGACGGGGACAAATGTAACAAGTGAAGAGGCCGGGCGACCAAGTGACTCCCCGTCGAATGAATTGCCACAACTTCAATCCGAAGAAGGAGTTGCGGTTTGTAACGCGAATTCGGTGTTGAATATTGTACCACACGTGAAGGACGGTGAATGTGCAAATACATTCCATAAGGCTGTGGTGCATCAAAAGAATGTTCTTTCGGAAAACAATGGGAAAAATGATTCAGTCATCATCACTACCTCAAAGTCTACTACAGAGGCTAGTCCTTTCGAGGAGTCCGGTAGCAATAATAATAATAATAATAATATAAGCAACAACAAGGAAAACAATATTAGTAGTGACGGCAGTGGCAATGTTAGTAAAGTAAGCGATAATAATAAACGGGAGATTGATGCGACTACGGCTCGCACTGCTATCACTCTTTTTCTTGAGCGTCTTTGCGAGGATAACAAGGCAGAACCCGTACTCACTTCGGATTTTCATTCGCACCGATTGCCCCCTATGTCTGTTGAGGACTACGTGGAGCGCATCATTCGTTACAGTTATGTGAGTGGTGAGACGATTATTGTGAGTATTATGCTTTTGCTAAAGTACTCCTTCTTTGTCAAACACCCCGTGAGTATATACAATGTGCACCGCCTTTTGATCACTAGTACGCTTTTGGGAGTCAAGATGCGAGACGATTTATATTTCAACAACGATTACTACAGCCGCATTGGTGGCATCAGCAATACGGAGATGAATAAGCTGGAGTTGCGCTTTTGTACTGTACTTGAATGGGATATGTGGATTGGTGAGGAGGAGTATATGGAGTTTGTAGGCCTCTTGCTGGATCTCACCAGAACTCTCGCTACACAAACACATACAACTTCTGCGGAGCCGTCCACACACACGACTGTGAGCCATGCCGGAGATCGTAATAATAATAATAATAAAGATAAGAATGACGATGAAGAGGTCGCGGAGTCTTCTGAGACCATTGAGGAATTAAGAAATAGATGCTGGAAAGATCGATTTCTCCCATGGCTGCGAAGTTTTTATGAATCCGCGCAAAACCGCCGCGATCGTAGACAGCGATTGGTACAAGAAGATTTATACAATGAGCAACGCAATAGCCAAACGCGGCACCTAGGCCATCCGTTTGATGTGACTGGTACGAATGGACATGTGAAGGCGGAACAAGTCATCCTCCCCGCTTTCTTCAACCTGTACAACAATACCGGCAGTAGCGGTGGTGTCGTTGTAAGTGGCAACGCAACAGTTGTGAATGTGCCTTCTCTTGCTTCTGGGGTTGTGAGTAACTTATCGTCATCGTCGCCGCAGGCACAGGTTCAACACGTGTCACAGGGATCCTCCACCGCGCAGGTCCACAACAGCGGGTTTGGCATTATGGAACGCGCGGTGCCCCCACACACTGCGACAGCCCACGAGGCGACCGCGGGAACCGCCTCCCCGCCCAACACCAAACCCAGCAGCGGAGCCTCCTCGGGCATTAGCATCCACGCCAAGCCGTACTACTACAAGACCCCGAGCGGCGGGGCGGGCCACCAGCAGCACCGCCAGGCCGGGCCCCTCGCCGGGCCCCTCGCGGGCGGGTGGGGGCCCTCCGGCGGCGGCGGCAGTGCCGCGATGCGCCTGACGGGGTGGCGGCCGCCACAGGGCGGCGGGGCGTCGGGGTTTCCGCCGCAGCGGATGGGCGCGGAGAGGGAGGACGGATACATGCGACGCGGGGGGAAGAAGAGACCAAAGCCGGACCACTACAGGGACTACAGGTGAGAGAATGCTTCTCACCAATACTATATATATATATATATATATATATATATATATATATATATATATGTATAAGGAAAAAAGAAATAAAGGGAGGGGAGAGAAAAGGTGATAAGATGTCAGAGCGCATCTCCATTTTGGTATAAAGGCAAAAAAAAAAAAAAAAACTAACACGAAAAGTGGATGATAAAAACAAAATAAACAGCAACAAAGAAAAAGAAAATTAAAGGAAGCAATAATGATACCAATGAGACGCAGATTCACACACAGAGAAAAAAAGAAAAGTACATATATGTATATATTTATATATATACCTATAAAAGGAAATATATATTTATATATAAACGATCATAATTAAGAAGAAGGATACATTGGCAAATGGAAATTCTTTCCCCCGCCCCACTCACTCTTGTTACTTTAGAAATCACATGCTTCTTGCGGAGCTCTTATTGTTTTCTTAGGTGATCAGTCTGGTTCACATTCCTCTTTTTTTTCTTTTTTGCGATAATTTACTGTACTCCAATCCTACTACCATTTACATTTTTTTTTTTGTTCTTCTCATTTCTAACACTTTATGTTTTTTTTCCCTTATTTATCTTTTCCTTTTTTTCTTTTTTTTGTTTGTATTTTTTTTTTTTATCACTCTCCCTCGCTGGTTTTTTATTTATATTATGATATAATAATATATATATATATATATATATATATATATATATGTATATATGTCTGTGTGCTTTGCAATCTCCTTTCTCAAAGGCACAGCATTTCATTGTGGCGAAGAGAAAAGATTTTTTTTTTTTGAGGGGAAAAGAGCAGTCACACTACACAAACGAACGAAAGAACGGACGAATCGCATCTCTGCGTGTGCGTGTGTGTGTGTAATATGTGTGCCTTTTATTTTATTTTTATTTTATTTTTTTCTGCTATTCTCTCCCGATTATTACATTTACTGCTGTACACAATCTCCAGTGCATAATTTTTTTTAATGTTTTTTTTTTGTTGTTGTTGTTGTTTTCTTTTTTTCTTTGGTTTTGCAATTCAATTGATTATGACAAGTAATGGATTTGACTTTTTTTTTTTTTTGCCGAATGATTTGCCAATGAAACGAAAAGAAACAGTGAAACCTTTGAAGAAAAAGAAAAAAAAAAGGATACTGTCAATAGTAATGAGATTATTTGAGCTGCGAAAAATAGTTTAGAAGAGGAGAGTGAAAAAGTAAAAAAAAAAAGGAGGGGAGAGTGATAATAAAAATAATTATATATATATTTATATATATAAAAATTGAAACCAAATGAAAAATAAACAAAATCACTGAAGTCCAAAAAAAAATGTTGTAAAAAAAAAAAAAGTTTGAAGTTTTGAGACGAAATACGTAATGAAACCTGAAAGGGAAAAAAGTATATAAATATAAACAAAAAAAGGAATTTTTTCTCTTTTTTTTTTTTCTTTCTTTTGTGTTTTTGTTTATTTCTTCGCTCTACTGATTTGTGTACGCCATTCACATTTGTGCGACCGGAGAGCAGTGGGCGGAGTCCGTATGTCCTGTGATTTTTTGTTTTGTTTTATAATTAAAAAGGAAAAAAAAAATAAAGAAAAAGGGAAAACATAAAGTGTGATTTGAGTTTGTTTGTTTTTTGTCTTTTCGTTGTTATTTCCCCCTTCTTTTTCAGTAAATTTTGAATTCTTTTTTTTTTTTTTTTTCTGTGTGTGTGTGTTTGTTTTTCTTTGCGTTTACATTCTTGAGAATAATAATTGTGTTTTCTTTTTTTGTTTTTTTGTTTTTTTGTCGTCGTTCGCGTTTTCTCCTTTTATATATTTTAAAAATAAAATAAAAAAACGAATTGCTGTGAGGGCCTTTTGAGATAGGGCCAAAATGCTGAAGGAATAAATAAATGAATAAAAAAAAGAAAACAAAATTATATAAAGTGCTTTGTTTTTAGTACACTCTCTGCATTCTCCCAAATATATATATATATATATATATATATTATTTTTTTTTCTGTGTGTGTTTGTTTGTACAACTCAATGATTGTGTGTGTGTCTGTATGTGGTTTGCCTCTCATACATTTCAACAATATAATATATCTGTATCTCTTTTTCTTTTCTTTTCTTCTATTTATAATTATTATTGTCTATTGTGTGTGCTTTGTTTGTTTGATAGGAAATTGGTGGAGCGTTTAAAGGCTTTTCTCTGCCGCGGAACGGGTAGAAGCGATTTAAAAAAAAGAGATTGAGTGTCTCTGTGTTGTGTGAGATATAATATTTATACATTTACCATACAATAAGGCACATTTCAAAGGAAAAGTACAAAAAAAAAAAAACGGGAGAGAAAGAAATTATTATTATTTCTTTTTTTTTTTTTTTGTCTCTCTGTGTGTGTGTGTGTGTGTGTGTGTTTTTTATATTAATATCTTTTGTATGGTGCGGGACCTTTGCTATCGCGGCGATTTTACAAATGCGGGAAACATTATGTGACGCAATTGCTTTAGCGAAACCCGCAACAGTGTGGGGAAAGGCTCAGGCGGAGGAGCAGGGCATCTCGTCCCGGACAGAAAGTCTTTTTGCACACATCCCCTTTCACTCCGCTCTGGATGATAACAGCAGCAATCCCTCTCTTGTGCGTGCAGATGTGCACGACAGTCCGATGCGTTCATTTCCCGTTCGCACTGCCGCAAAGTTTAAGCGGCGGAGATGGAATTCCTCCGCAGTGCATATGTCGATGAGTGGTTTTCCTTCTTTTCTGGCTGATCTTTCCGGGTTTGTTTCATCCGATGTGCCACCACACGCGTTACGGTTTCAAAAACCACGGGTGCAGCGGCATATGTGTTTAAAAACCGCAAAGGGAATTGTTCGCAAAGGCCAAAGGAGAGTGTCTTGCCAAAAGGAAACCGTTCTGTCCCCATTGATGCGTGTGCGCTCAAACGGTTGGAGTGGAATGTCTGCTTCTCTTTTAACATGTGTGGGGAATAGCTCTAATGATGTCAGTTCGGATTGCGTGAACTCTGCGCGTGTATTTCATGAAGAGGCGGAGGCGCAATTGCATGGGGTTCAGTTGGACAAGACACATCGTGGCTTGGATCCGCAAACGCAAAAGAAAAAACCACCACGCCTGCCCATACACAAAGCAAAGCAGCAGGAACAGCCAAAAGAAGACTTGGAAGGATTGGAAGCGAAACTAGAAATCGATATGAAAAAAGGAACTCCGTCTACGCTTTATTTGCCATCCGGTGGTGATAGTGTTTTTCAATCCGTGTCGAAACCATTCGACGTGCAGGAAGTGGATCCAAACAGTATAACCGAAAAGAATACGGAAACCAGTGCGAGTGATGCAAAGAGTAAGGAACAGGAAAACAAAGAAGATGACGTGCGAACAGAGAAGGAAACATGTGGAGGTGGAGAGCCATTAACGGAGCAAAAGTCTACTAAAACGCAAGGAAGAGAAAACGAGGAGGCCCCAATCCTCTTGCAACCGAACTGTTTGCCGTGTCGTCAAGATATCTTTTCAACGCTTAGCGCAAATAGCGATTCTCCGCCTGTGCCGACATCGCCACTGTCCACAAGTTGCGATACTTTTAGTGTCCCGGCCAGTGCCTTGCCTGCCTCTGTTCTTTTACTCAGACGAGCCAAACTCCGAACAAGAAGGACCTCCACCACCACCGATGCAGCTTGCGAAGAAGGGAATGAAGCGTGTCTTTGTGACATGGCTCCAAAGGAATGGTCATCTTTTCGTGAGGCGCTTCGCAATTGCATGGCGAGAAAGCATTCCGTTGCTGAAGTAGACGAAGATGTGCAGAGTTTGCCTTTGAGTATCCCATCCCCGCACTCGGAACGGAGTGGGAGTTCTTGCCGTGCGGGGAAAGGCAAGGATACGAATTCACCCACATCTCACACACACCGTTCATATACGCCCTTGACAAGGCACTGCACAGACTATGGGGAGTTTGGTTTACAAAGCCGAATGCGCAGCGTTGCGGATAGTGAGAGCTTTATACATGGAAACAGCACTCCTGACATTTCTGTTAGTAGTGTCACATGTCCTCCGGTTTCTATACTTTGTTCCACTTTTCAGGCAGCAGAGGTTCTTCCGGGACTTTTTCTTGGCGCCTACGGAGATGCATGCAATATGGAGGCACTTGTGGCGAATGGCATTTCGCTTGTGATAAATCTTGCGGAAGAGTGTCCGCTCACGGAAGAGATGCGACATAATACAAATAATATTTCATTTATTCAATTTTCATTGAGGGATCATGGGGACGAAAATATTGCACAATATTTTAAACCAGTTACATGGCTTATTCATACACAGCTGCATCGCCGAAATTTGGCACTTATGAAACAAATGCTCACACATGGTACGGATGCGTTGGAACCTTCTTTTTCTATGGCGAAACTTTCTTCCTCGGGTTGTGGTGGAGTGCTTGTGCACTGTCGCATGGGTATCAGCCGCAGTGCGACAATTGTATTAGCGTACGCAATGATATATGGACGAGGTATGAATGGTAAGGTGTGTCCCAAGGCATTGCATGAATTTGCCGTATCACCGAATGGCAGTGTTTTGTCTAAAATGGCAGGCGTACTGGACTCCACACTGCAGGAAATGTGTCAGGCACCGGATGCGTTCCAGAATAGTAATGAAACTATGCCTTCTCCTTCGTGTTGCTGCTGCAAGACGTGGTGGGACTCTCAGCGAGCGCAAGGGAAAGGGAGCGCGTCTCGGCCAATGTTTGTGATGAAGTATCGAAATGCATTTAAAATGGTAAAAAGCAGAAAAGGGGATATTAATCCAAATTTGGGGTTTGTGCTGGCCTTACGACAGTTGGAAAGTGGAACTCTCACAGTCATGTGAGGCGGGTGAAGTTCTGTTTGTCTTTTTTCATTCTTTGAATGGAGTTGAACGATCTCGTTCGTTCATTTATAGTTATTTATATATATATATATATATATATATATATTGCTTCGGAGAGCAAAAGGTGTTCACTAAAAAACAAAGAAATGAAAAGATGCGGTGCGCGGGGGGGGGGGGGTTTGACCAAAGGGGCTGAAAGAATACATAGAAAAAAAAAAGTATTGAAAACGAACCAACGAAGAGCAAACAAACAAAGATTTAAAAAAAAAAAACCGAATGAATATGAAATTGGTAAACATAAGGCTGTGAAACAAAAAAAAAAAATGCGTACATGAATGACAAAATTATTGTGGGAGCAAACTAGAATGCCGCTATCATTTATTACGTTTTTTTTTTTTTTAAATGAAATTACTTCACAGTCACAAAAAAAAAAAAAATCTTTCTCTCTCTCTCTCTCTCTCTATATATATATATATATATATATATATATATCCTTTTGTGTTTCGTTGAATCAAAGGATCTGACGAGGTAAGAAACTGAAAAAGCGGGGGGAAAGGGGTACACGGGCTGTGCCTTGTGAGTTTTGAACGGTGTGATTTTTTTTCTGAATTTCTTTTTTTTTTTGTTATTTTGGTTTTCTTTGCCTCCTCATGTGACTTTTCTGTTTCTCTCGTATTTCTTATCCAAACATTATGCGTTGGATTGCTGTACTTGCTGAATGGCTTTAAATGCCATTTTTTTTTTTTTTGTATTTGATTTTTTTTCTTTTTCTTTCCGGATATTTCATTGCCTCTCCGCTTCTGTATTTGAGTCTCTGCCGCCAACTGAGTATACGTGAATCGCAGTATTGCTGAAAAATTAATGATGCAGACAGCTCTTTTGTGTTCTTTTTTTTTTTTTTTGGTTTTGTTTAGCGATGCTGAACACGAAAAGGGGAAGAGAAGAGAAGAAAAATAAAAAATAAAAAAGCGTGTGCGAAATGTGAGTAACGAGAAGGGAAGACGTCAGTTATACATTTGGTCCAGTTTTACTCTGAAAAGAGGATTGCATGGTTTGCCCATTTGGCACTGCTTTCTTTCTTTCTTTCTTTTTGTTTTTTTTTTACTGGAGTGATACGACGAGTGAATATTGGAGCTTTTCATTATCTGCTTATATATATATATATATATATATATATACTTATTGTTTGCCTTTTTCTTATTGTTGGTGTTGTTGTTGTTCTCCGTGCAGTTTTCTTGCTGATTTCAATCATTTCCTGGATAACTCGAGCAAAGGATACAATACATAGATATATATATATATATATATATATATATATAGAACTGCGTAAGACATTCTGGTCTGATGGAAGGTGTCTTTAGAGAACAAATTCATCGCCTCGAGGAACAGCTTCACCGGTACACGCAAGCCTACGAAGCCCAACGAGAACTTTTGTATAAACTCCAAGCAAAACTTCAAACACAGCAGGACCCGCAGAATGGAAGAAGTCCGAAGGACCATTGCGGTGCTATACAGAATTCAGCGATTCTACCGGAGTATTCCACTGTGGAACCGCCATCGCGCGAGCCCTCCATTGCGTTGAGTAGTCCTTGTGAAGAAAACGGATTTCAGGACCGTTTCGCAGAACCGCAACAGCTGCCGGACTCGAGTCCGAAAGCAAAGCAGTGCATTCCTGCAACATACGGGAGTCCGTCGTGTGAGCTTTCAGAGAGTTTGAGTGAGTCCCTCGCAGCCGCCTCATCAGACGCGGCGCGATCTTTTGTGACTTGTATGCGCAGACTGTGGGGATCGTACTTTACACACATGCGTGGTGAAGTGCGTGGGGTTTTACGGGAATTGGATGATGCCTTTGAGGCGTTTGCTGCAGACCCGCGTGAGGAGACACTCGCCGACTTGCTTGAACTGCACCAGCGCCTCCGCCCCGCTCTCTCCACAGTCTTCGGCACGCTGCACACAGTGGAACAGAGAGAAGCAGAAGGAAAACAAGAAGAAGGGGCGAAGGAAGAAAAAGAGGCTGACGCGGGACTGCCTCCGGGAAATCCATTGGCGGACTCGGCGGATTTGGTACGGCATCTCTCACTCTCCGTGGCGGAAGCTGTCGCGCCAGTCTTTGCCGTTGCGCTTCGCAACCGCTCTCGTGTCACGCGGAGTAGTGATGCGCAGGAGGAGAATGATAAAGAGGGACTTCGGTATGCATTGGAGACATGGCGGGGGCGTAGATGCGGTGATGATATGGGAATGGATATGCGTGGACAACAAATGCGCAGAGGTATGTGTGATAAAGCTCAAACGAAACGATGGAGTCCTTCGCCACAGCCTGTGGACCCGGCGGAGAACGTACGAGAGGGAATGGAGAAGAGTGAAGATGTATCGGGAGAAACGGGAGAAGAAGAAGAAGAAGCAATTCAAAGGCAATCATTTCTCGAAGAAACGGATGCGGTGACTCCAGCGAAAAGCGTCATGTCGCGTAAGTATTTTACTTCCACTCTTTCACGTAGTGACGATCGTGCGGTTATGGCGAGTAGTGAGCCCCGCTTTTTGATACGTTCTCCTGTGCGTACGCGTTCTAGTTCTGATGTGCGTCGGCAAACAAATGACAGTGAACAGATAGAAAGTATTCTCTACGGTAACGGTACGCACAGTCACTCGAAGAGTCGCAGTGCATCTCTCGCTTTCGATTCCCGACAGTCCGCCACTTTGAGCAGAGCACAAAACAGTACAAATCCTGAACCCCGTCAAACAGATCCTAACACGCCCTCTACGAAAAACAATGGTAATCATACGAATGCTAGGTATAGAAACGAGCATAATAATTACCACAACGACAAGGAAGAGTTGGAGGTGGACAGTGAAACGAGTGACCCGCATCTTCATCTGCGGTATCTCCAGCGGTTAGAGGAAAGAGCCGAATTTCAGGTTTTGAATATCGCCGCACTGCGTCGCGAGCATGGATCAGAGGCAAAGTACTATGCACTGAACAAACGCCTCGCGCGGATTCGAAGTGAAGTGAAGCGGACGGAGCGAGAAGTGGCGGAGTTGGACCATATCAAGGCAGAGCGAGAGGCACTCAGACGAGAGAGAGAAAGGTACAATGCGCGACGCTTTGGTCGATAGACTAAGATTTAAGATTCAATTCAATTCAATTATTATTATTATTATTTTTTTTTTTTTTTAAGAAAAAAAAAAAAAAAGTCATAAAGCATTAGAAAAGGAAGGAGAGGAGGGGACATCAAGGATCATGCATCTGCCCGTTTGTGTAGAGACATGTATGTCTGTGTAATGCATTTGACAAGACTATGTGAAAAAGAAGAAGAAGAAGAAAAAGAAGAAATATTGGTGTATAATCAAGTAAACACAACCTGTGTGTATATATATATATATATATATATATACATGCAAGTAAAGTAAAAAAAAAAAAGTGTATATTCCCGAGGGTTTCTTTTTTGGTAAGAAGATATGATTGCTAACCTTTGCAGACTAGATTGTTTGTTCGTTCGTTGTTGTTGTTTTTTTTTTTTTTTTATGATAAGGTTCCATCGTCGTTGCTTTAGTCCTCCAGTGCGTCACACACAGAGGAGCGGTTAGACCGAGAGTACATACTTCATTTTTTCATAGTGTCTCTTTCTTTTTTTTTTTTTTGCATTTTTGGAAAAAAAACGAATATTATTTGGCATGAAAGGGAACTATGTGCCAATATCACTGATAATTACCAAATGTGTTTTAATTCTTTGTTTTTTTTTTTTTTGCCTGTGTGTTTGAGTTTTTTTTTTTTTTTCATCATTTTTTTTCAATGTATATTCCCCAAAAAAGCACTTTGCTGCTGTATTTACCAGTTACAGTCAAGAAAAAAAGAAACCCAAACACAAAAGCAACCTAGTTTTTTTTTTGTTTTTTTTGTTGTTCCTTAAGCTGGAAATATATAAGTGTATATCTATCTAATCTTTCTTTAAAGCGATAGAGAAGAAGAAGGAGAAAGACGAGAGCTTTCTTTTTATTTATTTACTTACTTATTGCTTCCTTTGGCTTTGGCATGCCGTTGGTAGATGAGGTTCCGGCCCATTGGGTAAGTGCTCTTCGCCCGTTTCTGCAGCGTGCCGACGAGTTTGAGAGCCGCCAGCCTGTTGTATCGTATTTTCTTCGCACCCACGTGGCATTCCTTGCAATGAAAATGCGAGAACAAAAAGACTCTGAAGGCACAAAATATCTCATGAAACTCCTTAACGTGCTCGAACAGGAGAAGAAGGACCTGGCATCCCAGCTCTCCGGGATTGAGGGCCGAACGATACTAACCAAATTTGCATTGGCGCTTTTCTCAAAAGCCGACGATGAAGAGCGACAGGGAAATGTAAATCTCAACATTGTGCGACTTTTTTTCACCGCATCTATTCTTTTTGATGCCACCGCGCAGTTCACAGATGATGGCCAAATCGATCCCTTTGCGGAAGAGAAACGGACATACGCGCGGTATATTGCTGTGCGCATGAGAAAGGCCATTGAGAGTGGTGCCCCTTACCAGAGCCCTCAAACTGTGGAGTCCCGTAAGGAGGACGAAAACGAGGAAAATGTCCATGTACCAGAAACCAATGTATCTCCTGGGCATTTGCCTTCAGGTATTCCACGGACTCCACCTGCAGATGACTCCAGCACTATACACGCGCATGCCTTCGGCGCGGATGACACAAATCTTTCTCCGCCACCGTATCAGCCGCCGTCGCCTTCGTTTGCACAGCCAATCCCGAGGCGAGAAGGCAGTCCCGGGGAAACGTGGGGCGGTCCTGCAAAGCCTTTTGCTCAGCCCGAGGTGTCGGGGAAAGAAAGACACAACAAACCTCAAACTGCGTATTCGCGACCGTCGGGTCCGACTCCACCGGCGTCATGTGCGAAAAAACCATCCATGAATGCAATGATAAAAGCACAGAAGTTTGCCAAACAGGCAGTGAGCGCACTGCAGTTCTATGACCACAATAATGCGCGGCAGCAACTTATTGCAGCGATTCAGGCGCTTGACAAGGAATAAACAAAGCGTAGTGATAGAGCCAGAGGTGAATGCTGATGCGCTGTTTTATTTCTTTGTGCCTCAATTAATTTTATTTTATTTTGTTTTGTTTGTATGTGTGTGTGTGTGTGTGTTTTCTTGTTGCGCTGCCAGTCTCTAGGAGGGAAGGGGGGAGAGTGTTCCATCATACGTACTCTTTCTACACTGGTACTTCTCTTTGGTGCATTCACTGTTTCGTGTGAGGTTTTGTTATAACTTTGAATGCCTAATATATTGGATTTTTTGTTGTTGTTGTTTGCTTTCTTTCTTTATAAATGGATGTTTAAAAGCTGTTGAGGTTATATTATTATTATTATTATGTTTTATTGCTCCTCAGCCTTTTTTTTTTTTTTCTTGTTCTCTCTCTCCTTGGCACTTATTTTTGTATTGACATGAGCCTTTTATTGACGTAATAAAGAGGGCGGTTTTTTTGTTGGTGATCTTTTTGTTGTTTTGACAGCAGTAAACCACAGAGTTCTTCAATCCATTATATATTTGAACAATATAACTGGTATTCTCTCGGTTCACACAATGCTTTCTTACAGCTTTGAGGATTTGTTCAGTATTCCTTTTGCGTTCTTTGCTACTATTGGAACTCTCCTGCTATGCTTTTTTGCCAACCGTGTGTGGTTTCATTACAAGGAAACTCACGGGAGACGGAATTCGGAAAGTCATGCTTCAGAGAAGAATGACGACAGTTCACCCGCTATTGCAAGCCCAAGAGATAATACTCCGCGCCCACGGAAGATTCTTATTGCGTACGCCACACAGACAAACACAGCTCTTCAGCTATCGCATAAACTTTTCTCCATTGTTACATCCGCGCTACAGGAGTCCCAAAGCTCGTGTTGCTCCAGTGGGAATAGTTGCTCATGCCGTGAAGTCCCAGAGGTGGAAGTGATTGAACTGACTGAGGATAGCCGTCAGTCTTGTGTGGAGCTTTTAATTGAAAACGCTCGCCATACTTATGGGCTTGTTATATTTGTTGTGAGTACTTATACTGGTGGAACGGCACCAGAGAAATCAAAGTCTTTTGCAGCATTGATGGAGGATGCGTATCAGGACTTCCGCGTTCCACGTGATTCTCTCGCGCAGACAAAATTTGCTGTTTTTGGTCTTGGCGACACAGCTTATGGTGACAATTACAACGTGTTTGCGAAGAATCTCTATATGTGGTGCCGTGCGTTGGGGGGTAACTTTGTCGTACCACCCGTTTATGCGAGTGAGTCCAACACGGCCTCTTTGTTTCATATTTTTTCTGTGGCGCTTGTAAAGTGGATGGGCCGCGTGGAGTTTACACCTGATGGCGTTGTTGTTCTTCGAAAAAAACAGGCTTCATTGCGGTCGCAGCCGGGGCAAAATAATAAAGACAGTAATGCCCGTGACGAGACTACACCCTCTGTCAAGGCTTTTGATAGTCATGATGAGGAGGATGAAGAGGATGAAGGTGAACAAGGTAACAGCTCTGATAATAATAATAAGAAAAATAATAATAATAACGATGATGATGATGATGATGATCATGATGATGTGGAGGATCTTGTGCTTGATGAAGAATTGCAAGGTGGTACATCCGATAAGGAGCCTCCAGAACTGCTTTATCCAGAACTACGAAAAAATCTTCAAAAACAGGGATATCATCTTGTTGGCTCACACAGTGGAGTTAAGCTCTGTCGCTGGACCAAAGCCATGCTTCGTGGTCGTGGTGGATGCTATAAACATACGTTTTACAACATTGCCTCGTACCAATGCATGGAAATGACCCCAAGTCTTGCTTGTGCGAACAAGTGTGTCTTTTGCTGGCGACATCACACAAATCCAGTGGGTCGCACGTTTCGCTGGAAAGTGGACCCACCGGATATGCTTATTAATACCGCCATAGCAGGACACAGGCAAATGATTAAACAAATGCGTGGTGTGCATGGTGTGACGCCTGAGCGGCTTGAGGAAGCCATGCATGTCCGCCACTGTGCGCTTTCACTCGTTGGGGAGCCGATTATGTACCCAGAGATTAATAAATTTGTGGATTTATTACACACACAGGGTATATCTTCCTTTATGGTCACCAACGCACAGTTTCCCGAGCAACTACGAGACCTAAAGCCGGTCACACAGTTATATCTCTCGATTGACGCACCGACACCGGAGGAACTGAAACGTGTGGATAGACCACTTTTTGAGGATTATTGGGAACGTTGTTTGGCTTGTGTGCGAGAATTGCGACACAAACCGCAACGCACTGTGTTTCGCCTTACGCTTGTAAATCAATACAATACGGAGAATGTTGCCGCCTACGCAGATCTCGTCCGACTGGGTTGGCCGGATTTCATTGAAGTAAAAGGAGTGACGTACTGTGGTACGAGTATGGCCTCAACGCTCACAATGAAGGAAAATGTTCCACGGCATGTGGAAGTCATCAACTTCTGCAAAGATTTATGTGACTCACTTGCGTCAAGCTCTGCGCCACGCGATAAAGTCTCATGGAAACCAACAGTCGAATCCATGGTCTCCTCAAACGATGCCACGGAGTGTCATACCACTACCGCTACTACTGCTAGCCCGGATGAAAATGATGCTTCCGTCCTGTCAAGCAAAGCAGAGAGGGGCAGACCTTATGAAATCGCCTGTGAACATGAGCACAGCTGCTGTGTTCTCATCGCCTTACGCAAATTCTTTGTAAATGGTGTCTGGCACACATGGATTGATTACGACAAGTTTCAACAACTGGCCGCCAGTGGTCGAACAGACTTTACCGCAGCGGATTATTGGGCCCCAACACCATCTTGGGCCATCTTTCAGTCCGAAGAAAAAGGATTTGACCCAACACAGGTACGAGTAAAGCGAAAAAGTGGTAAAACTGTGGTTATCACATCTGGTTGTTGACACAGAATACGATATATACACATGAGTTAAAAGGAAATATATATATATATATATATATATATATTTCTTTCCTTGTTTCCGGTAAGTGGGGCAAAGGAAAAGGAAAAAAAAAAAAAACAATTACGTATAAATTGAAATGCGTGTAAGGAAAGAAGAAAGGAATGGGGGAGAAGAAAAAGAAAAGAAAAGAAAACGAGACCGCATGGAAAGAAGTTGCTAGAGAAGTAGCCATGAATAAATAGATATTTCTTTCAGTCTCTTTCTTTTTGTGTCCTTTTTTTTTTTTTTTTCTTCTTTGTAAAACAAATGTGTGGAGAAAACAATTGTATTTTCCTTTTATTTTTCTCCCTTTGCGTTTTTTTTTTTTGTTGTTGTTGTTGTTGTTCTCTTGGCACAAAGAAGGAAAATCTAGGTTTATCTTTTTTTCTTTTAGTTTTTTTTTTTTGCCGTATCAAGTTGTACCCAACCACAAACATATATTCCTTTCTTTATATATATATATATATATATATACAATTTTCGGCCACTTTTGAGAAAATTATTTCACATCAAGTAACACACTCAAAGAAAGAAAAAAGAAAGTGGCTTTAGTGAGGACGGGATTTATATAGTAAAAGAAAAACATTAGTAAGGAAGCGCTTACTTGTGCCACAACAACGCAAGACGGCAAGAAGCAAAAAAGCGGTTTATATTTATGTTTTGAGCGAAAGCTAAAAAAAAAAAAAAAGGATTTACACACACACACACATATATATATATATATACGCATACATTGCTGAATTCATCCTCACAGTATTACGGGGAACTCTCAAGGCCTACCAGACACCAAAGGAACGCTTCCCTTATCGGTCCTTTTGTAACAACAACAACAAAAAAAAAAAAAAACTTTTTTTGGTTCTTGGCTCGACAGAGTGTTATAATGATGTATGAAGAGAAAACTGTGTCTGACACTGTTGAATGCGTCGAAGCATTACAATGTGCGCGAAGTGAAAGTTCAATTAATGGCGAAATCCACAGAGCATCCGCGGGACGGTCCGCCATAAACCTTGTTGACTATTCTTCAGTTGGAAAGCTTTCCACCAAATGCAGCCGTCAGATAACAACATGTAGGACTTCGATGACAACAATGGAAGGTGAATCAAAAGCAACAGAGTTCGAGAGGTCTTCCTTGAAGACTGTGCAATCGCGTTCAAATGATAATCCGGCAGCAGGTGATGATGCTGCACGGAGCAATAAAACAATACTTAAACCCCCTGGAGAAGCCTTTGGGAGGATACGAGTTATTATCCGCTTTCGACCTTTGGATACGCCAGTCACTGGAAATCCAGCGCCTTGGTGTGTCCAAGAGAGCTCTGGTGTCGTCCAATACATCACTCCACGGCGTCAAAATTTCACGCAAACCTATTCCTCATCCACTTCTCTCCGAACTTATCAAAATACGATGTCTTTGGACTCTACCAAGAAATGCTTTAGGTTTGATGCGGTGATGGGCGAATGGGTGAAACAGGAGGAAGTAATGGTTCGCGTAGGGGGAGCCACACTTGATCGTGTGATGGAGGGATACAATGGAACTATTCTTTGTTATGGACAGAGTGGAAGCGGTAAGACACACACAATGTTTGGCCCCGGTGGCGGTTACCCTTCAGCATTGCGTAGACCAGAAGACGCAGGTTTGGTTTCCCGTATGCTAACGGAATTGCTCGAGCGATTGCAGGTGAAGTTTGATCCCACAAAGGCTCCCATAGAATCCGAATCATCTTGTTATCATAACGGTGATGATGATGATGATGATGATGATGATGATGATGTCGTACAGGAACAAGTGGAATGGGGTTGGCAGGTGCATATCAGTGCGGTCGAGTTGTACGGTGAAGAACTGTTCGATTTATTGATAAATGCCAAGCGTGGTTCACACTCACCGCTGACTTCAGCACACATGAGCCCTTTCACGACTGTGGACTGCCCAAACGGTCACCTCACTCCCGGTCTTGCAACGCCTGTGCGGGCGATGCCCACCGCTGGCCGCCTAAGACCCTCCGCGACTCAGTTTGCACCACTGCGGTTTGAGAGGAGAGCCAGTGCGACGCGGTCGCCTTTGCCCAACGGGGAACAAATAGGAACCCGTCAAGGAGTGGCACCCACGCCGTGTAATTCCACTTTTGTCCCATTGAGAATTCGTGAAGATGCGCAGTGGGGTGTTGTGGTGGAAGGCCTCACACGGATTCCTATGGGATCTTTGGAGGAAGCCATGCATGCGGTGAGAACCGTTGTGCATCAGCGTCATGTGGGTTGCACAGCACTGAATTTGAATAGCAGTCGTTCACACGTACTCCTTCTTATTTCTCTGGAGCAATGGGGATCGGATACCTCGCAAAAGGATAAAAGAGGCCAATCTTCAAACCTTCGAACGCGTTCGCTTCTTACACTTGTTGATCTTGCGGGGTCCGAACGTGTTTCGGCTACCGGAGCAGAAGGTTCGCGTCTCAAAGAGGCTCAGCGCATTAATTTATCTCTCACACTATTGGGAAATGTCATTCGACGTCTTGTGACACCGCGGCGTGGTGCTACAGTAGGAAGTCATCCACCTGTTCACATTCCGTATAGGGATTCAAAACTCACACGGCTCCTGCAGGAAAGTATTGGAGGCAATGCACACACAACATTACTGTGCAATTTATCATCGGACTTTTCCGACGTTCAGGAAAGTTTGTCAACTCTTCGATTTGCTCAAATTGCGAAGCATGTACGTAATCGTCCAGAGGTGAATTGCATTAATACCGTGTTTGAAATGAAAAAGCAATTGCGAGAGGCACGTATGCGTATTGCGTATCTAGAGCAAAAACTTGCGGAGGAACGAAAACAGTCTAAACCTTCACGTGCGCTTTCACATAGTTCCATACGTGCTTTCAAACATCGTGAGTGCATGAGTGAAGGAGGACACAAAGGGAGGTGCTCATCGGAGAAGGATCGTTGTAATGTTTTCTCCGAATCCAAGAGCTTTTCTTTCCCAGCCGCCTCAAGCCAAAGTGGAATAGCACCACTTGTGTGGCAAGATACGAAAAATAGTACAGCACAAGCTCTTTCTGAGGACAATGAAGGAACTGTTCGCACTGCACGAGGTGAAAATGGTTTTGCAGCACATACCTTTGCGAAGCCTTCACATTCTAAACACACGCAAACCACAATGTCAACCGATGACGCTCGGCGATTGGAACAATATATTGAAAGTATGATGTGTGACCTTGGTGTAGCCAGTGATGATCAACAAGCGGTCATGCGAGAGTTACACAAGGAAATTGAGCGGTGCAAATGTTTAGGAGAGAAAAACTCTCAGCGTTTACGTGAATGGCAATGGAAAGAACCCGATATACGTACGAGTACAGCTGAGGCCATCCCGGCACTGTTTTTACCAAACATCTCCCCACCATCTATCCCTGCTGAGCCCAGTCGTACGAATAGATATGTACAGTGTGAAGCTAAGGCCCAGGCGGGGACGGCTTCTGTTTCGGAGATGACTGCGAGTGAAAAAGGATCCTTTTCTGCGATGGCGGATGATACCCAAGAGGTCGCGACACAAAGCGGTCGAATAACTCGTGGGGGTTGGATCGCCAGTGGCGCAAAGACACCACGTATAAGAAGTACTTTTCGTGATGCACTGGAGCTTCTTATAAGTGCTGTTCGGCCTTCTTGGGGAAAAGAATCGCCTGGTATGCATGTCTCTCACACACACTTGGGCACTGCGCAGGTGGTACTGGTGGGAGTGGAAGGGGAAACTCAGAATGAAAGCCGTTGCATTAGTGAAGAGAGTCATTCCACAACGCCTCGCACGACGCGGTCAACGGCACGTCCTTCCATAGGGGATCCGAGAGAGCTGGTCGCCATGCTGATGCTATACGGTGCCAGCGACATTGTTTAGTTATTCTAGTTTGTCGTATATATATATATATATATACAGATATATAAGTGTATAGAGAGAGAGAGAAGGAAAGGGGGGGGCGGGGGAGAGAGATGAGTGGATGTAGACTGAATGATGAACTATTTCAACCTTTCATGAGAATTTGTTGTGGAGAACTTCAATTGTTGGAGGGTGAAGTTATACACTCCATTTGTTAAATATTTATTGCTAATCGACTCTGGCGCGATACCTCAAACCTGAGGAAGTAATTGGTTTGGCCGCAATGAAACACTGTGTGGACTGCTTTTTTTTTTTTTTGTTTTTGTTTTTTTGCTATCGTCAGTTTTGATCTTTTGGTTACATGAATAAACATTTTCTTTTTGCTTTATTGGATGCCGTAGAAAAAAAAAAAAAGAATCCTTTTTATTTCAAAAAAGAGGGGAAAAAACTGTATTATATTTATCTTGTCTAATGCGGTAAAATTCGTATTTTATATAAATATTGAGCATTCAAAAAGAGAAAGAATTATGCTTTTCTACAGTTTATATATATATATATATATTCTTTTTGATTTCTTTTTTTCTGCGTTATTTAAGACTGGCGAAAAAAAATAAATGGAGAATTGCTTTAAGAAAAAAAAAAATACTGCGAAAGCTTCTCTTTTTATGAAAAAAAGAAAAAAAATATTTGTCTTTTTTTTTTTTGCGTATCGAATGTATGCGTTGAGGCTTACCTAAATGGTATATACACAAAGACAAACAAAAAAAATATATATATATAAAAAAGGGGTGATGAATGCTTTTAAAATGTGCGTTTTTTTCCTTTTTTTTTTTTGTATGAGTGAAATAATGTGCAAAAAAAAAAAAAAGGAAGCCTAACGTTCTAATATAAAAGTGTTATACGCGTTCATATTGCTTTTGCTTTGTCTTATTCGTCTTGTGTGTGTGTGTGTGTGTGAGAAAGAGAGTTATCTGGACATTCCTTTTCATTTTGTTTGTTTGTTTTTCTTCGTTGTTTTTTCTCTCTCTCTATGCACCTATGGTATGTTTACTTAAATTCCATCAAAGTGTGAAATAAATAGTGGCCTTTTTTCTTCCTGCTCACTTATATGGAGAGAGTTATTTATATATATATACCGAATGTTTATCTACTTATATATATATATATATATATATATATATATATTTAAAGTGCGAGTTCTATCATTCAAGTTTTTTTTGTTTGTTTTTCTTGTTGTTTTTGGGGTTATTATATTTAAATCCAAGCGACCCGGTTTTTTTGCCCCACTTTCTCCATTTACCTTCAAAAGGCTAATTATGCTGCGACTTTTTTTGTTGTTTTTTAATATTCACTTTAATTTAAATTTGTTCAAAATTGCGTTTATGCCTTTCATACCCTTTTGCATACATGTTTGTTATTATTATTATTATTATTATTATTATTATTATTATTATTATTATTATTATCTGTTTTTCCTTTTCGTTTCTTTTTGCTATCTAACCCATTTTTCTTACATTCTATTAAAAAGCAACTGGTACAAAGTAAAGGATTTGCGGGATCAGAGGCCTTAATTCGTTGGATTACTTTTGTACTCGTCGGTTGTTATTGTTATTATTGTTGGTGGTGGTGTTATTATTGTTATTGTTGCATTGTTTCTTGTTTGTTTGTTTTTTTGGAATGCTTGGCGCCGCGCATGTCCATTCCCGACATACCAAAAAGGAGAACGCAGACGCAACGACTGAGTGCAATCCCTCTTCCGCTCACGAGGATTCCTTCACGACTGCGATAGGCCGTCATCATCATCATCATCGTCGTCCATTGCTTGTAATAGCAGGCAAAGACAAATTGGGCTTTGAAAAAACTGTGCAAAAGTCATTCGTAAGACATGTGAATGTGCCTGACAAGGCGTCTGTGGCACTTTCAGAGCTTTTTATAATTCGCAATCCCATACGTGCAACCGGGCAACGTGAAAAGGAATTGCGGGATGGGACTTGTGTGCGACTCTCTCGCAGTGCCACAGTCATTTACACACGAAGCGGTACAGTGGAGAAGAGTGGCTCATCGAGATATCGACGCGTGCGTTCATACCCTGTTGTTGGCTCTCTGTCCTGTGTGTTGCGAATGGAGAATTGTAAAGTGACTGGAGAAGCGGATCCTCCAGTGCCGAGTGATTCGAATTGCAACGAGAGGAACACTCGCCCCGACTCTGTCTGTAAGACTTTGATAGCCGTCCCGAATAGTGAAGTTTCATCCTCTACAAGGAATGTTGCAAAAACTCACAGAGGCACAGGTGGGAGAAAAACTTCTGTCCGTGAAGTAACGATGGTAATGACAAGAACGACAACGGCGAATGCCCTTTCCACTGCACTTCGCGAACCAAAGCAAAGTGCTTTTCGTCCGCCTTCCTTGACACGAAAGCCCCCTTCCGAAGGAATTGTTGTGTCCTCCGCGTATCCAGTGCCTGTGCAGTCGTGTTTCTCCTTCAGGCAGTCGTGGGGCACTCGTCAACCGAACTCCTCGCAGTCATCGGTCTCTCCGGGGCCGCACGCGTGCGGGAAGTCCAGAGCCTCATCCACAGCCTCCGGGGCAAAGCGGCAATGGAGAGGCGATCGGTCCAAGCAGTGCAAACCCGCCAGGTCCCCGTTGCGTGAGCGTGGCGGAAAGGTGTTTCGGGCGGACTCCGCGCCCATTTTGCCGCGTTCGGGTTCGGTCGGAGGGGTTCGCGCGGAGCGGACGCTCTTCGTGGCGGCAAAGATCAAAGACGAGAAGGTGCCGTCGATGCCTTCGACAATTCCCGTCAGAGGGCGTCGTTCGGCATTGCGTCAGTGGACACCACCAGTGAGGCGACCGACGCCTGCGGGGAAGACAGGGACGGCGGCGGAGCGAGGGATTCGGGGAATGAGTGTTTTGCACAAAAACATATACAGTAGTTTATACAACACTGTTCGTGATCCTACTCCTGCGAATAAAAGTAACGAGAATAATAAACCAAAGCGTAATTCGACCCCAAAGCGTTCTCCGAATGGGTGTGGGCGTAATTCTACGCCCCTTTCGGGTCTGTTCTGGTTTAATCGACCGCACCTCGCCACGGCACTTCCGTGTCATTCAAGTCCTGATATCTTGCGGTTCAGGCCGCAACGCCTTCAGCACGACACTGCCAAACAACAGGAACAACAATCAAGTCGACAGGTTTCCGTGGATAAAGAAAAATACATGCGACAGTACACCATATCTCAGCAAAAGTCAATTATACTCTCGCGACCTGTTGTACGGCCGACAAACAGCACCATCTGCCGTGAAGCCGCTTTGCGCCAACGGCAACGTGAGCAAGTTCAGCAGGAACTTGAAAAGCACGCGGCGGGGGCAGAGCATATGCCTCGTGTCTCAAAGGAAACAATACGGCGCAAGAATCACCGATCGGGCCAGGCGCCTGCGCGGCGCACAGCAACGGCAGGGGAGAAGTGTGAAAGTAAAGAAAACAGTTTGGACTCTGTCGCGAGTGAGCCTAAGCTTTTGCCTTATCCTCAGGAAACCAGCCCACCCATTCTGCGTGCTCACTCTCTCTCTTCTACTTTTTCGTGCAAAGAAGAACTGCCGTTGTCCCCACCACTGAAGCCACATCTACAGGCACAGCAACTCGAGCATAGTGTGGATGCTTCTGCATTGAGTGATTGCGATTTGTCCTTTCGCCGCTATCAATGTTATATTCGAAGCGAGACACGGGTGGAATACATCCGCCCAGGGCAATTTGACTCTCCCTACCGCGGAATCCCTAAGTATCCTATTAGTGATGCAGTGGTAAGACGAGGAACGGATTGTCCTATGGGAATATTGCGACGCAGAGCCTCCGCGGGTGATCTCGCTTCACAGAATAAGAATCGAATGGGACTGCGTTTCCATAACAAGAGATCAGACAGTGAAGAGGAAGACATGCACAACTACGGTGCCATTGCTAGTAACGATGAAGATGGTCTATGGACTCCCACATCAATGAATGTGAAGGGATTATCGAATAACACGCGTCACGCGATATCTCCAGTCGAGTACAGTGACGATAATGGATACCATGACGTGACGAGTTCAGATAAAAAAGCAGTTTTCTTTAAAAACCACGAAAGAGTATACAGTTCCACTCGATCACCGCCCATTCGACCCTCTCCAGTGAAGGCAGTGTTATCTTTTGATGTTTCAAATACCATTTCCCCAATCATGAACGAACATGTGACTTTTAATGAAGCCACTGTGCAGAAGCAGTCGTGTGGTCTGTTTCGGACAGACACAGTTGCGACTCCTGCCAGTGAGGAATGCGTATCCGTGCCACAGCCTGAGAATCATGTAGAAAAGACCAAACCGGAGTCTCACGCAAGAGACACAACCCTGTCACTCGCATTTTGTCGAACACAAAGTGCCCAACGCTTTCCGCGTCCGGGAACGCCAGCTGAAACAAAAGCGAAAGAATCGCCTTTAGAAGTACGAATGCA
The DNA here is from genome assembly GCA_030849725.1 of Trypanosoma boissoni. Classification (NCBI taxonomy): domain Eukaryota; phylum Euglenozoa; class Kinetoplastea; order Trypanosomatida; family Trypanosomatidae; genus Trypanosoma; species Trypanosoma boissoni. The sequence goes on along the minus strand of JASANW010001422.1, from coordinate 72,439 downwards.
CAGTCCGTGCGGCACAGCCACAGTCGCTCACCCTTGCGAAATGATCGCTCCACCGCACAAGACTGTGCAGCGCACGGTGGAAAGGGGAAATCGGGCAAATACATTATTTGAACGAGGGCGCGTGTCACGGCGAAATCGTATAAATATTTCAAAGGATCGCGTCATGGAGAAGTAATATGTGTATATATATATATACATACATATATATATATATACTTATTTATATTTTCATGATTTGCACTTCTCACGCCTCCCAAATAAATTCTTGCATCGACGATGCGTGTGGAACAAAGCCGTCTAACAAACTGCGCACGTTGACTTCTAACTATGGACACGTTAAAACGCAATTGGCATTCCCGGAAATGGATTTTAGATGGGGTTGGAAGACGCATGCGATGAAAAAGCAATACATTTTTTTTTTTTTGCCCCTTTTCTTTTTTTTTTTTTTTTTTTAATAATTTTTATTTTTTTTTTTGTTGCGTGCCATTTATTTGAATGTGAGCCTCCAGGGGCATTTTAAAGTTGTTCATTTATTTAGTTTTAAAGTGTAAACAGTGTTCAAATTGCAAAGTAAACCTATATGTATATGTATATATATATAAAGTGAGAGAGTGAGAGACTTCTTTTATGTGTGGTGAGTCAGACTGTTCGTGGGCTTAAAAAAAAAAAAAAAGTTAAATTTTAACGTGATTCTTGATGTACTCAGCTGATCTTTGGGTGAGGGAGAATGATCACAAAACAGTGCGAAAAACGTAAAGGAAAAAAAAAAAAAAAAACGATTTCAAAAGGAAAGAGATGAATATTAAAATGAGGGAGAATTTAAAAAAAAAAAGAAAAAAAAAGGATCCCTGTGATTCGTGATCATTTTCTTATACTGTGTTTATTTCCAGAATAAGGTAAAGAGGAGTTTTTTTTTTTTTTTTTTTGCACTTCGAATGCGCTCTAAGCAGGTTCCACTCTCAAAAGTAGGAATCACAAAGATAAAAAAAAAAAAGAAGAAGAAGCAGAAAAAGCCTTTGCCCCTCTTTCTTTCTTTTTTTCTTTTTTTTTTGGGGGGGGGGGTATCAAAGCGAAGATGAAGAACTCTGAATTACTCAAATGTGAATACGTTTTTGTTTTGTTTTTTGGGGGACTATTTGCGCTCCCATGTCCTGACTGTAGTTATGGTAGGCCCTTTTTTTTTTTTTTTTTTTCCGTTCGAAATATTTCTGGCGTACTTTTGTGTGTGTGTGTGTGTGTGTGTGTGTGTGTGTGTGTGTGAATGAGTTGAATAGTTTTTCTATTTCCTTCCTTATTTTATTATTTTTTTTTTTTTTACACATCTCTCTCTCTCTCACATTATATATATATGCATAAACATCTTTTTGGTCTTTTTTTTTTTTTTTTGTTCGCATAAAAAAAAAATTATTTTATTTTATTTTATTTTTTTCCCTTTTTGTGTAATCCTTGTTAACAATTTGTTGACTTCAAAAGATACAAACAAACAAACAAAAAAAAAAAAATCTACTTTTTTCCCCCACTTTTTATTATTATTATTACCATTACCATTATTTTCGATAAAAAAAAAGAAAGCGATACATAAAAAAAGAAAAGAAAACACACACACACACAAGGAGTCCAAGGCTGCGGTCATGCTGTGCACTGTCCTTCGCCGCGGGGGCCAAGAGAGCGCCCGCCACGCCATCGCGCCAGTCGCCGCCATCGAGCGCGCCGCCCCGTACACGCGCTTCAGCACACTCCGCCTGCGCGCGCACAAGGAGCCGAACTTCCGCGCCCGCCCGGCGGGGTGGAAGGGGTGGAATAGCCGCGAACTCTCCGACCCGTACGCGCCGTTTGCGATGCAGTCGCCCTGTCGCCACGTGGACCGCATCTTTCAGGGCATGTGGTTTGGCTTGGGACACTTTGCGCTGAAGAATTTCTTTGGTCCGTTGCACTGGAAGTTTTTTATGCGTTTGGCCTTTTGGGGCATTGCCGGATGGGTTGTGTCGCTCGGTACGTATGCGCTTCGTATGCATCGAAACGGATGGGAGTGGAAGAACCGTGGAGCAGTCTTTTCAATGGAATAGTGAGGCCTTTGTGCGAAGGTTTATGTGTGTTATAGATATATAGATTTGTATTTATATATGTATATACAAATCTATATATCTATTAGGTAAGTGTAGGACTGGTCAACATCGTTGATCTTATGTTAGTGTTTTTATTGTTGTTATTTTTCATCTTTTTTTTTTTTTTTTTGTAATTCATGGATTTGTGCCCATAGGGGTATATATATATATATATATATATATCGCTTTGGAACCTAACTGTACCAAAGGAAACGATAAAGAAGAAAGAAATTACTCCAAGCAATTCACGTATTATATCCTACGCACAAACGAACGAAAATGAAAAGAAAAACCGATTGATCAAATGTTAGAGAAAAAAAAAAAGAGAGAGAGATAGAAGATAAAACTCTAAGAACAAAAACAAAAAGTCAATTTGACCAGCAGAAGGGAAAAGTAGTTTTTCGTTATCCCTGTACGTATATATATATGTATATATATATAAATATATATATATATGTATGTATAGGTGGTGGGAATGGTGAAAGAAAGGGATTTTTTCATTTGTATTAGTAGGTACGCGCAGCAGAAATTATTTTTACTCGTTTTGAATTTGACGTTTTTTTTTTTATTATTTTTTTTAGGATGGTATGCAGTTTCTTCTTATATATACATATATATATATAAGAAGAAAGAGAGAGAGAATGAAAAAAAAAAAAGAAATAGAAATAAAAAATAAAAGAATCTAGTCAAAAAAAAAAAAAGGATAAGTATGGGCTTGCGTCAAGTTTGTTGTGAGTGCGCATGTGGAGCTTAAAAGGATTGCGCTTTTTATGAAAAGAAAAGATTGAAATAGGCAATATATATAATATATATATATATATATACAAAAGAGAGAAATCAGCAATCTATTGTTTGTTTCTCATTGAGGATGGCTTTCTCATATTTTATTAGAGTTGTTGTATTCTTATTGTTTATGGAGCTTTAACCGTTTTACATAACTTTCTGTTTTTTTCTTTTTTTTTTCTTTTTTTTATTTATTTATTTATTTCATAACGTGTCTCTGATATGGTCTATGCTTTTCTTTCACAGATTCATTAGATTCACTTATTCTCGCATTGGCGCTTGAGTGATTTTCTATTTACGGAGATACGAAACAAACTAAAAAGTAAAATAAAAAATAATCAAAGGGAAAAGTAAAGTAACAAAAAGCATTACCCAGAACATCGATACTTATAGATAGATATATATATATATATTTATATATATATATATATAGTGAATTGCTATTGCATACATGCGTCGCTTAGTTTCACTCACTCGTGCCCGTGTCCCTTCCTTTCCTTCCCCCGCCGTACTCTCCACACACCGCTGCGAGAGCCGCGCGCACCACCCGCCGCCCAGTGACGAGCCGAAGGCCTCCGCACAGTCTGCCGTGACCGCTGCCGCCCCACCGCCCCGCAGTCGCGCGCTGCCTCCTTCGGACTTTCCCGAAAACACATTTCTCAAATGCATTGAAAAAGAAATGCAGGACGAGGCGCTTCGGCTTGATAAGGAAGAGAGCCCACCGCGACCGCCGTCCGGGTGGGAAATGTATCACGCGGAGGGGACCAGTCTCTTTTACGCCCGCCGCTGGTGGATTCCGCCCACGCCGGTCGCAGGCAAACCACAGGAGAGACATTCCCCGCGAGTGGTGGAGCGGCACACTGTGCGTGTGCAGCTCACCACACGTGACGCCTCGTTGGATCCCGAGTGTGATGTGCGTGGAGAGCACTTTCCTTTTTCACTCTTCCTGCAGCGTCACGAGGAAGGCACAGGAGCAAAGTCCCCGGCCGTCTCGTCCTCTTCCACTTTGCGTATCGATTCTGCAGAAGAGGAAAGGGACCTATACGACAAGAGCATCGAAATTCGCGCAGACTTTGTAGACGGAGAACTTGTCGTGGACAATGTGGTCTTTCACGGAGAACATGATGCACACATTCAACCCACACGTACAGAGGCATTAGTAACGTGTACAGGAGACGAAAGTGAGGGTACTCCTTCTGCAAAAGAGAAGACGAAGGTGTCGTACAATAACATATTTAGCGGCTACCCCGGGCCAAACCTGGACGAGGCGGAGGAGGAGGTGCTGGATGGCGTGCAGGCTTGGCTCGCAGAGCGATGCATTGATGATCAGTTCGGAGAGTTTGTGGGACAGTACTCTGTTTGGGTCGAACAAATAGAGTACGAGCGATGGCTGCGGCAACTACGTGATTTTGTGGCTGCCTAAAGAAAGAAAGAAATAAAAAAAAAAAAGAAAAAGAAAAATATGTTTTGCGTATGTTATTGTTGTTATTGGTTTTGTCTTGTTTTGCTTCGTTCTGATTGTTCTTTAAAGTGCTTCGTTTCGTTCGAATGTGTTTTGAGAGGATAATCTAAAGACAAGATAAGATAAGGAAAGAAAAAAAAAAAAAGAGGGGAAAGGATGTGATGGTTGAATTATTACATTTTTGTGGTATTTGCAGTTAAGGGATAATACCATAACTCCTTTTTTTTTTTTTTTTTGGTGTTGTTGTTGGGTTATTTTTTTTTTTTTTTTTTTTTGAAATATTAGCTCTTGTGCCTTGTGATTAGATAAAGAACTTATTTAACGTTTGGTGTCTTTGTTCTTTAACTATTACAGAAAAAAAAAAAAAAAACTGAACAAGTGTTCTTTTCCTTTACGACATAAAAAAAAATATATATATATATATATAAAGTATTTAAAAAAGAAAAGGGAAAAAAAAAAAAAGGGATTTGCTCAATACCGATATAATCGCATTGCTCTGTATCTCTCATTTCTCTGTATGTCTGTCTCATGCTTCCCCACACAGGCACCGACTACACTTATCTTTCTTTTGGACTATTTCTAATCACTACACCACAAAATAATAAATAAAATAAAGTAAAGAAAGGAGAAGGAGGGGATCTTTAGTTTTGTATGCCGTCGAAATCGCAGTCGTTGCCACCGCCGCCCCCACGGCCGGATCCCGTCACACTTGAACTTATTTATGAGCGACTCACTTCTCCCGATGTCCCGCTGGAGGATCGCGCGTATCATCTTGTAGCCCTCAGCACAGTGGCCTTTCACCCCAGCGTGAAGCTCTTTCTCTTCGAGCACACACCCATCAGCAGCACAGAGGCAGATGGTGCGATGGAAAACGGTACGGCTTTGGGGAATGATAAAGTTTCAGCCGCCGCTGTGGAGAACCAAAGGCGCCGTGAGGAAGTACTGAAGAGTGTTGCGTTTTTTCTCGCGCAACCCAGTCACGCTGTTGTGCATGAATGTCGTTGGGAGACTGTTTCGCTCCTTGGCGAGATGTGCCGCATGGAGAATCTCGCCACCTCCTCCAGAAACTCGAATGGGGGAGGCACACACAATGCCGTACATATTCTTTCCCCTATGTTTGCTGTGGCGCAGAAGATCAATACGTATGCCAAGGCGAATTTGGAGTATCTCGCGCAGCTTCCGTGGTTCACCACAGCCGTTCGTGATCTTATTGGCGTAGAAACACGTGACACCTCCTCCTCCCGCACTGCACGACGCGCGGCTCAGGGGAAACTCCCAACAGCCCCAAGCGATCCGCTCGAAACCGATGAGGACGTGCGGGTCGCACTGAAAGATATTCTCGCCGCGCTGCCTACTGTGGACCGCGGTGACGCCGGTGGTTCTGCGGTTTCTTGGACTCCCGGGCAACTCGAGCAGTCGCAGGACTTGATGTTCCTGGATGCATCGACGAGCATGCTGCACCTGATCCCACTCGTCGCGCAGAGCAGTCATGTGAAGTGCGCACACTGTGAAAGGCGTGGGAGGGACGGGGAAAAGAGTGTGTTTCTCCGCTGCGGAAGTTGCAAAGCCGTGTACTACTGCGGAGCCGAATGTCAGCGAGCGCACTGGACAGCCGCGCATCGGGTGCCGTGTAAAGCGTATAAGGAGCGATGTGAGGCGATTGTGGCACAGTACGAGGCGATGAATGGAAGTAAACGAAAACAAAAGAAGTCATCGCAGGCAACTGTGGCGATACTGGAGGTGCCGTTGGAGCCAAGTTTGTTTTTTGTCACAAGGCGTTATTTGTACGATCACAGAGATGCATCCTTTGCGGAAGTACCTTTTGATGACTACTTTATGAAGTACACTGTTCGAGGGGCTTAATGGTGAATAGAAGAGAGAAGTGAATTACATACTCTTTCTCTTTCTATATATATATATATATATATATATATATCCTTCTCTCTCTTTCTCTCTCTTTGCACTAGTCGGAGTACGAAAAGGGAAGGGAGGAGATTGTGATACTCAACAGATTAAAATTGATTTAATAGTTAAGTAAAGTGAAAAAAAAAAAAAACTCTGCAACGTCTCCGTGCTTTACACACGTTGATACGTAAAGAAAAGAAAAAGGATAACTCCACTAATTCATTGTTCTTGTGATACGTATTTGTGAAAGTGTAGCACTTGTGTTTTGTATCCTTTTCCCTTTTTTTTTTTTTAAATCAAACACAGCATTTTTTTTGTGGGAGTGGAGATCGCATAATCACTTGCGATAGTCCTCTTCGTATTTATATTCAAATTAAGCAAAACTTAAAGACAAGGACAGCTTCTTTCTTGTTTTTTTTTTTTTTTGTGTGTGTGCATTAGAAAAAGGAAAAAAAAAAAAAAAAACATTCTGATAGTTTCCGGCCCAATTATTGTTTTAAAAAAGAATATTTATATTTATATATATATAGAGAGAGAGAGAGAGAGAATAGTTTGTACCGGAGGAAGAGCAAGGGAATGGATAAACTGACTGCTGTTGTCTCTGTGGTGTCCGGGAGTGAAATTCCTGCGCGCGAGACGACTGAGAGCGAATCCGTTTGCCCTTCGCTCTCGTGGCGGCAGCGCCTCACCGGCTGCGCCTGCTGCTGCGGGCTCGGCATGCTCTTCTCGCTGCTGAGCTTCGTCGCGATCCTGCAGGTCGACCTCGTCTTCTTCAGCGTGCTCTTCACAATGGGGAATGTTGCGTCGCTTGGTGGAATGCTTTTTCTCGCCGGCCCCATGTCGCATTTGAAACGTATGTTTGACGAGGGCCGGTGGATTGCCACAACTGTTTATATTCTCTCCATCGTACTCACATTGATTGCCGCATTGGTTTTACGTAATGCTTTATTGGTGCTGTTATTCTGTATCATACAAACGTTGGCAATGGCTTGGTATGTTCTCTCTTACATTCCTTTTGCGCGAGATGCTGTCAAAGCATGTTTCGGTAGACTTTTGCGCTGAAAAAAAAAAAAATGAAATCAAAAACAAAAGGGAAGAAATAAATAAATAAAAATAAGGTGGAAGTGCACGAGCCAGACAATGATGTGTTGTTTCACTGCTTCTGCTGAGAAGTGGTTGGGATCGAAAGGGAAAAGTATTGTTGTGTACTTTTCTGGGATATATGAGGATATCCGCGTGGGAAAGGAATTTTATTTATGCTCAACCCATTGTTGTTGATGTTTTCCTTGTTGTTATTGTTGTTTTGTTTGTATTATTATTATTATTGTTACAGTGTTTCTAGTGTGAATACAGACGTATGTACTGAGAGTTTTAGATGATTCCATGGCGGGATGTGGCGCTTAGCCCATATTTCTATGAAAACTGAATAAGTGAATGAATGAAAAAGAAAGAAAGAAAAAGGGATTTCATTGAAGAAATACGCAGTGAATAGATCAAAAGAAACGTTTAGGTTTTTTTTTTCTCTCTTTTTCTCTTTGTTTACTTATATCTTTATTGAAAAATTAAAGTTATATTTATATTTATACTTATATATATATATATATATATATTATTTTTTATTTATTGTATGTATGTATTATTATTATTATTTTTTTATATAAACCTCAATCAAAATACTTTATGTGTTTTTGTACTTGACAAGTGTAATTTTTTTTTTTAAAAAGAAACAATATAAACTAATTTAAAGAAAGGAAAAAAAAAAAAAAACAGAAAAGGTTACATTGTCTTTGTTTTCATTTTCAGTGCGCAGTAAATCGTGACGAAGCAATGGGTGCCCATTCACGCAAGAGCCAAAAGAACAGACGGCACACAAACAATACCCATAACAAAAGCAATGCAGGCACGAGCAGTGGCCCATTAGGAGTTTTGCCTCCGCCGCCTTGTGTGGCGAAACTGTACGCATCACAGTATTCCACTGTAGAAGAAGGCTGTGTCGATGTGACAGCCTTTGCGCTTCAGCCAAATGTACATGCCACATTGATAAGTCACAATGTCCCACAGCGCCTTGCAGAGATTTTTTTGACTGGGCCTTATGTCTCCGCAGATGTCAAAGGATCCTCAGACACCGTAGCACAGCCTTCTATTCGTCGGGATGTGTTGTATATGCAAACTGCCGCCGTGGAAGCCCTAAGGAATTTTATTGTGAACAGTTCCGAAGATGCCGTGATTGACGCGTTAACGTCAACGAGCATTACGCTTGTGAGACATGCGCAAGACTGTGATCACACGAATCGTACAAACGCCTCTAATGTGTCTTTTCCGGATGAGTTGGCTGCGTTGATTGTACATTTGTGGGATTTGGTTCAGCAGACATATCAACAATCCAATGAAACGCATTCCCCAGTCGTATTGGAAGAGGTGGAAGCAGAACAGAATGCCATGCATGAATCCGAAGCGCAAGAAGGACAATGTATTCAAAATGATATGTCAAACCGCCGTTCAACGCCTTTTATGGCAGCGGCACGATTACTTGAAGAGTGCTTACATCTCTCCACTGTTTGTGTTGAAGGCAGCGAAGCCGTTGCGGGGGCTTTCTCGCTTCTTCCTATTGTCCATGCACTCTTATCCATTACTGGGTATGCCACGCAATTGGTGTGGATGACCATACAACATCCGGATGGATACTTTCTTCCTCAACCAACACACACTGCGGTGAATGATAATTCCATACAAAGGCAAACCGCACGAAGCAAAGCGCAGTTGTTTGCTGCATTGGGTATTGCTGCGAGTGAAGTTCTTCATGTATTAAGTGGGGATAATGAAAGTCTGTCTGTGTTACTACAATCTGCTGAGGCTATGGCACCGCATCAAAATTTTCTTAATGAAACGCTTGATGCGACGGCAGTTTTATCTGCTCTTCGTGATGCAATGACAAATGACAAACACATATGCAGTGATGTGGAGGCCGGTAAGGTTCAGGATGAAAACCCCGCATTCCTTGCGACACTGCGGCAAAATCTTTTACATCAACTCTGTGAAGTCTCTTTGCGTATTCAGGGAACGCTTGTGAATGCATCCGCCACCCCTGCCAATGCGGCACGTGTGTTACCACTTGTAGTTTCTGTTTTGGATGCCCACCCACCACTGCAGGAGTGGCGCCAAGTGGTTCCGCTATTGCTTCAGAACTGTGCATTACCTGAGGAACTTCGTGAGGTTCGCGTGGCAACCGCCGTATGCCGATTGCGTTGTGATCAAGCCGCTTTGAATGTGCTCCACGCGGTGGTAGATGCCATATGTGGGATGAACGCTGGAGGAGTGGATGATGAAACCGCTTTTCGCCAAAACCCCCACTCTTCTCTTTTGTACAACAGCAATGCCATGTTTGTGTTGGGTAAGCTAATGAGGGATGCGTTGCGGTTAAAGACAGGCGGCAGTGATGCGACGTTGGAGTCCGATCTGATCGTAGAACGCGCACTTCGCGTCGCCGCTGGGGATTCCGCTGGTGGCGCCAGTGGACAAGTCACCAAACTGCAATTTCTCGTTCTCTCCAGTGAAGTCGCCGTGTGGAGTTTGGCGAACACGTTATTGCTCATGGTTCCTTGGTCCGGACTTGGTGAGGAACCCGCACACATTTGGAGAGCCATTGTTTCAAGTCTTGTTGCCCGACGCGGAGTACTCGCTGAGGCCGAAACCGCTGAATCCATGCGGTCCGACGGCGCAATAGCAAACGTAACGGAAAGCGAAGCGGCTGTACAGGCACATGCCAACATTGCAACAGCATCTCCGGCGGCAAAGCAATTGCTTTGGCTTCAACTTGAATCCCTTGCGCAGATGCTTTGGACGATGCAGCGCAAACAAAGCGCCGAGGCGGGAGGCCCATTGCGGGTGACAAACCGTCTCTCCGCCGCCGCCTCCGACGTCGACTGTCTCACGCGTTTGTTTTGGGAGCCGCGAGCGACGGCGCTGCTTCGCCAGGCCGCCGTGGGCGCCGCCTGCGCCACCTGTGCCTCCTTCCGCGACTCGGACGCCGCCGCCGTGGCGTCGCGCTTTGCGTTGGCCGTACTGCGGACCGATGACGCGGCCGCGGCAAAGGCGTTCGGCGCGGGGGCGCCCCCCGGTGGAAAGGCGGAGCGGCGGCAGTGGCTCGCCATGTTTGCGGCGGCAGATGCGGAGTGGCGCGTTCGCTGCGAGGCGGCGAATCAGTTGATGGATTTGTTTTTGGACGAGTCGTGTGATGCGAGTGTGTATGTGCCATTAGGTGTGCATGCGGGGTTAAAGGCATTTCTTCCACTTTTTAATGGATATGCGAAGAAGCGTCAACAAGTTGCCAGAGATATGCAGAGGAATTATCGGGTGGCGATACCAGAGGTGAATGACGCAGAGAATTGGGGGGAGGTTTTGGAGAATCTCGCGGCATTCTTGGAATACAAAACACAACAAGGGAGCTGTTAGCAAATGGTTAAATGGAACTATTTGCGAATACCTCTCTTTCTGTGTGTCTGTGTGTGTGTGTGTCTGTGTATCTTACTATGCACTCACTCATTTTATTGAAGAGAAATTCAAATTAAAATACCGCGTAAAGAATAATCGAGCGGAGTTGAGAGAATCCATATTAAAAAAAAAAAAAAAAATATTTGAAGTTTGTGTTTAAAATAAAGAGGATAGTCAAAAGAAGTATACGATTCGTTGGTGCTTTTTGTTTTTCTTATTATTATTATTATTATTTCTTTTCGCAATGTTTCTGTTTCTGTGAGAGTGAGGATGTGAACTTGTTACCACTGCCAACGAGAGGAGAAAAGGAGAGAAAAGCAAAGTTGTGAAGATGTAACGCTCCTAATGAATATCCTTCTTTTTTGTTTTTTGTTTGATTTTTGTTTTTTCTCCCTTCCTTGAATTATTTGTACTTTAATTCACAGTGCACTAATTATTTGTTAATATTATTATTTCCGATTGGAATTGTAATATTCAAACAGTATACGTAGACAATCTATTTTCGCCCATGAGCTTCCAATCTTTTTTTTTTTTTTTGACTATTGTTTTTTTTTTGTTTTTTTTTATTTTCAATGCCTTTTAAATGGTAGGAACCAAGCGCTCAAAAAAAAAAAAAAGAACAGCATCATCGACACGTAAATTTGTTTTTGTTTTTTGTTTTGTTTAAAATATATATATATATATATACATATATATATATAGGTACAACGAATAAGACTTGCCATACATGAAGAGTCCTCACAACGTACCTGTTATTATTGGTGTGATTGGCGGCAGTGGGGTTTACAAACTAGACTGCATCGAAGACGCCAAGTACTATGCAATTGACACACCATATGGTTTACCAAGCGGTGATGTGTGTGTGGCCACTGTTCGTGGAGTTCCTTGTGCCTTTTTGCCTCGTCACGGCCCCGCGCACTCGTTTAATCCCTCAGAGGTGAACTATCGAGCCAATATCTACGCCATGAAGCTCCTTGGTGTGCGTTATCTGATGGCTGTGAATGCTGTGGGGTCTTTGGATGAGAACTTTCGCCCTGGTGACATTGTGCTGGTGGATCAAATTATTGACAAGACGTATGGACGCAAAAACACATTTTTTGAAAAAGGTCTTGTGGCTCATGTCGACTTTGCTCACCCAACCTCGGACTCCTTTCGTGCAGTGGCACGCACTGCCATGGAACAGGCATTCCCGGAGCTTGCGCAAGGGAAAGCCGGGTGGAAAGTGCACAATGGGGCCACACTCGTGACAATGGAAGGTCCACAGTTCAGTACCAAGGCGGAGTCACTGTGGCACAAATCCATTGGAGGGCATTTGATTGGTATGACAACGGCTACAGAAGCAAAACTTGCACGAGAAGCTGAAATGGCGTATCTCGCCATTGCAATGGTAACGGATATGGACGCGTGGAGTGATGAGCCTCACGTGAAGGCTGGGAACGTCATGGAAGTGATGAAATCAAACGTTGAAAAGGCACAAAAGTACCCACCGCTTATTATTTCGGCCATTGCCGCAAATCCTTTTGAGGATCCCGCACACAGTGTACTGAAGTCTGCTGTTTTAAAAACTGCTCCACTCAGCGACGAAACAAAACACCGATTGGGCGTCCTTCTCGCTAAATATCCAGAGCTTATGGAATAGTGTGTTTATGTTTGATCTTTTTTTTTTGTTTTTTGCATTTTTTGTTGTTTTCGTTATTTTCTTTTTCAGAGGTTATTATTATTATTATTAATAATCGCTTTATATATATATATATATATATATATATATAATTTTTTCGTCGTTCAATGGATCTCGATGGGGATAGAAGAGCATCGTACAACACTATTACTTATATATTGTTATATATATATATATATATATATATATATTATATAATTTATATTGACAACAACAACAAAATAAAAATGTTTGGAGTATGAGGAGTGTATGTGTTTCTTGCTTTCCCCTTTTACGCTGGGTCATCTCCTTTTCTTTTTTTTTTTTAAACCACCGGAAGTATGTTTTAATTAAAGACTAAATTTGCAAGTTATATTTTGGTTTATTTTAAAACAAAGTAATAAAGCGGAAGTCAAGTGTATGTACAGGACTGTCAAAATGGACATTTATTTTGTGAAATAACTTATTTTTTTTCTTTTTTTTTTTTCTCTTCCTATTCTGTTGTTATTGTTGTTTGTTTGACATAATAAATAGTAAAGCACAGTTCGAGGTGTTTCATATACAAGAACGTGATATAAACCTAGGGAAGAAATCAAACAAGCAAAACAAACAAACAGAGAGACAAGCAAAAGAAGTAGCCTAAAGGATACTTTTTTTGTGGAGAGAGAGAGAGAGAGAGAAGTAAGTCGATAAGTAAAACTTCAGTAGACAAGGAACAATTCGTGTCTTTAATGCCGGCCCAGGCTTCATCTTCAACAACAGATTTTGTTCAGGACTATGCAGCCAAGAGAGCTGCACAAATAGAACGAGCCCGAAAGCTCCGCGAAGACCGTCAGATTCAACAGCAACAGCAGCAACCAGGCGTATCTCTCGGCAATCCCATTCACTCCACTGTGAAGAATAACAATTCCGCTAGCCCTGCGCACCGCTTGTCTGGTTCGCTGCAAAGCGTCGCGCCGAGCGCTCCCGGCGCTCTCACGGCATCCCCGACTCGTCGTATTGTGCATCTCGTGGAGGATGACTTTAAGCGAGCCACAAAGGCTGGGATTATCACACCTGATCAGGCTCGGCAGCTGTGGGCAATGCTTTCGGAACAAATTGTGCATGTCGGGAATAGCACGACACCGTTGGTAAGCAGTATGGTGAGTAGTACGGCACCATCCAATGATGCGGATCTTGCCGTCTCTTCTTCTGGTCACGGCGCGCAGACGGTGACATTTAGAGGTAGTATTTCAATGGACTCCCTTCGCGCTTCTATTGCGCAGTTCAAGGAGCAACAGAGACAAAAGCAGTTCAGTGCCAAATCCCATGCCACTCATTCTTCTGGACATGTAGATACAACTGCGGAGGATGTGTACGAAACCTCCACACGCAAGTTTGCGCCGACAGGGACACATGCCGCGTCAGGCACAACAGGAGCCTCCACTTCTCGTGTTCCGCGTCGTGAGCTTTACGCAGACAGTGGTGAACAACCCTTATCCCATCCACATTCGCAACGCGTGCAGCACCAGAAGGCGTTGGAGGACGATGGAATGGATGACACGACATTGCATCGCGGGATCCATGTACAAAAAGGACGTCGTGAAAAGTTCAAACCCGCGTGGAACTTTGACGTGGACGTTGGGTACGCGGATCCCTCGTCTGATGCTCAGGAGTCTCCGTCACCAAAGGCCCAACTCAAACAAACTCAGCAGCCTCCAAAGCGTGTGCCTACAAAACGTACGGTCAGTGGCGCACATGCGGGAGCTGTGGCCACCCCGCAGTCTCGTGGCGGGAACAGTGCGATCACCGCCCCGTCATACGCTTCGCGCCTGGACGAGCCCCCGGCTTTTGCGCAATTAGCGCAAAATGTAACAAAGAATAGGGCGCCAATGGCTTCGGTGGCACCGACAGGTGGGATTATGGATATTGATAACATGGTTGTAGGTGCGTCAGGTAACTCAAATGTCCCCGAGGGTCCCGCAAAGGAACCGCTTCTGCCATGTGGACATTGTGGGCGAACATTTCGCGCGTCGGTTGTCGCGCGTCATGAAAAGGCATGTCAACAGTTACACAAGAAACGTCGGGCATTTGATGTGAAAGGGATGCGCATGGATGGCATTGAGGGGATTCACGAAGCGCAGGCAACCGCTCAGCCAAACTTAAGGAAGCGCCAGGCACCACAGGCACAGCAGGCGGGAAAAATTCCCAAGTGGAAAATTCAGCACGAGCAGTTCCAGGCAGCCATGCGGGCGATGAAGCAAATGGAGAAAGGCGGAAGTCCCGCAAGAGGCGGATTTGCCTCCGGCGCGGGAATGGGAATGGGCATGGGCGGAAAGGCCATTCCTCCGCCGGCTCCATTGCCAGAGGCTTACGATGATCGCGTGCCGTGCCCGCACTGTGGGAGAAAATTTGCGGAACTCGCGGCGGAGCGGCATATTCCAATGTGTGCAAAAACGATTGCAAAGCCAAAGGGAATTCGCCCAACACGTCGTTGAACAAGAATGCGTAGAGCTTGGGGTTTTTTTTTTTTTTTTTAATACGAAGAGAAAAAAAAAAAAGTATATATATATATATATATATATATAGATATAGAAAATGAGAGAGAATAAATATATTTGTAAGGAATCTGAAGAGTGTTCAAGCTGCGAAACAAGAAGGGATATATAAAGGCAGGAATAAAAGAAAAGAAAAGAAAAAAAAAAAAGAAGACGAATTCCTTTAAAATGATATGTGGATGAGGAGAGCAAAATGAAAAACGAACGAAAATTAAATAACGAGGCGAGCGTAGCTGGTATTACGAATAGCAGTAGATTTATATGTGCAGTACTTACAGGCGGAGGGTTCAATTGGATAATAATAATAATAATAAAGGAAACAATAAAGAAAGTGTGTGCGACCGAGAGAGAGTGAGGAAGAATAGCGGATATATTTTTTTTTTGTCTTTTTCGTTAATGGCACAGAGAGAAGGGCTGAAAAAAAAAAAAAGGGGGGGGAGATGATGTATAGGCAAATAGAAGAGAGAAGAGGCAATGTATGAATAAACTAAAAAAAAAAAAGAAATAAAACGTAAAGTACAGTAAAAGAATCATGAGAATAAGTGCTTTTAGTACAGATAGAATGAAGAATGCAAAAAAAAAAAAAATAATGAAGTTGTGTATATATGTCTGTCTGTAATGAGCCTGTCACAGTAACTTCTTCAGCCCCCCCTCAAAAAATATATATATATATATATAAAAAGAAATAAAAAGTATATTGTATAGGTCCTTCAATTCCGTTTCATGCATCATTACCTGCTCCATTGCGGGTCTATTGTTATTTATCATTTTCAGTGTCTCTTCTTTCTGTTTTGTAAATATATATTTATATTTATATATAAATAAATATATATATATATATAGAGAGAGAGAGAAAAAAAAAAAAAGACATAATCTAGGTGTGGATGAAGCATAAGTGTAAAGGGACACACGCCAAGGTACATCTTTTTTTTTTTTTTTTACTATTTATTTATTTATTTATTTATTTACCCTTTTGTTGCAACTGATCTGTATTTACTCTCACGCACGCGAAATAATAATCAAAAAAAAAAAAAAAAAACATCAAAAATTATCGTTTTTTTTTTGTTGTTGTTGTTCTTCTTGAATAAGAGTTTTTCATTATATATATATATATGGCTCTGTTTTCTTTTCCTTTTCCGATTGTTGTTCTTTGTTTGTTTGTTTTTGGGGGAGAAAAGGGGTTTCTATCTTTTTTTTTTGTTTTGTTTGGCTGTAGATATATGGAATGGAGTAATGACTCTTGGTGAAGAGAAAAGTGCTTATCGGGACAAATTTTATCATCGTTAAATAAACAAAAAAAGAAAAGAGAGAGAGAGAACTCCACTCCCCCCCCCCCAAAAAAAAAAAAAAAGAAATAAATAAATAAAATAAAACAAAGTCTTACTGAAGGCGAGAGCAGTCTTATCTGTTCTTTTTTTGTTTGTTTGTTTTTTTTTTCTGTATTTCTCATTCATTTATTTATTATATCTCTCCACATTATCATTCATGTTATCATTACTCTCGCGTGCATGAAGAATTATTTTTGGGATGCAAAACGTTCCACAAATTGTTTGTGTGTTTACCTTTCCCTTTCTTTTTTTTTTTGTTTTGTTTTGTCTTTGTGCTTCTTGTTTCTCATTAAGTAATTGAGAAAAAAAAAAATTATTATTTTTGGATAGAATTAAATTTGGACTCTTCTTTGCATTATTTCTCTAATTTGAAACCTTTATGGATGATTTCTAACCAATTTCACGGATTACTTTTTTCTTTCCTTTTCCTATTTTTCTTTCTTGTTGATTTTTTTTTTAATCCTCATATATATATATATATATTTATTTATTTATATATTTATATATTCCTTTACTTACAGAGCCGCTTCTGTTGGCTATCACACGCACATTATTATCATTATTATTGTTTTGTTTTGTTTTTGTGCGGACTGCCTGGAAATGCTCTCGCGCTCCACTCTTTCTCTTCGCTATCGCACGGCGTGGCGTGAGCTTCTCCATCCCCTCCCCGTGCGCGCACGGCAGGTGGAATGGCTCAAGCGCGACACTGTGGAACAAAACGAATCCCTTTTGCGTCGTCCGTACTATGCCATAAAGTCCTTTGCCCTTTCGCCTGGCACCGGAGGCGCCAATGTGTCCGGCGGCCTTCACGGCTCGAGCGCTGTGGAGGAGACGCTGCGGCAGCCCCGCCACGTCTCGTCGCCGGAGCGACTGCGGGAGCTGCGGGAGGAACTGCGATTTCCCGACGCCGTCGGCCCAATGCCAGTGCCAACACACACTGCGGTGGGAGTGGCGGGGAATGGCTACGCGGAGGAGTACGGGGCGCGGCTGCGGCCGCGGTATCCGGAGAGTTGGGACACAGTCCCGCCACATCAGCCATCGCGCAATCCTTTGTGAGGTTGCGGTTGAGGCAGGAGACGGAAATAATAAAAAAAAAAAAGAGAGAGAGAGACGAGGAAGAGGAAAGGCGTATTGGAAATGGCTTTACTCTCTCGATCTCTCGAACTCTCTGTTATACAGCAAAAAAAAAAAAAAGAGATCTTTTTTTTTATTTCAACTCGTGGTTGTGCTGTGCTTTCTTTGAATATTTTTCTACTAATGACTTATTGCATTTGGACGAAACTTTCTTCTCCTTTTTTCTTTTTTTCTTTTTTTCTCTTAACTTTCGTTGGGGAAGTGGATGGGTACAATAGAGCTTTTCTTTTAGTTTCTTTTCTCTAGAGGGCACTTTTCCCATCTCCTCATTTTATTTTATTTTTGTGTGTGTGTGTGTGTGTGTGTGTCTCTGTGAGAGAGAGTTTTGGAAGTGGAAACGCTTATTTTACATTATTTCACGATATAAAAATATAGAAAAAAAAAAAAGGGAACTAGCAAATTTTGCGGTTCCCTTTTCATCATTTTACACATATATACACATATAACTTGTAGTTGCAAACAAGAACAACAACAACAACAAAATCAAAAAAAAATAATAATAACAAAGCATTTGGTAATGGCTCTTAGTCTTCGTGATGTAATGGTGCGCCCCTCCGATGTGGAGGCAATGGAGTTGCTTATGGATGAATACAACAAATACTGTATTGGCGAACTCGACAATGAAAGTGATGTAAGCGTTGAAGAGGAAGATGTGCGTAATGATCGTGACTTTAATCGTTTCCCTGTGGTCAGTGGGGCTTTTAATGTTCGATCGCTAAGCCGTCCGGAATTTCCACGCACATGGATTGTGCCAAAAGGAACCATTCCTCCTTCGTGTTATGCGAATGCGGTGAGTCATGGTGGTACGAATATGGCACTTCTTGTGGATTATAGTCAAACCCGTTGTGTGGTTTGTGTCCGCAGTGAGTTGCTGCGGCCACCCGCAGATGGTGTCGGTGGACTTCCACAGAAAGTACTCGCCGTGTGGCCGGAGGAACGAAACAAATCCCATCCGCTCTCTGTGCGACTTCACAATACGGAATTTCACGGGAATGGGAGATTGCCAATGGCGCCTAGTGCTCCGTCAGCGGATCTGACGAGCATACGTACGTCGAAGAATGTCTCGGATGTACGCAGAGATTCTGTGCTTTATTGGCCTGCCTACGTCACACGAGTCATTGGCGTCTTTGAGGACAAACTGTTTGATATGACCCCTGAGAGTCAAGTCCAGTTGCAAGCATATGACAATTTTGAGGAGATTCTTGTCATGGCGTTGAGGTCACCCATGCGCGTGTGTGTGGATGTGACCTTTTGCATTGATGAGGTTAGCGAGGCTCATCGCCTTACCGTAGCCCCAGCTATTCGTTATCAAAGTAGCGCAGTGCATGCTTATCGTGTTGGTTCTCGTGGTGGTCATGCGAAGAGTGGTATTGGAAATAGCAGAAAGGATATGAGTCCGAGTAAGATCATCAAAAGCAATGGTGTAAATGGCGGCATAACATCGACACTTTATGATGGTCATCATCATTGTAAAATTAGTAGTAATAATAATAGGGATAGTGAAGAAGAAGAAGAAGAGGAAGAGGATCCAGAAGTTGTGTCTGCGTCAGAGCTCATTTCTCGTACAATGAAAAAAGACACGACACGACATCGCATAGTGACAAAATCTTCCCACTGTCCTCTGCTCACACCAGATGTAGTGCCACAAGTGTTATCTATCAGAAACTATTCATACACTGCAGTAGCGAGTCGGTGTCGGCGCAGTGTGA
The DNA here is from genome assembly GCA_030849725.1 of Trypanosoma boissoni. Lineage (NCBI taxonomy): Eukaryota > Euglenozoa > Kinetoplastea > Trypanosomatida > Trypanosomatidae > Trypanosoma > Trypanosoma boissoni. The sequence continues at coordinate 53,328 of JASANW010001422.1, read as the reverse complement.
CTCATGTAGTGAATGGAACTGCTCAGTCTATGCGACAGCATTGCCATTTTCAAAACGATGATCCGCGTGCGAGTTCACCAAACAGTCAGAGGCCTCGTGTGTCGCAATCACTCATTTCATCCGGAGGAACTTCACCTCCTTCCCGCACCATTGCATCCAAGGCAAAGCTGAACAAGAACACACTTTCCCACGCCCCTATTGCGCTTAACGATATGTTGGCAGGCCCTATTTGTCAGGCGAAGCAATTTGTCTTTTTGCGTCCATCTACATCATTGGTCATTGCTGCACAGCGTTCTGCCATTGAAGAACTCCGCGTTATTTGGCTTCGGCTCCGTAAAGCATTGGTCGAACCCCCGATGCCACCAATACCTTCTTGTGCTTCTTCTTTTTATTCGTCTCCTCCACGTATTACTTTACACGCGAGTGAAGTTCAACTACCGCGTCTCTTCGCAACGGAGTGTGCGCCTTCGTGGAAAACAACCTTAGCCGTTCAGTATCCCGATCTGCGGCTTTACAAAAGTCCTAGAGTGAAGGATCCTTCTTTATCACTGGAACGGTTGCGTCTGCCGGAGCCGCGAAGATCCCAGTGTAACCCGACGCTTTGCGAACTAGGTGTGGAGTTGACACTGCACATACTGCAGGGGCATCGCATGGGTCCAGGTGCGGCGGAGCGGGAAAGTAGTTTTCCGCCCACACTTCCCCCGCCTTGTGAGTCGAGTGGACAAAAGGTGAGACACAAAAGCGAGTGGTACAAAGGAGGGCGAGATGAATCTTTCGCCACGAGCTCTACGCATGCACCGGGGGTCGACACATATACACGATCAATGTCTTTGGATCCTGTGGAGGTTCGAAAAGGGGATGGTTCTGTTGTTGGACTTGCTTCGGAGCTCAGTAGACACAATACTCATCAATGGGTAGGCAGTTATTCACACAAGAAAATGGCAACCATTCGGTCGCCGAGCGAACTGTCTCCAAGTCCGCGTAATAGTCTCCCAGGGAAGAGATCCCCATCGGGCAAGTCTCCAATTTCACCACCATCGATAAATGCATGTGCTTCGGTTTTCCTGTCGAACACGCGGCGCTCCACTTCTTCTCTACAAACGAGCAAAGAAGCAAGGAGAAGTAAATCTACTGGAAACACGGAGCATAGGGCAAAGTCTGCTGGAGTTGTCGTGCCAGCACAGAGGAGTGGGGTGGAAAGCCATTGGGCAGTGCGATGTGATGCGGCAGAGGCGTACACAAAACGAAAGCTTTTCGAAGGGGAAGGGCGAGAATGCCAAAAGAGTACAGAGGACGACTTGAACCCCACTCTATGCTCATCCTCTTACCAAGACGCAGTTCCCCAATGCCAGTCGCTCAAACAAAGACATGGAGAAAAGCCGCGTGGAGAAGTATCCCATGCGAAGTCCACGCGGACCAGCACAGGAGTGGCCACTTTGGTGAAGTTGAATGCAGAGGGAACGCCTGAATCCAGCATGGTCTCCACAATGCCCCCGCACTCCGTTTGCGCAGCAGTAACCCCATGCGTTCCTCAAACGATGGAAGAAGTACACAAGAGCGAATCCCTTTGCAGGCAGTGCGCTTCGCCGCAGGTGTGTATCATGTGTCCGCGTGGGGATACTCTCTCGCAGGAGAGGGCGACTGCACCGTCCAGGCTCAGCGGCGATGCGGTTTTCATCTCTTCTATGCAACACATGTCGACTCCTTCATCCTCGTCGCGCCGTAACCCATCACGTGACCGCCGCCCCTACAATCGCCTCGGTACATTTGTAGAACTTCTCTCCGACGCGCAGGGCAGTGCGTCGGACTCGAGCGAGGCGCGCTCTGCCCTTGAAGAGCCCAAGTTACATGTGCAACGAGCGAGACCGCACTCGCCGGATGCCCTTCGCCAAAGCAGTGGCAGTGGAACGCGCTCCTCGTCGCGCGCGTACTCCTTTGTCTCGTGGCGCCACGCCTCCGGGGTGGAGGTGGACTTGGACGACCCGAGTCTCCTCCCCCCGGCGGTGGGGGCGGAGACGCGGGCGAAGGAGCGGGGCAGTCGGCAGATCCACTCGTCGCATGGAAGGGCCGTCGCGAGTTCAGCGGTGGGAAGTGAGTCCCCGTCCCCGGTGAAGGGGTTTCAGACATGGCGCAGGAGTGGCTCAAGGCGTTAGGACTTCTCTTTGCGTTTGTGTGTCTAAAAGAGTTGTGTGTGTGTGTTTGGATGCGAATAAGAGATGAAGCGGTAGAAGAGAAAAGCTTTTTCTTGCCATTTATACTCATTTTCGAGCTTTTCCCTTATTGTACAATTGCGCATATTTGTATTTTGTTCTTTTTTTTTTTTTTGCTTTTCTTGTTGTATGCAGTTGGATTTTGTGCATTGGCTGATATTTGAGCGCGGTAAATCATATTTCCCCCTTTTTTTGTCTATTCCGTTGATATCATTTTTTTTTTCTGTGTATGCGTGTTTTTTTTTCCACAATTTACATTATTATAAGAGAAGAAAAAAAAAGTGAAAAAAAAAACATATTTTCTCTTGCTCTTGTGTTTTTTCTGATATTTTTATGAACTGAAATTAGGAATTTTTTTTTCTTTACTTACCTAAGGTTGCACACTTTTTTTTTTTTTGCTTTTCTTATATATATATATATATATATATATATTTGCGTGTACGTATGTGTATGTGTGTGAATCCTTAAAGGGAGAGGTTTACTTCTTTCCTTCTTTTTTTTTTTTTTCACTCTCTCTCTGAAAGATCTTCTTTGGGCATCCATTGACTATTGCTTTCGTAGGAAGAAAATATGATTACCAAAAGTGCTCAGCTCCGTAGCATTGTTCACTACCTTCACCTTCATTCTTTGCAACAGTGATAGTCTCAGGCTTTATATCCCTTTAGTTTTTGCTTTGTTTGTTGTTGTTATTTACCTTTTCTTCATCTTCATAGACTGTAAAAAAAATAGTGTATATATATATATATATATAGATAGATAGATATATATATATATACTTATACTTATATATATATATATAATTATAGTTTTAGAACACAATGAAGCATATGTGCCGGCCTCCTGGCAGGTGTCACATTGTCAGCGCTGGTTGCACTGGGAGTCCCATGCGTATCAGCAGCAGCAGCAATAACAGTGGCAACGCTCTCATCTCCCTTGCACTCATGCAGCAGCGCCGGTACTTCCGCAAAGAACACTTTGAAGGCCCACTGGACATCAAGCCTGGTGAACGCTCCGCCCGCAAAGGCCCTCCTGTGGCACACAGTTTACCTGTGTACAAGACAGCACACAAGCTCAACAACAGTGTTCGCTGGAAGAATGCGAATCTCATTGCGAATGTGGCGGGTGGAAAGGATTACCGGTTGCGTGAGACACAGGGAGAAGGAACGTTTGACGAATCCGGTATGTATCGAGATTGGCTCTATGGTGACGAGCGGCGATATGCAAATTACATTGGTCTCTCGTTGGGGCTGTTAAGTATTGGTCTGTTTCTCTACACAATGAACATTATGAGCAGCGAGACATGGGACATTCCTACACCGGTTCTTTCTTCGCAGCGAAGGAAAGCGGAGGCCGCAGGTGTGGGAAGCGCGACGGGAAATAGTGCGGAGGAGAAGGAAAGCGCAATTCCTGTGGAAGATGCACTTGCGATGCTAAAGAAACCGGCTACTGTCTCCAAAAATATCTAAAATGGCAAAAAAAAAAAAAAAAACAGCAACAACAACAGCAGCAGCAAAAGCAAAAGTAAAAAAAAAAAAAAAACAGAGAGAGAAGGGAAGGAGAGTAAGGAAAAAGAAAAGGGAAAGAAAAGAAGAGAGAGAGAGAGAGAGAGGAAAAGATGAGGAAGGCAACTGATGATTTAAAAAAAAAAAAAAAAAGGCTTCACATGAGTTTACTTTTACGGACACTCATTAGCGGTGTCCCGCTTACGCAGTGTGATGAAAGTTTTTATTGTTGCTATTGCTACTTTGTCTGTGCGTTGGACTTTCTGGGAAGATATTCAATAGTTATTGTGTAGGTAAATTTGAAGACCCTCTTTGATTGGTTGTTTGTTTGTTTTTTGTTGTTGTTGTTTCATTAAACTTTCTTTAAGTGAAGCATTTTCTTTTTTTTCATTTGTTTTTTTTTTTTTCTTTTTTTTTTTTCTTTCTTCTTTCTTTTGTGGGCGTGATCTTTATTTCTGTTGGTGCTATCCATTTATTTCTTTTTTTTTTTTAAAAAAAAGATATAGTGTTTTATTTAGGGATCACATTCAGCGATCTACTACTTCGCAGAAAAAAAAAAAAAAAAACTTTGCCATTTTGGCAAAAGAAACAAAATATATACAAACGAACGGAAGAAAGTAATAAAGATTCGGCTTTGTGTTAGACTTCTTGAGAACCTCTATTCATAGTTACACTCAAGAAAGAAAAAAAATTTAAAAAGGACAAGCAGGGAAAGGGGAAGAACAAATTACATCCAAGCCCTTTTCCATTATCTCACATTATATATATATATATATATATATATATATATAAAGTTAGACTAACTAGTTGGTATTCATGTCTTCTCGATCAACGTTACCGCATTCGGGGCCTGGGTCTCCCGTTACTCCTCAGACGGCATTTGATGGTGCCGCATCAATGATACCCTCTTCGTCAAGTGCGCAACCGCAACAGCAAGAGGCCAATATGGATTTTATTTATCATCAAACAATCATTTCCTCGCAGAAGGTTACGCATTGTATTGAAGGGACATTCACCATGCCCGGTTCCACGGACTTTGTTGTGGTACGCAATGACACGCTCGAGTTATGGACTTTGCACGTGGATCGCAATGTGGCCGAATGTGTTCACGCCACTCGCCTTTTCTCCCGCATTTATGAAATTGCCGCTGTTCCAACAGTTGCGGCGGCCCGTTCTCTTTCCTCTGCGCCCAGTGGCAGTGGCAGTGGCAGTGGTGGTCGTGGGATTTTGGATTCCTCTGGTGGGACAGATGGCAATGCGGCGGTGCAGCGGATTGCGGTGACCTCGGAGACGGGTTACTTAGTGCTCCTTCGCTACGATCTCGATCACCCACCGGCGCCTGCGAGGCTCTTGCAAGACCCCACAGCCTCCATAGAAAGCAATAACAACAACAGCAACAACAGCAACACAAGTAATAACATGGATTACGGCTCAGGTATACCGTCTGTGACGTCTCTGCGTGGGCAGTTTGTGCGTGTGAGTGAGATCTCTCTCGGTCGCAGTGGAGCGCGGCTGACGGCGCCTGGTGCGCGACTTGCCGTTGATCCGCTTGGCCGCGCTGTCCTTGTCACGGCGCTTATGCGACTGAAAGTGATTGTCCCGCTGCGTCGACATGATGATTACAAACCTCGCTCCGCCGAGCGGCGGCACGACGGGGAGAAGGATAAGGAAGACGCGTCGGATGAGGAGGATCCCATTGCTGGTATGAGAAGTGACATTGGAATGGGGCCAGCGAAACGGCGCCCCGTGGTGAGGGATACGATTTCATTTGCTTCACCAGTGGAGGCGCATCGTCAAACGCTTATATTTTCCGTCTGTGCCCTTGACGGGGCTACGGAGAACGCGACGTTTGCAACACTCGAACAGGAAATCCATGAGGCTTCGGAATCCCGCTCGCAGGCCTCCAATGCGGGCACTGGTAAAGCATTCCTTCGCAATGCGGCAAGTGGTGGTGGTGGTGGTGGCAGTGGTGGAAAACAGCTTGTTGTGTATGCGTTTGTTTCTGGGCTTCAGCAAGTGCAGCGCACACATCTTGTCACTGTTCCCGCCACCGCACATCGCATTGTTGCCGTCCCGTCCGCACCATTTGGACCTGGTGGCGTTCTCGTCTGCACAGATGCGGAAATTATTTGGTATGATCTTCTCCCTCAGCTTCACAGCAGAGGTCATGTTGGCAATGGCTATGGGGGCTCTACGCGTGAAACAGATGCGGCGATGAGTGCGACACCAATGCCGGGGCTTTCGGCACTTTCGCTTTTTAAGACAGCCGCACCGTTTCCCCGTCGCGATGACTTTCGGGATCTCCTGTACGACCCGATGATTATTGCGCATGCATCGACATGTGTGCGGAATGATTTTTTTATGCTGTTGCAGGATGATCAAGGTGATGTGTTCCGCGTGGTCCTTACACTACAGGACGTGCAGCGCTCTTACGACGCCCTCCGTACGATTCAAACACAATCACAAAAACAATCACAACAGGCGGCATCTGTTTCGGTGCCATCGCCTTTAAGTGTTTCGTACTTTGACACTATTCCTCCGACATCGGCTTTAGTGCTCTTTCGTCGTGGCTTTGTCTTTGCGGCAAGTGAGTCGGCGGCCACACATGGATTGTATAAGATCATTAAGGATGGGTACCGATCGGATAAGGAATACATTCTCACCCGCATGCGCATGGTTGAACGCGGGAGCACCTCCACACGAACAAAAGGCAGTGGTGAGGAAAACGAAGATGAAGAAACATTGGGAAAAGAGAAATCTACCAATGGTGCAATGGGACCGCCAATGCTTCGCCCAATGCGACCACCGGCCGCGCATAGTAGTCGCGTTGTACCACTCTTCTTGCCACATACTCGGCTTCAGCACATGGTTTTGCTTGAGAGTTATCCAAATACTCCTCCTGTGCTTTCCTTTGTCACACATATTCAAGGCAATGAGAAAAATGAGCAACAGGAACAACAACAACAACAACAGCAAGTGCAGGTGGATGCAGTTGTTGGCCGTGGTTCGGAAAGCGTACTTCTTCATGCTCGATATGGCTATGCTGCACGACTCGAAAGCACATTCACTCTTCCCGCTGTCTTTACATTTCTCCGTCCGCTTTCTTCGGCGACGGCGATGCGTCAGCGATGGTTTGACGCGCAGCAAGAGGCCACAGTTACTTCGCAGCGCTTTGCTCGTGCTCGGCGACGTCGTGTGACGGGTCCGATATGGGATGACAAGCTTCTTCTCTCCACACGTCAAGGCACAACGATTCTCTCACTTACACTGAGTGGTCAGGTGGAGCCAGATACACTTTCTGGGTTTTGTACGTCTGAGCACACGATTGCGGCGGGGACATTGCGCCGTGGTGTGGGATATGCGCAGGTGACACCGAGTTGTATTCTCATTCTTCCACACACACCGTCAGCGGACATGCCTTCAATGCCAATTGCAGAGGGCATGACATGGACCCACCCGCACGGCAAACGTATGCTTGCCGCTGCGGTGTCAAGCACAACGATGGTGGTTTCTTTTTCGCAAGGTGGTGGGATTGCAAGCTTTGACATGGGTCCAAGTGGAACACGACTGCAACAACTCGATATTGTGCCAACATTTCCACATGCACCGGCGATTGCATTGTTGTATGACCCGGACGGGGAGGAGAGCAGTGGAGGGGCAAGTTCCATCTTGACAATGCCACGTGGAGCTGCGACAAATGGACTTGCAGCTATTGCAACAGTAAGTCAAGAAGTGTTTATAGTAAACCCGAAAAGACTCCGCGAACCGCTTGAGACGATTTCTTGTGTCACTCATGAGAATGACAACGACTCAGCAGGAAATAATAACTCTAATAATATAAATGATAACGGCGGTGGCAGCAATGCCGCGCCAATTGTTTCGGTGTTGCTGACATATCTTGGTCGCTCAGATGTGGCGCGTCGACTTTTCTGTTTTATCGGACATATGGACGGCACCGTCACTCGATGTGAACTCGATACCACAACATGTAAAGTCATGGATCGCGCGATTCTAACGTGTGGCGCTTCACCGTGTCAAATAATCGCCGGTGATGGTGAGCGTGTGTGTTACATTCTCTCTGGGGATCTGAATTGGCGCTGTGATGTACGGGATGGGCTTGCAAAGACTGTTCCATGGCGATTCCCATCACCACAGGCAATGTATGCCGCTTTTCGCCGTCCTCCGCCCGCAACAAACATACCTGAAAAGAAACCCACAACAACAACGACGACATCAACAACCATGGAGGAATTGGTTCTTGGCGTCACATCCAATACACTTTCCCTTTTCTCTGCGCAGCAGAACGGTGGCGGGGGCGGGGCTGATTCCACTGCGCTGGAGTACAGTTTTGCGCACACGCCGCTTTCTGTTGCTGGACGTCGTGTGCTTCAGCACCCAACGAGACCGGAGTGTGTTATTGTGATTGGAACAGAGCACAGAGGTTACGGTGTGGCCGCCATTCGCCGTGCAGCAGCGGCGGGGAAATCGGATCTCTCCGCCACTGCCACTGTGTCCAGTGGAACGGATCACACGCAATTGGGTGATACAGCCGCCTCGCCACGTCGCGGCATTCCTTTGGATAAACCACAACGTTCGCTGAACCACCGCAATCACTACGCGAGTACATTGCAATTGTATAACCGTCACACAGATCGTCTAGACCCACCAATGTACTTTCCTGAAGGGGAGGCTGTTCTCTCCGCAACAGTTGGTAGTTTCTTCAAGGACTTTGGCAAAGAGCCCGTCGTTGTGGTGGGTTGCGCAGAGCAGTTTACGCATGGAAGTGGATGTGGCACAACCCCAACGTGGATGCAAGGTCGTTTACGTGCATACCGCTTTGCTGTGGCCCCAACACTCCCTGGTGTCTCCCCGTCTATGCGACTTGAGCAATTGCATGACACTTTGCTTGCCGCGGAAGGCCCTGGGGTTGCACGTGATTACCCATCGGCTCTGCATATATGCAGTGAGGTGGGACTGCTCTTTGTTGGTTTGGGTAAAGAGTGTGGTTTGCAAGTGTATGGGTGGGGTCAGCGACGATTTTTGCGTAAACGGCGGCTGCCAAATGTCCCGGGACGCATTACATCCATTGAAACAGTTTTCATTGCCCCGCCCGGTAGTTCCTCATCTTCTTCGTTGCCCATTTCCTCTGGATTGCCCTCCGGCACCGCTTCATCTGGATCTGGTGGTGGGTTTGCCTCTTCGTACGCGGCGGACTTGTTTCGCTGTGGTCCAAATAGCATTGCACGTGATCAGCGACTCTTAATTCTATGTGGAACACTTGATCAGTCTGTGTTTCTTGCCACTGTTCAACCAGCCGGTGGGGCGGCGGCTGCGATGTCATTTTTAATGATTATTGCCCGAGACGCCATCCCGCGTGCTGTCACGGGTGTGGTATGCCTCGATGCGCGTACATATGCTGTGGCAGATCGCTTTGGAACCGTTGCGTTTCTCCGCCTGCCCAAAACCGCACGACTTGGATTTGCCGAACCGCTGCAGCAAATGACGGACGCGGAAGTTGTGGAAGCAGAGACCTTTGCGTGGAATGAACAGTTACTTGAGGAAGTGGCGGTGCACAACACAGGTCAGGTGGTCACTTGCATGCGTGTGCAGGACTATGACCCAAGTGCGGGGACAGACCCTTCCCTTGCCATACGTATTCTTTTTTACGCCACAACACTTGGAACCATTGGTGCCTATACGCCTTTTGTGCGTGAAGAAGATGCCGCACTCGCCGCGCACTTACAACCGCTCCTCGCCTCACACTTTCGCTGTCTGCTTCACGGCTCTCGTGGTCACTTGCCGTACTCCGTCGCCGGTCGCCTCACCGCCGGGGAGGCGGTGTCTCCGGTTCACCACACGTTTGAGGGCGACCTCGCGCAGCTGCTGCTCAAAGCCTCCACCGCGATCTTCTCCACGGAGGCAAAGGCGGAGGTGGAGGCGGAGGTGCAGAGGCGCGAGCGGACCGAAGGGGCTCAGCGAAAAGTACTCGGCCTGCCACAAAGAACATGGCCAGCGCTTACGGAACTCGTTGCAAAGCAGAGAGCACTCATCACACTGCCACCGTAGGCAGAGAAGTACTTAAAAGTATAAGACGAAACGAAAAAAAAAAAAAAAGGAATAGAAAAGAGGAACCGCAAAAAGAATTGGAAAAAAAAAAAAAGCAGCATTCTTTAGAGTTCTTGAGATGATATAAGCTTTCGCCCAAAACCTTCTTGGGCTTCATCATTACTGACTGCTGAAGCCAATATATATATATATATATATTTCCTTTTCAAGCAAAGCAGAAAAAAGAGAAAAAATTCGTCATTTATCCATACACCTATTTTTTTTTATTTTTTCGTCATGTCGCACGGTATCTTTGTGAGGCCTTTAGGAAGACCAATATGCTGCATCAATCTTTATACGTTGTTTTTTTCTTCACTGCTTTTTATATTTGTTTTTCTACAACTAGGGGTATTATGCTTCGCCACAAGCAGTTATTCATTGCTACATGGCAGCCTATCTATGCAAAATATATCAATTGCAATGTCATTTTTCATGCACGTTACGATATTGATAGTATTTATTCGACATACTCCGCCAATGTAAAATTGTGGCAAAGCGATGACTTCAGACCGTTCTTTATTAGCCGAAATGACAAAGTTAATGAAGAAGTACACGTTCATCCCTGAAAACACGATGTCCGTTGAAGACTTTTGGTTTATATATATATATATATATAATGCAGTTTCATTCCCCAATTGTAGGCATGGTGTCTTCCAACTTTAGACGAAAGCCGAAGCTTGAACGATTTTTTTGTTTTTCTCTCTCTCTGCACTGAGGATGGGAAAGGAAATGTACAAATCTTCGGCGTATCATCCCCCACCGTGTCGGAGTCACAAGGGCCCATTTTCAGACTTTGGGGACCTTTTGCCCGAGTCCTATGGCTATGCGATCTCGGCAGCACAAGGACGTGTCGTGATCCTTCTAATGGGATTGTGTCCTCACTGAAAGAAGAGGTAAAAAGAAAAAAAAGATTAAAAAAAAAAAAACTGTATGGGTTCAGCGTGGCTGGCAATAGCATGGTTTGTGGAACACTATGGAGCGACTTTGGGTCTTTTGGTGATTCTCCACTGCAAATGGATCTTGCAGAGAGAAACATGTGCGGTTGCATTCCGGGCACTTAAACAGTTCCACTCATCAAAATGGTGAGGGTTTCTTTTGGTACTACCCAATGTTGCGAGTCCAAAGTGCTCAATACTAATAGTAACAATTGAATGCTCGATCTCACGGAATTTAACTGAAACTGTTTCAATTACTCTTGGTAACGTGTTTAATCCACTCTGGATCACCGAAATGTGTAGTATTCTCGTGTTTATTATTTCGACAACACGCATTGTGAGTTCCATTTAAAGTAAAACAAAAAATGATACAAACGATGTTCGCTGGCGCTACTTTCTTGTTTTTCTGTAATAGGTGGGGTAAGAATTATTTTTTATACGTTTTTTTTTTTTGTTTTTTTTCATTTTTCCATTTTTGAGTCTCTCCGTGTTGTTGGACAGTTTTAGTTAGTTTATCTGTTATTATTTTGTACGAGAGTATTCTTTAAATCTGATTTATTGTGACGACTTCTTAGCAGTGATGTGAGATAATATTAATTGGTAAATGTCGATATACATATAGGGCATGTACTTGTATTTGATGTATGGCGGTGTTGTTCATAAACTGATGGCATGGATACTTTGTATCTGTGAAACTTTTTTATTATTTATTTAGTAAAAAATAATGTCTTGTATAAGATCCTTCATTTAAAACAAAAAAGAAGACCATTTAAAGATGAGTTATATACTTTATGGATAAAGTGACAGGGGAGAATACATAGCCCCCTGTATAATTTTTTTCTTTTTTTCTTTTTCTGAGCTTATGTGTTTTGTTTTGTTTTTAAACATCTTTTTTTTTTTTTTTTGTTGTTGTTGTTGTCTGAAAATTCTTCTGGATATTTCTGTTTACATTGAAGATTGCGCTTGTGGCAAGAGAATATATATATATATATATATATATATATATATAACAATAAACTGTGAGTAAAAGTGAACAGGAAAAGGAAGGTTGAAAAATAAAAGCCGCCGGTATTTTCTAAAGAATAGCGCTTTGCTCTACTAAAAGCGAAGAAAAGATCAAAGGAGCGCGACAGAGAGAGAGAGAGAGAGTGAGAGGCTGAGAAAAAAAAAAAAAAAAAACAGAAAAAGTGGAAGGCTATCCATGAGCAAAAGCAAAGTATCCAGCGCGCCGTCCCCGTGGACCTCCACGTCTGCCCGGACGCAACCCTCTGAGCAAATTTTTGCCGCGCAGAAACAGTTTCTCCAGCGCGAGGCCATTCTCGACGCCTGTGCGGTCCCTATGGGCGCCGCGGCCGCTGCCTCGTCATCCGTTCAGGCCCATCACCGCGCCGCGCAGGACGCGGCTGTGCAGATCGCAAAACTTTTTGAAAGCGGCGCGGCGGGAGTGAACGGGATGCAAAAAGCCGCGGAGCGAAAGGGAATGTCAGTCGGGGCCTCGGGGTGGGGCCCGGCCGCTGTGGCAGAGGCAAGCCGTGCGTTCTTTTCGGGCGAGTGCGGGCTTGAGGTGACGTCGGCGGATCTTCGGCAGGAGGAGACAGACCCATCGGAGGATTCGGTCTCTCGAAGACTCCATCCATTGCAAAAGGCCATCGCGAGTCTTAAAAAACTGCGAACGCTGCCGGGGTATAAGCGAATCGCTGGGGATTCCGAAGAGTCGTCCACCGCTGCAAACAAAGCCCGACGAGAGCATAACACTGTTGGGAGCAATAGCCCGATAGTGTCCATGGTGAATGGATTGCAGGAGGCCCTGGAGAAATGTATTCGGGTCTTTGAGTGCGGTTTTGCTCGCAGCTCACACAGCGCGAGCACGATTACAACAGTTGCGGATTGGTCTCAGCCTCTCATTCGTCTTACAAATGAATGCCTTCAAACAGCTCCGCTTGATGACGTTGCAGAAGAGCCTCGTGAGCGCTTGCGCCGTGCGGCTTTTGATGTAGAAGAGAAGGAACGTGAGCAAGAGGCCGCCGTAACCGATGGGGACATGGTACGGAGTGAGCAGTTATACTTTGAGAAGACTTCGCTGCTCGAGGCCATGCGGCCAATGTACGATGTACTCGAAAAGACCATTGAAACTTATCGCCATGATGCTGTGAATGGCGCAACAGCACAGCTGCGAGCGATGACGCAAGACTTGTCCAAGCTTAAGGCCCCACCTTTTCTCGCGCGCGAAGAAATGTTAAAGAAACGCGCCACGGGAGATGTTGAAAAACTGGATGCGCGGGTTTATGAATTACGCAATGCACGTGCGGCGCAGCATGCCGAATACAGTGTGTATATCACTGAATGGGAACAGCTTTTTGAGTTGAACCGGCAGCAGCAGGATAGTTGCCTTCGCGCCATGGAGGAATTGGAGCAGCGACTGCGCAATCTCGCTGAGGAGCGCACTTTCCTTGTGGAGGACCGTTTGGAGGCCATGTCCCTTGAGCAACAGCGCGAGGAGGACGCGGGGGCATTTATGATATTTGCGGAACGTCAAGAAGCCGCGTTGCGAACTACGCTTCGGCATGTGGAGCAATCTCTACACTGTGCGCAGACGATGCAAGAAGCCGTGCAAGGGGGATGCAAGTCGCTTGGTCGATACTTGCAGGAGTCCGTCATGCAACCTACAGAAGCGCGACTGTTGGAGGTACGCAAGGAACGATTGGAACAATTTCGCGGGCTTTATCTTACCCTCGGTGAGTTGCAATTCAAAAAGGAGCGGCACCTGGAGGAACTTGAAAAACGGATTGAGTACTATCACGTACAACAGGAGCTCGCGATGGATACGTTTAACCCCAAGGCGAAGGAGTTCAGTAAGGCAAAGAAAGATCTCCTCGAGGTAAAGGAAGCGTTGCAGATGCAGGTGGAAAAGATCGCGCAGAAGGCGGTAAAGGAATTAGAAGACTTTCGACCAACGGAGAAACTTCTTCGCGCGTCGGGGGTTCAATTTAAACACCCGAAAGACGATCTCGCAGATATGAACGCGCGGCGAAAGCAAAAACTGCTCGAGTATCACTCTCTCATGTCAACCATGAAAGAGGACGAAGCGGAAAGTGGTGAAGAGGGGGAAAAGGACATTTCGCCGAAAAAAGCCCAAAAATAGAGGAGGCGGGGAGGGGGGGGGAACTTATTCTTTTCCCCTTATTGTTTTCCTTTTTGTTGTTGTTGTTGTCGTTGTTGTTTTTTTTTTTTTTTCCTTTTTCTTCGTTACAGAGAGGAAGAGTTATGAGAGAGAGACTGAACTGTGAGAGCCAATGTTATATATTATGTATTTTTTTGCTGATGTCGTCGGTCTTGGTGACAGTCGATTATTTTGATTGCGCTTTGTTTGTTTGTGGTAGCACTGTTCAACAGTTGTCTTATCTCTCATTTTCACTGCATTTTAGTTATTTTTCTTTTTTTGTTTGTTTGTTTGTTTGTTACTTGGATTTCGTTATTATGACCGAAGGGATAAAAACAAGAAACATACGTTCACGCAAAAATAAGCAGAAACAAAAGTGGTTCTTTTTTGTCCTGTTTTCTCTCGTTTTCTTTTTCGTTTGTTTGCTTCTAAGAACTATTCAGTTAAAATTTCTTTTTACTCATAGAGGATGGGAGAGAGAGAGAGAGAGATGACTGTCGAATGTGTTCTTTTGACATATATATATATATATATATATATACATATGAGTGTGTTCTTTAGCTATGTTACGTATCTGGGGGAAACAAAGGCGAACCTCGTTATAAAAAGTCCAAACTTTCTTATTCCTTTTTGTTTTTTGTAAAAAAAAAAAAAAGGAGAGGAAAGGAAAGGAATAAAAATTGATTTCAAGACAGAGGCACTTCTTTCCTTTTTCTTTTTTCCAGTACCTCTGTCGTACTCTCGGAGGAATATGTAAACTGTTTTGTTTTTTGTTTTTTTAGACATTCTTGTTGTTGTTGCTGTTCACGGTCGGTGAGTGTCGCGGAGATATTTAAGGAGAGGAAAGTGCCGTATTTACCCTTTCCCCCTCCACTTATACAAATACGCGCACAGACACACACAGGCGCATATACGTGTGTGGCAAAACTATTTGTATTTATGGTGTCATATGTGTGCCTCATCCGCTTGGTTCGCATTATAACTTTTTGTACTTTCTTTTTGTATATATATATATATACATACATACATACATATAGCTATGTTACATTGAGTAGATGACTGTTTTTACATAATTTCCTTATCTCTATCCATTGCTTTCCTTGTTTCTTCTATATTAATCCCCTTCTTGTGTATCATTTCCTTTTTAAAAAAAAAAATTTTTTACTATTTTAGCCTGAGGAACGGTTATCGTGTAGTTTCATCTATTTATTCAACACGTGTACGTAGGTACGTATACGCACACGTACATATACACTGGAGTGAGACGTAATAAACAAGTGGATCGGGTTTATTTGTCTCCCCCACACACACACACACCTCTGTTTTACCCTTATCTTACTTGTGAGTCGTTATTCCATTGTGTGAGAGAATGAGTGCGGCGGCTGCCATCCGTCGCCTTGCAAAGGAACAACAGGCTCTTGCGGCTGAGCGGGTATGTGACTTTTACGCCGAACCTCTTCCGATGGATATGTTTCAGTGGCACTTTACACTGCAGGGGCCTTGTGATACGCCGTATGCCAAAGGACTCTATCATGGTGCCCTGCGCTTTCCACGCAATTACCCATTTTCTCCACCTGATATTGTCTTTTTTACGCCCAGTGGCCGGTTTGACGTGAACAAAAACATTTGCTCTTCTATCAGCAGTTATCACCCGGAGTTGTGGAATCCCACATACACTGTGCCACTTGTACTGGTTGCGCTTCGTGTTTTTATGTCACAGGATGATGAGATAGGCATTGGCCTCTTGGAGATGCGGTATATCTCAAAAACGGAAAAAATATATATGGCGGAAAGAAGTCATACATTTGCATGTCCGGATTGTGGTATGACCAGCGCACATGCATTGTGGGAGACGCAAATGAAAGGCCATCCACCGAGTTCCCCTGATTTAGAGGTCAGCGTACCAAAAATACCGGCACCAAACCCCGCGACTGTCTCCACGCCAGACACAGAGAAGGAAAAAGAAAAGGAAAAGGAACATATCGAAGGGGAAGGGACAAGATGTTCCGTACCCGGGCCTTTGACATCCTCTGAGGAGGCGCCTGCGCAACAGGGCACTTTTTATCCTTCGCACTCCGCAACAAACAGTTCCCCCGTTTTGGATACCGCCACGCCTCCTGTTTCTGCGTTTGCTAAAGACACTGAAGAGGAGCGGAAAGATTTGGCAACGGCAGCGGAGGTCCTTGGGGACAATGTGAGCGCTTCACCGGCCCCAGTGGCACCTGATGAGGCGTCGAAAGCGACAAGTCCTGTCGTCACACAAGAGGTTTTGACAAGTGGCGCGGGAGAGGAGGCGAAGGGGAAAGATAAACCAATTATTCGGCTTCGACTCGGGGGCCGTGTGATTTGTCGCATGGAGGTTCAACATTTGAATTGCGCAATAGTGATCTGCTTCGTGATGTTCTTCTCTCTTTTGCTAAAGAAGTGTTTTGCGGTATAAAAGAGAGAATGAAAGGGACATATGGACGGGGGATAAGGGATAAAGTGCGAGAAATATATATATATATATATATATATATATTTGTGTTTGTGTGTGTCAAGTTTTCGTTGTTGTTGTTGTTTGTGCTTTTGTTTTTTTTTTTTGTTATGTGTGTCATACCAATGGAAGCATTGGCGTGAAACCGGATTCGGTGAAGACACATATGGAAGAAAGAAAACTTTTTTTTTTTTTAAAGGGGAAAAAAAAGGGACAGGTGTGCTTTTATATCGAGAACAAAGTACTTTGAATAACAATTTGCGTGTTTTTTTTTTTTTTTGCTCTCTATTTAATTTCACATACATATTTATCCGTATGTATTTGTTTATTTTGTTATTGTTTTTATGTGTATCTTGCGAACTTATAGTATAATAGGCTTTTGATCCTCCTTGTAAGTATTCTTTTGTTTTTTGTTGTCATTCTTTTTTGTTGTTATTGTTAAAGTACAACGAAAGGACGTGGAGTGAAACAGTATAAGAAAGAAAGCGATTTATATAAATATATACAAAAAGAAAGACCGAGGTGTCACGGCCCAGAGTGTAGAAGTGTAGAGGGGAGCAGGTTGGGTTAGGAGAGATTCCATGAAGGGAAATAAATTCGAACAAACAGGCACTTCTTCTCCGCTATTTACGTTGGATAATTCAAAGCAGTTTGCTTCCCCAGAAGGCATTGGTGTCACGTCATTCACAGTCCAAGATGCCTCAACCCCTAACACACGGGATAACACAAATTGGAATGTGGGTTCCCGCGCTATGGTGAAATTCACTCATCCCCAGGAGCCTATAGAGCTTCAGCCTGCCGCAAAGGCACAGTATCTTAACATTGCAACAGGTCGTGCCTTTCCGCATGTTCAGCGATGGTTTCTCGATGCCGCGGCGAATATGTATAGCGACGCGGCCGAGTTACGCCGCACAGGTGATACGATCAATCATTACGACTTGCAGCAGCGTCACTTTGAGATTGCGAATGGTCGAGCGGAAGGGGTTTCGCAGCAAGATGCGCACTTGGAGCTTCTTCAGGGCCTTCAGTCTCTGCGACAGTGTCAAAGTGCCATTGCCACCGCGTGGCTCACTGCATTTCGTGAGGCCGCTGCGGAGTACATGAGCGCATTGCGTGACATGGAAGAAGTTCTTACGACACGACGGCGTCTTGCAGAGGAGTGGACCTCTCACGGGCAACGCGAAGTTGTTGTCGCACAGATTGCGTGGGTACAAGAGCGAAATGACTCTCTTGTCACCCGCGCTGCGCGTGAGAAGAAGCGGGAATCTATTCTTCGCGAGCAAACAACGCAGCACATAAATGAGGCCATGGATGGACTTGTGGATGATATGGGTACCGCTGTGTCATGGGCAACGCAACAGCGGATTCACGGCAGAGTATTCGCACGCTCTCCCGGTGCATTATCGAAAACATTAGACGGTAAATTGTCTGGCGAGGATGGGGAGGAAAGGCGATTGCTCAGTGAGGCGCGGAAGTTGCGGTTGGAACTTCGTGACATGGAACAAAGGAATAAGTGTTGGGAGGAAAAGGGTCCCAAAACGAAAGCGTTTTGGCAAAAAAAGAGAAAAGCGCCTGTGAAGGGCGCAAAAGCACGAGAGGAGGATGTGGCACCGCAGGCTGTATTGCCACGGGGTGGTACGACAGATGTTCTATTGGATTTGTCACTAAATGACACGCAACGGGAGAAGGAGCCAGATGATAAACTTGCAGCAGAAGGAGCACACGAAAAGGAAACAATCATGACGATTATGAACGCATTGGGCTCTGCGGAAGCGGTCATGCCACCGGAAGAAGATATCAAAGCAGAGGCAGAAGACCAAGCGCGTGAGAATACTAATGATGATAGAGGTGGAACTCCTGAGGATGGTGTAGTTTTCCCATCGCTTGCAGTGCAGACACAAGTGTTTAGGTCATCCAATACGAATGGGGAAGGCAAAAAGAACACGCAGGCATTAGACGACGAAGAATTACAACGAACAGTAGGATCATCGAAAGCGGAATTTAGTTTGCCACGTGTCATTGGGAGTAGTCGCACGTGTACTCCACAGCCCCCGAGTTATGCTGGTGACAGTCATAGTCATCAAAGATCAAATCTTCGTGGGCATCCCAAGAGCTCAAAAAGCGCTGGAGAAACTGTGCATACCCAGGCGTCTCGTTCCTTAAACGGATCCATTCGTCATCGCACTTGTGCACTAAAGCGCCCGTCGATTGTTCAACCGCCGAGTAAAACGGGCCATAACTTAACGGGTCGGCAAAAAGTCGATCGTCTTGCTGGGCTTCTCTCCGTGCTGAAGGAGGACACTTTGCACTTCGACACGGAGCGGGTGAATGTGAGTCAGAGTGTGTGTGAAATGCGCAAGGAGCTTCAGGCTCACCGTGCCACCACAGCTCATCTCCTTCACCAGACAAACGAGCTCGAGACACGGCGTGTGCAATTACGCATGCAGTGTGAGGCACAGCAATTAAGACTGCGCAGTGGTCTGGAGGGACAAAATATTCGCATAGCCGCGGAAGATGTGGACACGTTGATACTTAATGGAGAGCTTGAGCACACAGTGAAGATGTTACAGAACCAAACCCAGCGGCGCCGTGCAGAAGCGGTGGACTTGAAACAGAAAATTAATGAGTTACAGACTCGCATCACGGAGTACGACACAGTGTTGCGGTGTGTGCGTGAGTATTGGCGACGCAACGCGGTGGCAGTAAAGCACAGGCACACTTCAATGCCGACCTTCAACGCATTCCAAGGTGCCGATTTAAACTCAGGCATTGTCAGTTCGAGTCGGCTCTTTAGCCTTATATCCCCGAACCAAGACTCCACGTCCTGTTCCAAAAGTTCACTGCATGCACATGGAAAAGTTAGCGGACGGCGACAGAGAGGGGGAACAGGTGAGGCGGCTGTGTCTGGCACAGGGGTGAGATTTCTCGAAGGTAGTTTGGAAATACCGAATGTCATGGAGTCGACATTACCAAGGGATGCATCGCTGTCTTTGAAGCCGTTGAGTATGAACTTATCGACGGAGTCGTCGGGTTCGTGTGACGTGCAAAAGATACCTGGTGAGGTCGAGAAAGTGGGGTGCGGGTCGTATGAGAGTATTCCAACGTTGGAACTTACCGATCCGGAGGAAATTGCGGAGTTTATATATAGTCTGTTTGTAGAGGAAACAGGTGAAGAGTAAAGGGGTGGGGGGAAAAACTGTAAAGTGTTATTCTTTTTCCCTCCAACCCTCTCTTTCTCTCTCTCTCTCTCTCTCTCTATATATATATATATATATATACACATATCGTTTTATTTGTACTTATTCTCTTATATGTATCACTCTGCAGGTTTATGCGTATTATGTAATGGAAACAATAGTGTTATCTGGAGAAGAATGAATGAAAAAAAAAAAAGGCATAAAGAGAAGGGGCCAACGGTTGTCCTTTTTGCATATCGGTGCCAATTGAAATTAGACGGGGGAAAAAACCATGTAGTAATGGAGTATGCTTTCTTCGTCTCTTTCGTTCTACCATTTTACATTTTTTTCTTTTGTATTATTATTTTCCACCTTTATCTATACTTATATATTCTTTGTTTAACTTCAGCCCTGGATTCTGTTTTTTTTGTTTTTTTTCATTTATTATAGTATTGTCTTACATGTTCATTATCACTTTTATTTGTGGTAAGACTATAAGATAGGGTGGAACAGTAGTGTTACTTTTATGAGAACACTTTCAGTTTGAGTGGGGAGGTCTTTACTGCTGTCTTAGTTGTGTTATTTTTTTAGCACATCGGATACACTGTCAAACAGTATGAAGAGATCAATGAACAGTTCCAAGCGGAATCGTCATGGTAAGGTTCATACTCCACACCCTGCCAATGGCCGACTCCGTCTCATGTTTGTGATACTTGCGGTTATACTTTCTTTTATTACTGCGGTTTGGATTAACATTGGCACTGTGTCCAAAAAGACCTCTTCCCCTCGGGAGGAATTGGGATTCCACTCCCAGCCTCATCCGCCTGACCAAACAGAACTCCATCCACAGGAAGAATTGAATACAGTGAGTCCCTTTGGTAATGTAACGTGGCGTCCACCAGGGCAGTCTGTGGAGGAACTCTTTGCTCACTACGCCCCACTCACACCACACGCACTCGCCGAAATTGCGGATGAAGTTGTACTTTTGAACGAATCCACCGCGTCGAGTGTGGACGCCAGCGAACGAGTCCTTCGTGCTTTGCCCAATTTACTCCCACCAGGACAGCGGCGGGATTACATTATGCAGCAGATACACACAATTCTCAGCTTTGGTCCGCGTGTTGCCGGGTCTCATAGCACCGGACAAAAGGACACATTAAATTTCATTGTGCGTGAGGCGCAATGGCGCCCACCGCGTGAGGTACTCTTTCGTGAAGACTTATTTTTACATGAGAAAGTCACTGACACGCACTGGCACATGGAGTGGGATAACTTCACCGCGATTACACCGTTGGGAGAGCGGTCCTTTGCGAACATTGTCTTTACTTTTCAAGGTGGGATTCAGTTTAGCCACCGGAAGCGAAAGCAAAGGCGAAAACGTCGAGTGAAGTCGCGTGAATCATTCGATGCAATTGGCGCAGAATCGGTCTCTCAACGCGAAGCATTGGAGTATGTTGTCTTTGCCGCACATTGGGATAGTAAATTATACAGTGACTTTGAGTTTCTCGGAGCATCTGACGCCGTTGTGCCTGTAGTGTATCTTTTGGAGACTATGCGACTTATTTCGACTCTCACCGACACAGCCGCGGCACTTCGCCTGCGACGTTCGAAAGGCCAAGACGCATTGGACGACTGCAAACTTCTTACTGACGTACTCTCACGTGAGTACCTTGCCCTACTGCGCTATACTTTCGCGAGTGATGAGGGATTTCTGCAATGTCTTCAGGGAACGTATGTTAACGACACGCATGTATTGCCTCAGTGGCGCAAACTTCTGCAACTGGTGGAGTATATGCCCGCCATATCAATCATTTTTTTTGATGGTGAAGAGGCATTTGTGGAATGGAAAGGAATGGATCACACGTACGGCTCGCGGCACATGGCGGCGGAGTGGAAAAAGCAAAAAAGTCCTTTTGCCTCTCATAATGTATGGACCTCACGTTTTGACTCCATCGATCTCTTTGTGCTTTATGATCTCATGGGGAATGCGGGTTCGCAGTTTCATAATTACTTTCCGGATCAAAGCGGGCCGCTCTTTGCGCGTCTTGTCGAGTTGGAACACCAAAGGCGTTTAAGGGCAGAAGCTTTATATTATCCAAAGCAAAAACTGAACCTCCGGCAAACCAGACAACGTGACGGTGAGGAGGATGAACAGGTGCCAAACTCCATTCACAGAAAAAGTACACAGACCAAAGCGAATGAAAATGTGCAATTGCAAGATGAGTCCGATGCCACACTGCTCCGCGCAGAGATGACAAGGTGTCTACAGCACATGCCGCAGTTGTGGTGCAAATACAGTCCTTCGCACGTTATGTACACATTGCATGGCGTCCCGCGCCTCTTTGGTCCTTTGCAACGACGTGACGATGTGGAAAAATTGTGGATCCACCCGAATCTCCCGCGATGGAACGCAGACACTAATATATTCTTTCCAAGACACGAAGCGCATGCGCGGGGGGCAGTGTGGCGCAAAGGATTTCACGTGGAGGATGATCACATGCACTGGACAGAGACAGGACGTGTGTTGCATCTCATTCCTTTGCCTTTTCCGCTCTCGTGGCACACGGCACGGGATAACAGTGCGGCACTCGATGCGGGAACGATTCATGATATGTACGAAGTGCTGATGGACTTCACTATGCTGCTCGGTAACGAGTGGATCGCGACGTGAGAAGAGGATGCAATGGGAATGGGGTACGAAATGGAAAAAAAAATATTAGTAATAATAATAAAAACTGTTATTGTGATGCGTAACGCAAGAATAATAAAAGACAGAGCCGCTCTCAGACTGGAATTGTTATATGTGCAGCGAAATGCTTTTGAAACCAAAACAGAGGCATTGTCTTATGTACAATTATTTGATGAACGAATATATATTTTTATTTCTATGTATGTAAGTGTATGTGTGTGTGTGTGTGTGTGTGTTGGGGTAAGTGTGAGTTAATTTGCATGAATACAATTTCTTGTCCTACACGCGTGCCGTGCAAAGTGTGCGTGTAGCCAACATTGTAATTATGTTTAATGTATGCATTACTGAAGCATTTGTTTAATATATTATATTTCTAATGCTTTTATTAGAAAGCGATTTATAAATGTATACCTTTCCATATATATATATATATATATATATACATATGTCTGTATAATATGTTTTTTGTTGTTGTTTCCTATCTATTAATGACCCCTGTTTGAATTCCCTGTACTTTTTTTTTTTCATTCTTTTCTCTCACTCTATCTCAAAAAAAAAAAAACAGAAATTGGGGCGAAAAAAAAAAAAAAAAATGTTTCGCCGTTTCTCAGTCCGCCATTGCATAACGCCGACTGCTGCGTACAATCGCCTTGTCTTGGACGGAACAATTGCACACGACGAGCGTCAAATCGCCTCTCTCCCCGTCTTTGATCGTCTCCACGGGGATCTTTCGAAATACATAGCGCGACACAATGGCAAACCGCCACCGCGTCAGGTGGAACTTCGCCCGCCAAACCGTCTTGGCGTTGTCCCGTCTTTTTTTCTCCGCCGCGAGCAAGAACAGAAAGTCCAGCGGGCACTCAGTGAGACGACGGAGGGAAAAGATGGGAGCGGTGCGTATCACCCGCTCTCGCGTGTACAGGGGCTGTATGTGTACGGTGGAGTGGGCTGCGGGAAAACGATGATGATGGATTTGCTCTTTCACAATGCCCCGTCACAGATTAAAAAGCGCCGTGTGCATTTTCATCACTTTATGCTTGATGTCCAGAGGACCTCGCACGAGATTCAGTATGTGTCGCCGAAGAGTTCTGGTGGGCAGAGACAAGGCGAAGCTCAGCGGCGGCGTACGGCAGAGGCATCGGTGGATCTTTTTGATGAAGTCGCACAGCGGCTTGTCAGTGATGTGGAGTTACTATGCTTTGACGAAGTTGCCGTGGCTGATGTGGCGCATGCGATGATTATGCGGCGATTGTTTCATGCTTTTTATAAAATGGGCCTTGTGGTTGTTTTCACATCTAATCGTCCGCCGGATGATCTTTATAAGGGCGGTCTCAATCGTGAAAGTTTTCTTCCATTTATTGAACTTGTGAAGCGACAGTGCGCTCTGTATGATATGCAAAGCGGGACGGACCACAGACTTAGTGGAAAAGATGCACAAACATACTTTTCTCCAATAACTCCGGATAACGATGAAAAATTCAATAACGCATTCTTACAGATTTGCAAAGGAATGACTCCAAGTGAACGTGTGCTTCGTGTCTTTGGTCGAGATGTCATTGTGCCCACCGCTTGTGATGGGGTGTGCCGCTTTCACTTTTATCAGTTGTGTGGGGAGTCACTTTCTAGCGCAGACTATGAAGTCATTGCAAAAACATTTCACACCGTCTTTGTTGAAGGCGTTCCGCGCTTTTCTTATGAAAGCAGTGATGTAAAAAATCGGTTTTTACTTCTAGTCGACGCATTGTATGAGTTCCATTGCAAACTGGTTGTCTATGCCCAAGTGGAGCCGATGCAATTACAGGAAACCAAAGAAGAGCGCGCCGCGCGGCACGGCATTACAGACGGAAAGGAAGCACATGGTGTGCCCTTCTCACAGTTGACAGAGTTTGAGCGCGAAACTGGAAAACAATTAATGGACGAGGGAGACGCATCGTTTCAAATGGAGCGATGTATCTCGAGACTGTGTGAGATGCGCACAAAGGGATATCTAGAATGCCCACATCGCTTTGAGGAAGTCACGCTGAATACACAATAAATATTTAAGGCTTTTCTGTAAATATATATATATATATATATATATATGGAACTTGTTTTGATTCTAATGCTGTAACTGTGTATGTGTGTGTGTGTGTGTGTGTGTAGGGGATTATTCGGGTAATGATTTTAGCCTCTATCGGAGATGTTTCACTTGTACTATTTGTGTATATATATAATTGTGTGTGTGTGTGTGTGTTTGTGTATGGATGCATGGATTAGGTCATAATATTTTATAAATTCGAATTGCTTCTTTTTTTTCTTTTTCACTATTTTTTTTTTCCTTTATTATTATTGTTGTTTTCTAATTTTTATACCTTGGCTGAAAACTACATGGTCCATTATATATTACCAGCGTAACGTTTCAAGTACTTTAATATATATATATATATATATATATGATAAGAAAAGCATGTGATGTTGAGCCATGTGGCAGTCATTGCAAATTTTTCTCTTCTGTCGCCACTGGTAGAGCGCTATGCTCTGCAAATCTCTCTCTCTCTCTCATAATTGCGCGGGGGTGGGGGGGCAGGTCTGGCGGGTGAATTATGTATTTGCAATAAAGGCACACCAGTTGCTGTACATACGTACCGTTTTGGTATTCCGGTTTTTTGTTTGTTTGTTTGTTTGTTTTTGCCAAATAACCTGAACGAAACGGAAGGAGTGCATTCAGAATAAATTGCCAATGATGTCGATGACATGGACAGTATGGAAGTTGGTAACAGGTTTTTACATCAATGTACTAGATTGATAAGACTGAGGGGAATGTTGAATGCGTCACCACTTCGCATTATGATAAAAATGATAAAATGTTTTGTTTTTTTTTAACTCTTGTATTGGCCTTTGCCATATAGTTTCCCTTGTATGTGTGTGTGTTCTCTAATAAATTTGCGTCTTTTGACCATATTTTTTTTTTGTTGTTTTGGTATTTATATTGTAAGCTGCGTTAGCTATTTTTATTATATTTAAATTGTGGGTTGGTTTGGCTTTGTCCTTCGAATGATTGCTTTATTCTATTAATATTAATGACATCTAGACGCTTTTTGATTTTGTATGTTTTTGATTTATTTATTTTTTGTGTGTGTGCCCGTTTACAGGGTTATGGTGATATATGTGAAACCGAAAGACTATCTTTTTATTTCTGTTTGTCTTTTTTTTTTTTTCTTTTTTACATACGTCACTAAACAAAACAAAACAAAAAAAAAAAGGTGAAGGAAGATATCAATTCCTGCTATAATTACAATTCACTCCATAACCGAGAAGAAGAAAGAAAGGTATTAAGAAGAGCAGTTGCAATAATGGCTGACTTGGACCATGACGAGGAGAGTGCCTTGGAGCTTCCTACGCTTTGGCAGTTTATTCATCCAGAGTACGCACGTGAGGGGTCCGAGGAGGGCGGGGGTGACTTGGACGAGGAGGACGAGGAAGATGAGGAACTTCGCCAAAGGCGCCTTGCGCCAAAACTGAGCAAAGTGCTTCGCTTTCTGAACGATGTCGAGGACGACGAGGAGCTTGAGCGATTGCTACAGGAGCGAGACCCCGTCACACGACAAACACTTTTGCAGTGGGCAGCTCGCCAGCGGCACTTTATACTTGTGGAGTATCTCATTAAACGTGCGCAGCGCATGGCCTTTGGTTTCCCGACGGAATCCACAGAGATGACAGTGTTTCTCCGGTGGGAGGAAATGAAAGCGGAGCTCCCGAGCGCGGCGGAAGTACAAGCCCGACAACAACGACGTGACGAGAGACGAGCGGAGCGTATGGCCGCGCGTCTACAGCAAATGCTTAACCCCCCAGACGAAGAAGAAGAAGAACCGGAAGAAGAAGACGACGATGAGGATGAGGCGGAACCATTACCAGAGGAAATGGTTCATGAGTCGCTTGCGGAGTATCATGACGACTGGGGTGAGCGTGGGGTGGGTATTGTAAAGCAAATTGGTGAACTTGGCGTATACGTTGGTGCCCGTTTACGTGACGGGGTAAAGCAAGGTATTGGTATGGCACTTTATCCAAACGGTGACGCGTACGCTGGTGAGTATGTGGATAACATGCGACATGGTGAGGGAGTGTACTGGTGGTCCCAACAAGGCACTTTGTATGTTGGCACATGGGCTCGTGGTGTGCGGCATGGTGCTTCTGGACGGATTGTGTACCCTGATGGCTCAAGGTATCTTGGGAGTTGGTATGGTGATGCAAAGTATGGAAAAGGGCGTTATCTCTACGCCAATGGCAGTAGCTATGACGGGGAGTGGGTACACAATCAAAAACAAGGCTTTGGTGTCTACCGTCACACAGATGGCTCCTTGTTCCATGGAAGTTTTGTGAATAATGAGTTTACAGCAGGTGAGTGGCGACTTGCATCGGGCACAACGCGTTACATTGGTAATTTTGTGAAGGATGTCCCTGAAGGCGCGGGTATCTTTCTTCATCGTCTTGGAATTGGAATGGGCAGTGAATCCGGCGGTGTGGCCCCTACGCTTTTTCGCCCACTTGGGGCATTCCAACAGGAAGGCCGATACGGCAAGGGAGGGAAGTGGCACCCGGGCACATTGCATGGCACAACACGTGTTCCACCCCGTTTGGATATTCTTGCCCCACGCAATCCCGATGAGGCGTCGAAGCGTATTCCGCTTACGTTTGCAAAGGAATGTGCGGGTGGAGTTATGGCGGATCTCGTGAAGGCCGCAAACTTTCCACCACTTTGTCGGTGGCTTCAACGCATTCTTTCACTTCACGAGGATGACACAAATGGGGCTGTGGTGAAAAACATAGAGGTTTGCTCATTTGTGTATAGTCGGGAAGATAACGCAGGGCTTATTGAATTGCGTGTGCGACCGGTGCTTTTCAATGCGAATGGAGAACGCATTCGTTTGTCGACTACAAGTGATGAAACCATTTTGCTCAAGGAGCGCACCACGCGTCTCTTGGTTATCATTGAACGCGTGGGGCGTAACACGGAGGAGATCCGAGCGCCGATGGTTGTACTCGAGCGCCGATTACACATGTCAAGTGATGATCCTTCGCATATGCAGCATCGATTACCCATTGTTCAGTTCTCCCACGATGGTGTTATTGAAGGAGAATTTGCACGAAATGTATGCCCCGCACTGCGTATTTCGTTAAGCCGTGGGACGACAAAACAACTATTGCGCCCGCTCCAAAGTGACCCACTCATTGGGGATGCGGAGGAGGAGGTTCTCATGTATGTGCAGCAGTGGAGCCGGGACGCACATCGAATGTTGGAAGGTAAAGTTCGCGTTGCCTCCGCCGCGCATACACTTCCTGAAGAGATAAACAACAGTGCTGCAGTCAACGGAAAAGCAAAGGAAAGTGAAACTGAAAATGCAGAGACCACAGAAGAACCTACAGCAGAGAATACGGGTTTCGTGGCGTGTGAGTATGTCGCCATCCCGCTCGCATCTGTGCCGTCTGTTTCGACAGATGCGATTACTGTCATTGCCGCGGCGACCGCTTTGCGGCGGCGGCGTGTCAGTCAATTGCCAGCCGCAACAGTTTCACCGCAGCGGCCGCCAACGCCGATTCCACCGCAGCCAGAGCCAAGACCAGAGCTGCAGCCGCTCTATGATGCGCGTGAGGCAATGAAAATCGCGGAGGAGGAGGAGAGGGACAGCGACACGGGATAGCACTTTTAGAGAAGGGGGGGAACAGAAAGGAAAAAAAAAAAAAGAAAAAGAAAAAAAAAATTAGAACAAAGGAGAGAGTGAGAGTGAAGTGAGTGGAGGGGATGGATTCCATTGATAACGGAAGGCGAGGAGGGGGGGGGGGAGAAATGAGAAATTGTATTGTTATGTATCGCTAAATGCTTTCTCACTCTTTTGTTTTACTTCCATCTCTCTCTCTCTCTCTCTCTCTCTGAGAAAGCGAGAGGTACACAGAGTGTCTGTGAGTGTGAAGGAGGGGGGGAGCAGAATATATTCGCATGTACTTGAAGTGCCATTGGGGATTGAGATATTTCTCATTTCTTTGTGTATTGAAAAATTGGCATTTGCTGTTATGTCTTATATATAGAGAGAGATATATATATATATATATATATTGTTTTTCCCCTTAAATTTATGGAACTCTCTCCCCCTTCTCATGGGATTATTTTTCTCGCCATTCACTCTCTTACACTCTCACTCGACTCCGTCGCTTGTTATGTGTTTTATTTTTGGGGGTTTTTTTGTTTTTGTTTTGCTTTTATAAGGAAAAGAAGACAGCAAGAGACCCATAAATACAAAGAATACACCAAGAAAGGATATGGATATTTGAATGTAAATAAGTTATCATTTGTGATCGTAAGTGTCTGAGAAGAAAAATGAAAATGACGCTTAGTTCAACGAAACATATATATATATATATATAGTAACTCTTTTGCTTTTGTTTTTGCGTGTATGACTGAAAAGCCTGGTGTGGCTTAATTGAAAACTTAAGACTCATTATTTCTCATAATTTATTTTTGTCTGCTCCCTATTTTTTTTTTTTCTTTAATGTGTGCTTATATTTTTTTATCGCACAACAACAAAAAAAAAAAAAAGTAAAAAGGTAAAGGTAAAGGTAAGAGAGTTATTCAACGAGCTGACCGTAGCCCAGTACGTATTGAACCATACATACGCACACATACACTTTTAGTTACAAAAGAAGAGTAGGGGTAAAAAAAAAAAATACAACAGACAAAAAAAAAAAAACTAATAATAATAATTTGAAGAGACATACAACACAGAATCCTTTTTTTTTTTTTTTGTCTTTGAGAGTTATCAGTTTACTTTGGAAGCCATATGTTCTTTTCTACATATGTGTTGACCAAGAAGGGTCCGCTTGCAAAGGTTTGGCTTGCAGCGCACTGGGACCGTCGCCTCACGCGCCACGAGGTGAAAGTGGTTGATCTTCGCCAGACCATTGTGCACATTGTCCAGCCTGTCGTCCCTATTGCTTTGCGTACGAGTGGTGAACTCCTTGTTGGTGTCGTGCGCATTTACGCGTTGAAGATGAAACATTTACTAAAAGAAGCGACGGATGCAACCCTTTTGTTGCGTGTCACTACTATTTTGCCTGGCAAAGGCCATTCTGCCTCTGCTGCTCCCGGCACCGAAGACCCTGTCGCTGCCGTGCACGCGGCGGGTAAAAAGACTTTGCTCGATGGTGTACTCATTCACGGCGCGACTGGAGACGTGGAGGCCGTTACGTTTGATTGGAGTGCCGATGCAACGGCCGGGATTGCTGGCGTTGGCCCGCGTGACGCGGCGGATGCGTTGTGTGAGGCGCGATTTGATGACATTGCGGATCTCCTTCGAGGTCGCCCGGCACTGACGAGTGCAGATGCGTTGGCAGGCGGGCGAGGAAGTGAGGCGGATGCCATGTTGGCCTCTGCGTGGTATGCATTGGAGCCGGCTATGCAGTCTACTGATGAAATACATGGCACGCAGAAGGATTACGATGAAATCGCACGACTTCGCGCGGATTTAATGGCCGGGGGTGAAGATGGACGTGACGCGAGTGGCAGTGGCAGTGGAAGTAAAAAGTCTTTGAGCAATCCGAGTATTGAAAAAGGACGTCACAGCGCGCAGCATATGTTTTTATTGCAGCAGCAACAGCACAATCAGGCATTGATTGGTGACTTTCCCGCACCGGCGTTGGCGGATGAATTTGACATTGGCGCGCCGCTTCCGGAGGATCATGAACTGCCCGCTTTTCTTTTGCCAAACTCACGTGATGACTTATTTGCCGTTCCCGACGCCGCCTTTGCGGCTCCAGTTCCTCCCGGCCCAAACAGTGCGACAAAAGGCCGACGTAACGCACGATCCATGTCTGGCATTGTCGTGGACACCGCGGCGACGACACTGCCACGGGAAACCTTTGAGCGGTGGATGGCGGAACGCGGCGATACAATTGACACAGAGCCACGACGTGGGCCTTTTGACGCACAGGAGGCACGCGATCGCACATGCCTTGCACCAGACCCACCCGCACACACATCCGTCCCTGGCGGCTCGGCTTCATCAACCACAAGAGCAGCAGCAACAACAACAGGAGGACAGAGTGAGGGACATGCGCAGTTGTTATGGAATATTGTGGACTCGCACCCTATGCTATGGCAAATGAGTGAGACACTCGGCGCGGCGTACGCTGCCGCCATGGCTCCCTCACTGGAAGAGGCTCTCGCCGCCCATCGCCGGCCGAGTCGACCGGAGCCGGAGGCTTTGCGGGAACAGGCGTACCTGGACGAAGAGGCCCTCGCGGGGATGGGCGGAGAGGCATTGGATCTCGCAGAGAACTCCCACCTCTCACGCAAACGTCCACGAGAGGACGATGCGCACGAGGTGGACGAGGCCAATCGTGCCGACCCAAGCGGGAGTGGACTTTCACTTGGAGCCATTGCCACACTTCGTCGCATTCGTGATACAATTGCTCGTGGCGCGGAGGCTTCACGAAAGCCAAAAGGACGCCATGTCGCAAAGCCCGCAGAGGTGTGTGCATTGCATGAAGTCTGTCGTCACATGCACAGGCGAGAGGCTGCGCGTGCGTTTGTGGATGTGCTTGCGCTCGCGTCAAAGCAAATGCTGTCGGCACGACAGGAAAGAGTGGCGGGAGACGTGGAGCTCGCGCTCGCCGAGGCCGCGGAGGCAGTGCTCGCGCAATGACACACGAGAGGGAATGAGAAGAGGTGAAAGGAAAAGTGAAATAGATTGCTCAGAGGAAACACATGTGTGGAATACTTTCTTTTTCTTTGGCTGTTTTTTTTTTTTTTTTGTTCTTTAATGATAACCCGCTATTATTCTTTTTTTTTTTTTTGTTTTTGTTTTTTCCATTTTTCCAAGTTATTGTCATTGCTGATATGATTTGTTTGTCTTTTTCTTTTTTGTCATTTTTTATTATTTTTCTCACTGCGCTGAGTTTAAATTCCTTTTAACCTTTTTTGTTTTTGTATTTGACGAAAAGATACATACGAAATCAGAGGGCAATATGTCAATCAGTTTGTGTCAACAAAATGAAAAGAGTTATGCGTATGGAAAAAAAAAAAAAGAATAAATAATACAATAACCATGACAAAGGCAAAAACGGAAAAGGAAAAAAATGAATAAAAAAAAGAAATAGAGCAGAAGAAGGAAATGGAGAGGGCTTAATGATTTTGGCCCTCTCTCTCTCTCTCTCTTTGTGTGTGTGTGTGTTTGTGCCTTTTTATGGCTTTGTGCTCATCTGCACTTTTTTCTAAACATACAATTTTTTTTTTGTTTTGTTTTGTTTTGTGTGTGTGTATGCTGTGGTTTTTTTCACAAAATCTCACACAGATTTATTTACTGTACGTCATTTTTTTTTTTTTTTGAGATTGGTTGTTTTTGATAGAGAAAAAAAAAAAAAAGAATTGCAGCAGAAGCGGAAGAAGGGGAAAGAAGAAAGAGGTGAGAAATCAGATATGCATAGAGTCAGACATTCATAGACACTGCGGAAACAAAGCATTGAGTTCTTTTCTTTCTATGTGTGTGTGTGTGTGTGTGAATGTATAAAGGGATAGAATGTCTCCAAAATCAATGAATGGAAGTTAAATTTAATGATTCACTGATATATATATATATATATATATATATATAAAGAGAAAGAGAAAGCTTTATTCCCAATACTCAACACACAGATACATGTGCATCTTGCAGTTTGTGAGAGAAACGATATTAATTTTCTTCATTTTTTTTTTTTTTTGCTTTTTCTCCTTCTCTTGACGCAAAAAAAAAAACAAAACAGAACTCTAGCTGCATTCACCTTGTATTTTCATTGTGTTAATAATCATTAGTGGTTGTTTTATATTTGTTTTTTGTTTTTTCTGTGTGTGTAATGGTATAGGACATACACTCGGATATGTGCTTTTGTAATGCATTTTTTTTTTTTGCTTTTTTTGTTTCTTTTGGATTTAAACTTTTATATAGTTTTAAGTTGTATTGTTTCACACAGTAATACACACACGAAAAGAAAGTAAAAATAGAATATTCATTACTTTGAGCTTAGTGCATTCAGTGTGATTGTTTGGTTGTTTGTTCTCATCTCCTGGTTTATATATATATATATATATATAAAGACCGTTGAGATTGAGCGTTGTCACACAAAACATTTTATCATTGCACCCCAGACACACATATAAACAATCACTCAGCGAGAGAAAGAAAGAAAGAGAAATAGAAAAGAGCATTCTTGCACTGTACCGGTGTGTCTCACATCAATTAAAAGGAGCGGAGTACAAAGGGAACAGTATAATAAAAAGAAAAGAAAAATAAATGTCCAAGTATGCCGATCCGGAGTATTGGGATGAGCGGTATCGGGCCAATGACACGAGTTTCGACTGGTATGCGACCTTTGAAACACTGGAGCCGATCCTTAGTGCGATTCTTACTCCGCGTGAGGAAATTCGTGTACTTGTGGCTGGTTGCGGCAACAGTCGCCTCTCCGCGAGTCTCTACGAGCAATTGGACATTCGCAGAATTGTAAATGTGGATGTCTCGTCCACTGTCATTGGGCAGATGCAACGGCGGTACAGAAGTATGGATGACATGCAATGGATCTCCTGTGATCTTGTGCAAACCCCGCCGGAGAAACTCCTTTCCATTCTTTGCCCAGAAGATCGTCTCTTTGATTTTATTATTGACAAGGGCCTCGTGGATGCGACACTCGGCGGGCATAACTCTTTCCATAATCTCTACACAATGACAAAGAATTTCTCTCGACTGCTAAAGAAAGGCGGGCGATTTATTTCTGTCTCCTATGGAGCCCCGGAGACCCGCATTGATCACTTTCGTCGACGAAAGCTTTTCTTTGATGTGGAGCATAAGAGTGTGGAGAAACCTATTTTTGCCTCGACACCAAAACCGCCTGGGGAGTATCATGTTTATATCATGACAAAGATTGCGGAGCGGGAGGCAGTGATCGGTATAGAGAGCGGAGCGCCCGGGGGCGCGGGAGACTCGGACGAGGAAGACGATTTTTACGATCGTTTCATGTCGCAAGCGGCAACGGCTATGAATGCGGTTGCTAAGTAATAGGCAGTCCATATTGCTTTGACATGTTGTGTCAAGAAAGAAGGGGAAAAAGGAACATGTATATTCAGGGTGAGAAGAAGGAAGTACAAAGTATCTAAACAAATAATAATGATAATAATAATAATAATAAAGTGGGGTTCGAATGGAATTATAAATTACGTATATATATATATATATATATATATCTGTGTGTGTGTGTGTGTGTGAAAGAGGGAGAAAGAGACACTATTTAAGTGCCTGCTCTTTTATGTCTTTTATCCGTTTGGGAATTGCTTAGAGATTGTGATTTCTAAGGGGTATTTATTGTATCTGTATTAGAACGATGGGAACTTCTCGAGGAAATCCGCCTACACACACAGAGAGGAATGAAGAAAATCTTGTGATGCCTTAACCAGCTGTTTCTTTTTAATGATTATTATTATTATTAATTGTTTATTTGGATTTTCTTAGCTACTCCTTATTGGCGAGGGGAGGAGGGAGTTTTTTTTCATCCTCAATAACACGTTTTAAAATAGTGTACTGCGGTATTATTATCTGGCAATTGGGCAAAACAGCAGAGTGAGCATTGTCTGCCCCTTCACCGGCTGCAGGAATACATAATTGAAAAACTGTTTTTATCTTCCCCCACCGCCTTAATTCTTTGCCCTTTATAATGCTCGCTGATGTAGATATGTGCTTAAACCTTCTGCGGTACACATGAAACGAAATGTGACTTCAAGAAAAGAGAAAGAAAGAGAGAGAGAGAGAGATACCTTCCTTATGACTATTATTCAATCTTATCCACTCAATTTTATTTGTTTTTGTGTTTTTCCTATCTGCTTTCTCTTTTTGTGTGCCTTCCAGTGGTCCGAGGGACATTTATTGTCAAAGTGTTCCTTACGCCACTGGGCCAATCCGAGTAAACAAACAAAATAAGATAAATATATAGACTTTATATATATATATATATATATATACAGAGAGAGAGAGAGAGGTTTGGTAGAGTAAACTATGCATTTGGAATTTGGAGTGGAAGTCGAAAAAGAGCAAAGTTTATATCTTTATACCCGAGATGAGGTGCTCGCTCACATCAAGTCCTTCCTGCAGCCCTACTATGACTGTGGAGTTGTCCCTCGCGAGTGCTTTGTGTTATTTGCAAAGCAAGCACTGCTCTTTGTGATGAATACAGGAAGTTTAAGTGCCCAGCGGTACTCCAAGGCTTTTGTCGAGCAGACTCTACAGCTGCAGTTACAGCATTTGATCGAAATACATACACCAGTGTTTGACTCTGTCAAGCCTGCGAGTCCTGACCGATGCGGAAATACCCGCCGGGGAGAAGAAACGGTTGAGTCGCATGAATCCTGCGTAAACAATACGCCTCCTACTCAGCAAAAAAAAAGAGAAGTGCAAGAACAGGAAGATTCCTCGGATGCAATGGATGGAGGGATCCGCCGGGCGCCTGTTCAAGGCCCCGCGGCTATCATTAAGCCTCATCGAGTCCAAAGCTCACTGTCGCCCCGCAATGCATTACATGATGCAAAAAAAAGAAATAACGACAACCCCCAGTATTACTATTCCGCACCTTTTTCCAGGCATCCAGTTCCAGAGTCGCACGCATCACCAACTTCATCGTCCCATTGCTCAGAGGCAAGTCATGAAAACCTACAGCCTAAATTCCAACAACAACAACAGCAGCTACGGGCCTCGTTCGATGGATCTTCGCCCAGTCGAAGAAAACATCAAACAGCGGCGAAAAGATCGGCCTCAGTAGCATTGAGCATAAAGGTTTCACCGAACAGTACGAAGTTAAATGCCCGTGACGGGGAAGGAGAGCCGGGTACATTAGGTGATAGTGATGGTGAAGTACGGCATCAGGGAGAATCAGAAAATGGAGCTTTGCTCTCTGTCATTCGGCAACTCCGTACCCGCGTTACTGCTTTAAACACATCTAGCCGAGAGGAGTCGGAGTTGGAAAGTGGAGTTGTGGTCAACGATGGTATGATTACGACCCCACTCGCCAGTGAAACGAATGCGTCATGTGAGGCGGTACTGCATACTGGCGGTCCTAGTGAAAGAGAAGTGGCCGACATTGCGAATGTCTGTCTTGCCCGCTATGCAGCAAGGCGTGAGATTCTCGAACAGTGGGCTTATGAGAGGCAGGATCTATTGCGCACTGAGGATAATGAATTCACTGCTCTTCTGCTGAGGCTGCAACATAGCATTATCCAAAAACTCGCTCGGTACGTACACTGGGAAAAAGAACCAACGACGACAACAACATCAGATGGAAGAAAGGCAACAAGTTCACCGCCGCCGCCGCCTTTGACACCACCGCCAAAAGTTCAGTTTGTGTCGACCGGTGAAACCAGTGAATGCGAGTCTGGCGGAACGAACGAAATCGAGGAACGAGAGGGGGGCCGAGGAAAGGCGAAAGGAACTTTGTATCTGAATCTATTCCGAAACTCTGAAACACCACGTTGTGAGAGCCCGGTTGTTCAAGGAAATCATCGTTCCGGCAGCCTTATAGCTCCAAGACAGCCACGTCGATCTTCGTCTATTCCAACGAAAAAATCCACGAAGACTCCAACAGGTTACGTGCCGCGACCCCTCTCCCACGACGCCCTCTCCTCTGCTCCGTGCACGCCCAATAATACACAGTGCAGCAGAAATAGCGGTCGGCGTGTGTACCGATTGCATTCCCCCACCACTGCCACACGTCGAACGCGCAGCGCGGGGCAAAGTTCATCGGTTAAAGCACATTTCCCCGACGAGAGGGAGGAACGGGCTGTGATGGTGGAATTCCTGCGCAAATTACTGCAACCGGCCTTTAATAGTGGTATACTCCCCGCGGCCCGCATGGCGGACATAGTGCAGCGCGCGACACGTGGGTTGCATGAGGATTTGAAGGAAGAAAAAGGCAGTACTTGTGTTCGTACAGGGACAACGGGTTGGCAGCAGAAGCTGCGCAAGCGCGTTGAGCTCCTCATCGGCGAGGAACTCATTGGGAAGTAATGAAGAATGAAATAAAAGGAAGAGTGAGGATGGACTCACGAGGTTCTGAACGGACATCGTGTTGTCTTTGACTGCGTCTTGTGTTGGAGTGAGCACACTGGAAAAGAACATGAAGTTGGAGCTTATCGGGTGAAGGGTTTATTTTTACCTAATGTGAGCTTGGAAGAAATAATGACGGAATTGTATTACATAAGAATCACTGCGGTGTTCTACTCTCTACCTTCAATCGCATCCCACACACGTTCACTTCTATATATTATCACATTACGCTTCACGAAGTGAGACTTTCTCAAAAAAAAAAAAAAAAAGGAGCAACTTATAAGAGCACAGGAGCGATTTTGGATCATTTCTATACAAGCTATCTCCCAAGCCAATTGTTCATGAGTGATAGTTGCTGGTGCATTTATCAGAAGTGAGGCCATGTCTCATTCATAAATCGCGGAGCTTTTCTTTCTTGCACCTCCTATGACCATCCAGGAAGGAATCCCAATGCGGATAAGGATGCTTGAAATAGCTGCAACACATGAGTGTGGTTAAGGCTGTGTACTGCACGAGTACTTGCCTATCTATTGTACTCACCCTTCCCTGTGGGGGCAAGCACAGACTGGTAACCCATATATTCATACTGTTGCACGATTCTATCTGCATTGCTACCACTTCGACGCTTTCAATATGACAAGTGAACAGAGCAGTGTGCATGTATCGTCTATACATTTTTCGCAAATAGCTGGGAAACTCGAGATACTCCGCCACTAGCTCTGTGAGAGTAATGTGTGTGCGCCACGCACTGCCCAGTGCTGCTGGCGACCGGGTGCTCCCCGGGCAGCGTCAGGCCATTGCCTTATTTTGTGCTCTTCCGTTCCCTTCGGCCAAACCCCAGTGCCCATATGCCCAGTGCAGGTGAAATGACTGGGGATTGGATTTCTCTCCAGAGAGCCCAAGGCCCTTGAGTCACGTGGAGGTGGCCGGCTGCTCTAGGGATAGCCATTAAAGTCATCCTGTTGGCCACAGGTCGGTTCGGATGGTATTTTATTTTTTATCCCAATCTACCACTGTTCTGTGCTTTAGTTGGAGATATTTTGTTTATATGCAAACATGCATCGCTGATATTTACACTGTATCCACTTCATGGTTGTTGCTCTTCATTTTTTATTATTTTTTTTACTTGGCATAAAGCTCTACAAGATTCTCAGTGTATTGTTTTGTGTTGGTACAAATGGTCTGTTCTCGTGTACTTGGTTTCTTGGCCATCGCGCTTTGCCTTGTGACTTGTGCGCAAGTGTCTGTGTACGCATGGAGGACACAATGAAGGATCTTGACGAGTTCAAAAGAAAAAAAGAAAAAAACTTCACAAATAAAGTGTTGAAGGACGCACAGGGGTGTGTCAACAATGCAGTGTATTTGTGGAGCGAGGCAGAATCATAGAAGAGGAGCACGGATCGAACAGCATCTGAAGCTGAAAAAGAACAGCAAGGGACAAGTTGGAAGCTGAGACCATTGCTGAGAAAGCAAAGAATGCACCGGGATGAAATTTTTAAACCCTGTCTAATTTGTTCTGTAGTAATAGAGGACCCCGCTATCATTACGACAAGAGTTTTTTGTCAAACGGTAGGAAGTTGGATGGGAGGGCCAGGCTCACAATGTGTATTGGTGGATATCCAACAAATGGATTTACAAAAGAGGGATTGGGTGCTGAAGCTGACGGAGTGAATGAAGAAATGAGTAATGCATCACTACTCATTGCAGATGTGTATTCCGCACAGAAAGGCTCTCCGGAGTTTGCGACAGCTGACTTCACTTCAGCTTCAGGTAAACTGGAGGAGGCAAAGAAGACAAGGGGATCTGTGCTTAACCTACAAGCAGTAGCCATTAAGGCTATTGAACAGATTGAAACTGCAACGAAGATTCAAAACGCGGAGAATGCGTTTCACACTGCGAATTGGGCACGGTTGAAGCTGCTAAGAGAATTCCAGAGATAAGGAAGGCGCTGAATTTAGTGCCACTGTGCGCCATAAACGCCAATTCTTGTGAGACAATTGTGGTGACAGCAATAACAAAAAAAAAAAAAGGAAAAGAAAATCTAGATGTCCAAGATGAAAGCGATAAGGCGACTCCATCAGATTCAGAGAAATCATATCGGCCCGCAAAGAACGCAACACAGAGTCCTGAAAGGAATACAAATATGATATCTCTGTCCTACCTCACTGCCGCTCGCACTGAGTGCCTGTGCTGATAATGTGTTGTCGGGGAAAGAGAAAGTAAGACAGAAATATTCATTGGTATATTATTTATTCTGTATGTTATGTAGCACACTCCTTCTCCTTTTTTTTTTTCGTTTTTGGTCTGTACGTGCGCATCCCATACATGCGCAGTGTTATAATGCTGACTAGTTTTCTTCTTTTATTTTTTGTGTTATGAATTTCTGCCTCCGAAGTGTGTTTAGAGGATACTCTACACCAAACTTGGTGACAATGTGTTACTTTCGGTTTTTCGGTAATATATTTTATGCAGTACCGCTGTTTTTGAGAACTTGCTCGTACTGGAAAAGCTAGGGGTGAGTGTAATTTGTTTCCTATCACATGATAGCTTAAGGTTTGTGAAGAAAATGGGGTGGTTTGGTTCATGTGTGCCATAGCAGCGTATTTTAGTAAGGTCATGTTTTTTTTGTTTTTTTTTACCTCTCTATTCAAAGGATGGCATGTGTGGACCAAACTCTGCCACTGTAGTAGTCAATGGTTATGTTTCTCTGAGTGTTGTACAAGCAGAATTCTGTCGGTGAATTGGACTCATATATGTCAGTTCGCTTTCTGCTATATCAGATATTTTATTAAAGTGTATTTTAAAGTTGTTGTTGTTATTTTCTTTTAATCTCATTATATCCTTTAAAAAGTGGTGAGGGGGACTATGTAAAAGAGAATGACATTGAGCGAAGTGGGCAAACGTGGCCGAGTGGTTAAGGCGCTTGCCTGCTAAGTAAGTGTGATCTCACGCGAAGGTTCGAACCCTTCCGTTTGCGACTTTTCTATATCATGTTTCATCGTCTAAACGCGGGTGGAGAAAAGAAAAAAAAAAACATTAAGCAAAAAAAAAAAAAACATTTAGATTTCTAAACAGCACAAACAACGGTTAATGCATACATGTCTGATTCATAAAAACCGAAATGGTTGCGCCTCAGACAATCCTGTTTTCGGTTCAAGCTTATTCAATGGGCGGTAAGCCCAAGCGGTAATGTGTGATGAGCACCAAAAGAATGGAAAAAAAAAAATCTGGTGCGTTTAGTCATTCCGTATCGAGTGAGATCTGATCTCTTACCGCGGTACCTATTGATTTATTACTATTATTTCTCACAAGAACTATTATATAATTTATTTATTTATTTATTTTCAGACTAATATTAGGAGTACTGCTCAGGCATATTAACTATCCAGGCCTTGATTTACTCTACTAACTCATTTTAGCGTTCCTGTCAGCTGTGCACAGCATCTCAAATCCAATCTTTTCACCCAAGCCTGTGCCTCCAGCTGCAACATCAACACTTCCGCTAAAACACTACTGAAGTATCAATAGGAACTTCTTCTATGATCAACACGCGAGATCACACACTTTTGAGATCCCGCGCAATGTGATCTATTTCCACATCTGTCATGTGAAACCATGAAGAACACGGAAAAGAGGCATCGTGTGCGCAGAAGGGAAAATGAAAAAAAAAAAAAATGATAACTACCAGCCACAGGAGAAAGGCAATCTCAATGTGTGCCGTTGTCGTGATTTTCCAAATAATAAGGAACAAAAAAAGAAGAATTGTTTTACTCGGTGCTACCATCGCCAGTTTGGTGGTTCACGAGCAATAGTGAGACACATGAAAAAAAAAAAAAAAATTCATTTCCATAGGATGTCCAAACCAATAAACTAGGCGTCGTGTGTTTCACACACAAAAGAGTGTTTTGTATGTATCAATAAATAATGTCTTGCCGGCCCTCCTTTTTAAATTTTCTCATTCAGCAACGCTTCGCAGCGGCACTGCAGTTTGCAGGAAAGCGTTTGTGCGGCACGGCATTCACCAACTGCCGCGGACAGTAATAACAATGGAACAATAAGCATAACACACGCACAAAAAAAAAACAGGATAAATATTCCCAAAGTAAATAGGAATAAAGGTAACCAAAAAATAAAATAAAGGCAATATTAATTTGTACAGATAACGGCATCGGGGTGTCCCCCGTAAAAACGATTTGCGCAAAAGTGCAGTGGTACTCTGAAAAACACGTATAATGTGAAAAGACGAAGGACAGAGGGAAAAATAAAACGCACGGGAAAAAAGCAGTACTATATTTCATTAAATTTGGTCATGGGATGGTGCAATAAAACACATTGTCCAAAATTGCCTCAGCCTCCGTACAAACGATGCAGGCCTATCTCAACTGAACTGTTTTATGAACACATAAGTATACGGGGAATGTAAAAAAAAAAAAAATCCGGTAATCACGGACGACGTGTGCATTTTGCTGCGTGCTCCTATCGGACAAGAGCAAAAATAGCAGCCGGCCCAAGGAGCGAAACAGGCAATGCCGAAAGTCTGTCATAGGTATCAAATTATTACTTTTTCTTTGTTTCAAGTGCTGCATTTTCTTTGGGATACAATGAGTTTTATGTTGGAGCAATCGATCTTGCGTTTACTTGTTTCTCATTCTGTTAATGTTGTGGTTTGCTGTGGGTGCCGCTAATTGTGTTCGACACTACTTTTTGTCTGTACTCGGTAGCGGAAGTGGTAGTCGAATTTGCTTCGTTTTGCAATTCTTCTGCACTCATATTCAGTTTTGGCGACACTATCGACTGTTTAATTCTCTTGAGCATGTGTGGAAGCTTATTAAGAAGAGAACAGCTGCCAACAAACCAAGCGCACACTTCATGATAATGGGAAATATAGTCTTTAAAATTTGAAAATCCTTGTGGTGCTGGCCGCCTCATCGTAGTGCAAGGGTCTACTACTCTGTATTGCCAATGGAAGGGCAAGGAGTCTGCGGATTTCTTTGACAGAAGTAGGGCGCAGGATCTACATCATTACGGCATCGCACAGCACCAGGACCTGTCGCGCCTTGTTGGGGCACAGTATTATTCCTGTCCATCCGTGGGGGCACCTGCAACCGGCAGTAATACTCGCACACTGTCACTGCTGGGTTGAGGCGTGAAGGTGAATTCATGCCCAGTGTTGCAAGGAATGCAGTGCAGCTAGGCTTGGTCGGCGCAAGCCAAGCGTGTAACACACTGAAAAAGACTCTATGATGAGAATACTATGTTTACTTCGTAAAACAAAAGTGACTGAAGCTGAAACGCGAATTTTCCCCGTTTACAGTTATCAACATTATTGCGTTGTCCGCTCCCCTTCTGGGGGCAGTGTCTCGATCATTACCCGCAATGACCTGCAGCTGGAAGTTTACAGGACTGTATCAGCACGCATATAACATGTGCATGCCAGAATCCATATGACGGATAGTGTTGCGCTGACAATAGCCTCAGCGTACTGTACTCTGAGTCGAAGCCTCTCTTCAAGAGTAGGGTCCCGCAAGGTACATTACTGTGACCACTGATGTTTTTTATAGTGATGAGCTCTCGCAGTGAACTTCCGTCGCGAGTGCCCCACTGTCCTACGGGTTCTTCGCTAACGATTTAACGCTCACAGCAGGACACAGCGACCGATACATTAACAATGGCATAATGCAAAAGGACCTTAACTTGGAGATGTAGTGGTCACCTAAGTACCTATCTCATTGTTGTGGATTCTGCCAGGAGAAAGCACACTTTTTTTGGCTCCACCGCACAAGACCCAATGAGGCTCACCTATGAAAGCACGCAGTGAGAATAGAACTTTCAACCATGCTATAGGCACGCCGACAAGGACGGACTTCCATCCTTATGTAGCTAGTAGCCGTATCATCACTTTATCCACCGAAACGCGATATCGTTCCCAGGGTCTACTCAGCGATAATGGAAAATATAGTAATTTTTAGCAATAAAGTATGGTGGTGTGACGCATCGCCTATAAACTGCCATAGTTTGAAAGCATGGCAATTGAAAGCAAATAAATTTATTGCCAGCCACCTGTTTGGTCGCATATCATTCGTTTTCCTATTAGAATCCGCCTTCTCTTCTCTAAGCAAAAGAAGCTTATCCCGTTTACTGTGTTATATACTGTACTTCAAAATACGTGGTGGTCAGGTCAATAATAGCGCGACAGTCGTGTATAGCAACGGCAACCCTGTCAGCGATCTGTACAATAGGATTATGTGTGGGTTTCTCACAGTATACATAGAGATACTGGAAAGTCGTCAGCACACACACTTGCCAAGTAAAAGCAGCAGACTTTTCTTCCACATAATCACTGTTAGCATCAATGCCAATAATTTTAAAAAATCAAAATGGATAGCAGCAGAAATCTAGATAGAAAGGCAGTTCCTACAACAAGGCCCTCAAACTTCGCATAGAGAGCACTATAAGCTCTATACAGACGAACTTATACTTATCGGAACCAAGTATGGCGCAGTAGCCATGTTTTACAGGAATGGGACACTTGTCAGTAAAGTACCTAGATCATATGGCCTACTGGCGTATAGTTTAAAAGTAGAATGTTTCTCCCTGTATGTGGGCCTCACCCATCTACAACATGTCCTACCCATACAACACGGAAGCAGCATAGATATTTTCCGTATTTACAAGCCTGATGTCTCTTCTCGCAACACTAGAGCTATACCCCCCCATGTCTGAAAAACCCTACACTACGTTTGCTGTGGATCCTTATTTTGCAAAATTAGTGCCAGAAATAATGATTGTGGATAAAATTACTTTTGTAGCCATGTGCTGTCTTAAAGAATAGAAAATTTAACAGAGAAGCCAGACCCGGCGCAGATCTCACAATACAAGATGACACATTAATCACAGACGCCACAGTGTAAGCAAAAATGCACGCTAAAGGATAAAAAATAGCTGAAAAAAACTGATCGAAAGGATGTCACTGGAAATGTCACATCAACAAAAAAAAACCTTCACTTAAACAGGCGAAAAAAATGGCACTCTCATGTCTCTGCGTCAATATATAAGTCCACTAAGGGTAGCTTATTTAGAAGATCAATTTAAAACTTCCCACTAGCTTCTGATGATTCAGTGCACATGGAAGTGGTGAAAGCTGAAAGAACACATTGGGGAACAAATTCGCCACATGCTTGCACTACCTCAGTAGAAAAAAAAGCCGTTTACATATCCACACTGTGGTAACCCCTACCAAAACATAGATATAGTAGTAATACATGTGTTTGCAATGCAGAATTATTGTCGCAATGATACCATTGACAAAAATATAAACCGACCGATGCGTCGCTAATCCAAGCCAACACCCGAATCTGCCTAGACCAACAATCATACCGCTAGGTCCTCCCACCCATAGTCTCTGGTATTGCAGCCCCCTCAGTGACAGCAGGAAGCCACAACTTTTGATTCTCACTGTGCTGCAGGTCGTTTTCCGTGCAGCATGAGCTCGACAGACATAAACACTCTTACTACAACCTTCCGTTCACCGCAAAAGCTCTGAAGGGCTTTCAGGAGCAGGAGAGAGAGATAATCTCGGCGAAGTGAGAAGTATACGCACATGAGTCATGTGAATTGCAGACATTTTTTTTTTTAAGCGTTTGTAATGCATCAGCAATTAAGGTAAACTACTGCAACAGGGTAGTCCGCAGACAAAAGAAGTCCAACCTCCACTTATGAACAACAAGTGCAGGTGTGAAGGAAAGCCTGCAACATGGTTGAACACCCCCAACTGACAGAAGCAGTAAACAGTATCCAAATAAATAGCTGTAGCTAAAGACAGAGAGAGTCAGAATAGCTCTTACAAAAATAATAAAACATAGAAAACTGGGACCATCAAATTCAAGTGAGCTTTTTGGAAACTTCTTGACAACTCAAAGGCAGCTCCCATCAGTCGCATGCGATGAAACCACAGCGATACCTTGGAGACCAGAGAAACAGAATGAGTTCGACTAGGAGTGATCGGTAGCGCACTTTGTGATATACACAAGGTCAGCTTTAAGAATGAAGCCTGATTTATGGTCCACAAAAGGGTTTGAAACCCGGATAACATACCAATGAAAACAACGGACACGGTACTTGCACGGCAACAGCGACACAAGAAAAAGCGCAATAGCAGTGATGCTGATACAGATTCAACTTAGTTAACCCATAGATTGCAAGCATGAAAAAAAAAAGAGTTTCAGACGAGATCACTACTTATGAACCATATATCCCCTGCAGCAAACCCGTAGAATACTCCCCAGCGCAGATGAAGCGGCTCCCACAGAACCCTTCTTCTAACTCACATTGAAACCAACGCAAAGGCACGCCTGGTTAGCCTCCCAAAAAGACTTAAACCAACTCTGCACTGAAACCATAAAC
Organism: Trypanosoma boissoni; assembly: GCA_030849725.1. Lineage (NCBI taxonomy): Eukaryota > Euglenozoa > Kinetoplastea > Trypanosomatida > Trypanosomatidae > Trypanosoma > Trypanosoma boissoni. Next base: position 8,585 of record JASANW010001422.1, on the reverse strand, counting down.
AAAATAGTTTCAAACTGCAAAAAGACACGGATACATGGTCACCTACCCTCATGAAACAGAATATCCTTTCTCCCGTAAAATATCTCAGTATAGATTTAGTATAAAAACGGAGCCGTCGCCACACACCCAAAGGATGATATGTATAGTATGTATAAGATTAGATGCCATTGGAAACTACCATCTATACCATTATATGACGCCCCAACAACGGCAAACGGTATACCAGCTTCACAACCGCAGCACTTGACCATGCCCAGGGTAACGGTAGAAAGTCTGCCATTATAGAATTCCAGTAGTACTGCAGGCAATGTACAACATAGTCTGAACTCAATTTGCACGGCAGGCTGTCTGGCAGTACAACCGATCGGAGTAGCCTCAAGCCAGATATCTCTGTTTAAAAAAAAAAATATTTGCACCTGTTGATATGTTCCCCTTTCAAGCTTTACACATCCACTTTGCAAAGAAGGAGCTTGCTATCAAGAAGTTATGTTACGGAACGGCAATGAGACAATTTCTTCTTAAATTGCACTGGCGACAGTCATCATCGTTACAATTCATAAAGGTGACAGTAAGCGCCATTCCCGCACTCAGCCCCCTCCCGTGATGCGTAACAAGAGCTGCAGAAGACCACATTACATCTCCTGAGTTGGGTGCTTGCACTATATCAGCAAATAACCAAATGACGGCCTTTGGGGAAACTAGGTTGGACGCTTCGCTATACTTTGACAGTTCTATACTTCATCACTGCTTTGTTTACATAGAATGGGCTGCATACGTTATCGTATTTGAACAAAGTATCCACGTGACACCAACCTTTTCCTATACTGTTGTGTTTTCTGGCAGGTCTATCTTTTTTTCTTGCATCCGAAGGTAAACGGTGAAAGGAAAACATAGTCATCTCTTGAACTCAATTGATCGGTAATGCAAAAGCATTGTTTTTCCATTCTTCTCCTGCATTTAAACTTTTTAGAGAAGTTAGACCCTTGCTAATTCATGGCCCAGCGCCAGGAGTAAGGCCCAGGGTATTATTCCGCACAGTGCAAGCGACCGACCGAACCGTAGGGTAATATCCGTTATCCATTCTCTCGACCAGCTTAAATCAGCGCCTGCAACACCGCAAACATCAGAGTGCGGGCGCTTGCCTTCCCCTCATAGAGAGTACTGGTCCCTGGCAACATGTAGAGGTCACCTTCATCACCAGGGGCAAAAGTATTTCGTACAAACTTTTATGTAGGTGCAATAAGTAGAACTAAATGACTCAAAAAATGCGGCTTACCCGAGACTTAAAATACAGAGAAAACAACCTGAAGTGTGGTGGCATTGTAAATTAGTGAAAATAAAAATATTATTGTTGTAACTTTGAATTTTTGCATTTTACCAATTAGTAAGGTCTTATTAGAACACGGGTTGATAAAACAAAAAAAATTCTTTATTAAAATCTCAATTATAGGCACTCTCCTTAATTAAAGGAGTGCTGTCTTTAGTGTATTTTGAGATTTTAAATAGTAAGGCGTCGATAGTATGTCCGATCCTAAGTGCATCTCAATCAAGTAGCTCCTTACTCACCACTTCTAAAAACTAACTATATAAAGTAGCAGCTTTAGATCTAATTAGTTGTACAACTTTCCGAATAAAGTAAAAAAAAAGAAGCATCGTCCATAAAAACATATTTGACTTTATTACAATTAGTACAGGAATTTTTATTTTGCACTAAATTAAACAAGTTGCTTTTTGTTTACAGATTTCACTAATCGTTTCTGACATTTTTTTTTTTTTTTGCCCCACGAAGACGATTCTTCTTGAGTTGTCTAGTTCCTCAGCAGCAGCCCAGGGTAATTCGCTTGGGTTCCTCATAATCCTCGTGTCTCCTGATGTTGTGAAAGTTCTTATGGGAGTTGTACATACTTGCATTGATGTTATTTTTCTTCTCTACGCTGCCGATGATCGGGATCCCGGCAGAGGGAGAATACAAAAACGATTTAGAATGGTCTCCACAGACGGGCGGTGGTTCAGGGGGTGGACCAAGCATCCAGTCCGGTCTGAGGATGGAGACTTTGTGGGAAGGAGAGTCACTCTCAGAGTACTCAGACTCGACAGTTGCTGTAGATATCCTTTCCGTTGTCGTGCCTGGTGTGTGTTTCCATATTTTCTGTGGTTCCTCTTGGAGGGTATGTACTCTTTCTTTCTTTGGCCGGCGGAGTGAGGCAATGGTTTCTTTAATATCGATAAATTAATCCTTTGTAAGTTCTTAATTATCCGCAAAGGGGAGTAGGTATCGGACTTCTGCCATGGCACTTTCCATATGCAGCTTGATGAAGTATTCGATTTCTAGAATTCGTTCATCGGTGAGTTTATCTTCAGAGGTGAGCTTCTTTGTGGTATCGTTGAGCTGATCTCAGACCTCTTTCTGGGCGTTAGCCAGTAGTTCTCCGTATGGATAGTAGTCAGTCTGTTGCCGTAGCTCATCTTGCGTCGGTGCTCTGGGGGCGCGTACGGTACGGTGGGGTGTTTGGGTAGATGGCGGGTTTGACTCTGGTTTAACATTCGGATGGATGAGTGAGGCGATGGTTTCTTCAAATTCAATAATTTGTTCGTTTGTAAATTTCTCGCTTTCCTCGTGGGGGAATAGTTCCCGGGGTGCTATCCATGCGCCTGCCCCCTGTGACTCCAAGATTGCATCGAGTTCGAGTTTGCGCTCATATATGAGTTCCTCGACGGGTTTAAGCTCATCATAGGTCTCCCAGAGTAGATACGGACCTGCTTCCATGGCATCCATCACTACGTCTCCAAAAGTACGCTTCCCTGGGGATCGATTGCGGGCAGGGACACTAGGCAACTATGCTTCTGTGTAACTATGCTGTTGGAGAACTTATGTGAGGAGTTCATCCATTTCGAGACATTGCTCATCCTTAAGTTCATCTTTAGCATCGTATTTGCGTTGTTTATGGGTTACTACCTGGGCGTGTTTCAGCAGTACTCCATAATTTTCACAGGCTTTGTCGAGATGTTCGTGTTTAGTGGTCGCGAGAGTGATATGATTGTTGTGGTGCTATTCAGCAGAATTTTAGTATCAAACTGTAACTGCGCTTTGGTGTCTATGGGCTGTTTATTACCTTTCACCTGTGGAGGGCGTTTGTGTTAAGGCGTGCTTGTACCACAGGTAGCCTGACTCTGCAAGAGGAGTAGAAAGTACAGAGACTTTTATTACTTCCACGTAGCAAGAAGTGGTTGCGAGGGAGCCATAAGGGCCCGTCTCGGACCACCACTTGGTAGGGGAGGCACCCGGGCCACGCCAAGGCGGGTGTTTCTCCGGATACTCCAAGGGATTTCTTACAATTGGCATCTTTTTTTTTTCTCTCTCTCTCTCTCTATATATATATATATATATACATAATAAGCTTGCCCTTTCATCTGTGCTAGTAATATATACGTATATAAATTAATCTATTAAAGAAAACCTAATATTTATTTAAACTGTTTATTAAAAAGTTTTATATTTATGCATGATAGTTTATCCATGAGAAAACAATATAAGCAAAAACAAAAGTCGATGTATTCGCAAGCGAAATGTGAAAAAAATATATATATATAACATTTAGTTTTCAGGATTATACAAAAAATAATTGATTCATTTCCTAAACTCTCTAATGGCTATTACAGATTTTTGCAGATGCACTTAAAAAAACAGATAATACTAAAATATGGTAAGAAAGATCAAGGCAAATAATAACTGTGTCTTAGATGCCCTTAGTAGGAATTATATTTTACTGTTTAAGCATTCTATTAGTGGCTGTAGGACTCAGATAGTTGAGAGCACTATATCTGTTCAATAAGTTGAAAGCTATATTGCTACTAAAACAACTTCGTAAATATAATACCGTTAAACAAAAGCTCTTTAGTGCTTGTGTTACCACAGAAGTTATTGAGTAACTACTTTTTGGGGATCTTTTTTGTTTTTTACTTTTTTTTTTTTGTCACCATTTTTAATTAATCGACTTATTTATTTGATCACCTAGACTTTTTGACATGAACCTACATTAAGACTTATTTTACTTTTTGAAGAACGTTCTCTACAAACTTTGAATCATAATATTTTGCAATTGCTGCGTTTCCTAAAGAAACGATTCTTTTCTGTTATTAAGATTTATGACAGATATTTAATATATTTTTTTCCTGCACTATTAGGCAGAAAATTATTGTAGAATGATGCTTTTGTATATGTACTCTCTCGAATGATTACTGAATTTCAAGTATGGAATTAAATTACGTTTTCCTTTTTATTAGCGTTTTGCTAAGCATATCACTATAATTTTTTAATGTTTCGAAACGCATTCAGTTCTTTTCAAATATAGGGTAATTGGACCACTTCACTATAGTGGAAGACTGTTGACTTAATAAAGTGAAGCAATGCCATAGCTCTCCGTACTCTTTTACAATTGACTTATATAACTGTTCATTTGGGGTACGTCACAATTTTTTCTTATGGAAGTTATTATTATTATTATTATTATTACTATTATAGGACCTAGTGAAGAGAATGATAACTTAGATAAGGCGACCTATTTCTTTCTTGGTGTGAACCCATCTTTTTTCCATTAATTTTATTCTCTCTTACCTTCTCTCAAATCTACAACCAAGAATAGAACGCGGTGTCCTTTTTAAAGGGATTTATTTTAAATAAAGATTTTTTTGAGTTTTTATTCAAAACTTCGTATTATATATATTTCCCATGTTTTTATCATTGCAAGATGACCTTGGCCCCGTATACAAATGGGCAATGGGGCGCCATTAAACCCCTCCTGGCGGAACAATTCCGCGTGCATGGTCCCATACCAGTACAGTTTACGTAGTTGGGAAAAAACGAACCACTGCACGAGCAAGCGACTGCCGTTCTAACTGATAGTGGTTTGGTAATCACCCAAGGCAATGTGACTATGGCGTAGGTTGATTCTTCACTAAAAGGTCACGGTGATAATTTGCGAGCCCCTAACATACCCTATTTTGAAAATCGCGTGCTGCATCCTCTATTGAATATTGTACTAGAAGAAGAACGCATGGAGGTCCAAACCACTAGTGTTAGACAACGCTTACAAAAAGAATATGCTTCGGCTTCAACGGAAATCAACGCTCGGGAGACTTAGGTGTCTAATAGAGAGAGGGTGATTATACAGAGGCCTGGTCAGCTGCCAAACGGAACCAGATAACGGCGAGAATATCCAAATTAAACAGGACTATAATAACAGTAAAGCCTAATTTGACGAGGCTAGAACTATTTTAGCTCTGCTCGAAGCGGCCGTTGCAAAGGCGGACAGGAAGATGTCTTCCGTAAGAAGTACACAATCTAAATTAAATGCACAGAATTGAAATATAGAGCGTGAGCTAAACTTGAACTCCATTCCAAATGCAACCACCATATCTGCTCCGAGGTCTGTACTTACATGAGGTGATTTAACCGATGAGCTAGTAACTACACAAGGTAGTTACGGATGTATTTGTATTCCTCCCATTTATAACGGGAGACATGATCAGATGAGTCCGATGTATGAGAATATTATGGGTGCTACCCCCTAAAACTTTTGCGCTTTTGACGTGACGATGTGGCTACCCCGCTTCGTGATTGGAGATATGGCATTACTGATGTTATACATCAGGAAAGGACTCCGTTATTGCGGTCACGGTAATCCCACTATCGAAGAACGACTTGAATAAATAAATGGCTGGGTGAAATTTGTTGAGGAAGTTGAGAAGCTGAAGCTCTTCATTATTATTTGGGAACAGTTGATCTTGGACGCTTTTCGGAGAACACTGACTGTAGCCAATAAGCCACGGATACCGGTATCCGCTGTCAGATCACGACTACATACAGTTTTCCACGAAGCTGATAGCTTAGCTAAAGCTTTGTTACCTTATGAGGTCAAGGAGAGGGTTCTGCAACGTGTACGATACTATTTATGTGGCATATTTGTCACCGGGAGAACATATGCAACGTACGATTACAGACTATAAAACCATGGAGGGGACCTAAGACCACCGAACTTTCGCATTATTCAAAAAATTAGCAAGGGGTCAGCCATCGCCAATAACTGCGCCTGCGGGCCACCCCTCACAAAAATGGATACTCAACCTGCGCGAGTGGTACTAAGGATGCGTAGTACTTCTCACAATAGACTAATAATGACACAAAGAAATCGAAAAACAACCGGGTGGACAATGCCCGAAAAATAAGCTCGACTGTGGTACGAGGAATCGCCAGTGTCTCACATTTGGGCAAGTTATATAAAGCGAGCCAAGGAAATAAGTTGGGAGGCGTGCGCTCCCAGCACATGGGAACAGCGGATTTCTCTAGCGGGACAAATAATAGATATTTACCGTCTGCACGACAAGCCTCCGATGAAGGAAATTGCAACGGCTTTTCTGATGTCGAAAGACTGGGTGCCATCCACGCGGCTGCGGTGTGCCAGGATGCTGCGTGTCGTGCTGCACATGGAACGAACCCCCCTGGACATGATGATCATGGGCCTGCAGAAGATAGCCGCACGCTCAGAGACCAAGCAGGCGAGGCCTGTATCAAAACTAGAGATGGACAGGATAATCAAGTTTTGAGAATATTGGAAGGAAAGAATAGTTTTCAGATTAAAATGGAGCACAGCAAGTCAGTGGGCCAAAATTACAGCTCTTACAGAGGAAAACTTATTGGTGTCGGAGAATGGGACAGTCATCTTAGGTTAATCAGTAGCTGCAAAGACGGCCAAGATCGACACACATCGTGCGGCACAATATGTACGTATTCATGGAGAAGATGCATTCAATCTGATTCAGCTGAAGCGCGTCTTGGTTTCCAAACAAAAAACCACTCACCTGTCCATGGCTCAAGTATAGCGACTTTTGGCCCCGCTAAATGCATCAGCACATTCGATCAAGAGGGGTGCCCTACGGCATGCGGCAGAGCTCGTAGAGGCAAACCACTTAGATCCCTACGTGATCTTTCAGTTAGGAAAACATATAGATGCGTTCCACCTACCCCAGAAAACGGTACGTTACCTGAGGCAGTATACAGCCTCGTTGACGAAGGTGTTGCCTCTGGCAGCGCTAATGTAACTCAGGCGCGTTTGGTAGAGCAAGAACCGTGGATACCTGCTGAGGAGGCAATGGAATGGCCGAAGGGGGGCCAGACCACAATCGCACGACGGGTGTGGGCTTCTCGTTTATCATTGCAAGAAAATGAATCTAATATTCCTTTCCAGCAAATATATGTGAGGCGCTATATGTGGAAGTGGTGATGACCCGCTTAAAAGACGATATAAAAGAAATATTCCAGAAATTATGGCAATTACTTACGCGAGCTCCTTCAAAGACAAGTCGCTAGAGCTCCCGAAGAATTCTCAAACCGGAATCGACGCTGTGGAGATCGGCTGGTATCTCACCACTGACGCGTCGCATATGCCCATACAGGGTTGCGTTATTCCTTTCTCCGTTGTTGAGGAAAAATTGACGAGAAAGCGTCGCCGCTGGATAGCGTGGCCTCTGGACAGGAACGACTATACCCCTTATGAGGCACGGTTACCTCTGATGCATGTATCAGCGTACCTGCCAGCCATGCACGAGGAAAGCGGACTTTCATTGATATAAAAGCTTAGTTTTTCCAACTCGCTTTAACAAAAGAAGCGATGCCATTTTTTCGTTGCACAGTAGAAGACGGCTCGTTGATGGAGATTACTAGACTGCCAATGCGTTATAAGGCAAGTCCACAGATTCTGCAGATGGCTACAGGGGTAATCGCAGGGTCATCGGAGGTAGTTGTACAAGGGTTGGAAGCACTCAAGGCGATTCGCGTTGATGTCTGGATCGTCAATATTCCAATCTCAGCTGAAGCCAAAGAAGTACGGTCATATTATGATGCCAGAATATCCAAGAATCGATTCGGCAGAACCTAACCCTTACGTAAAACCTAGATAATAAACAAAGAGACCAAAAAGGGAAGAAGTTTATTGCCTCTTTCTCAGGGTGGACCCACACCAAAAACCATTTCTATGATATCTGTAACTAAATCTGTGAAAACAAAAGGAGGGATTTATTACACACAACTTACGCAGTGGCAGCTTTAAAGGGTCTTACTAGCCCCGAAGCACCCCCGCTCCCCTTCGCAAGTTTTTCCCCCTTCGCCCAGTCCTTCTCATCAAGCGCCCCTCCGTGTGAAACTCCGTCTGCCGGATTCTCCACCGACTTGACGTATTTGAAAATCAAATGCACCTTAGCGTTGTCGGCGATACGGTATATCTCTTGTAGCTCCCTGGCCAAGGCATATGATTTTGTGGAACATTTCTTAGCAGCGCCTTGCAGGGACGTATTACCCACCCAAATATTCACGGAGACTGGTAGTCTCTCGTTGAAAGAAAGGAGCGCTAAGCGGACCGCCCGTGCCTCCGCCTGTATGATAAGCTCAGGGGCCCTAACCCATCAGCCACCTGCGATCAGCAGGCCCCCTTTCTCAGGAATGAAGACGGCGCTCCATCCCTTCAAAGACGCGTCCGTCACGAGATCGGCACCCGCGGGCTCGTGCTTCTCTACTCTGCGCCGCGGCTTTT
>JASANW010001421.1:0-176524 GCA_030849725.1 Trypanosoma boissoni | reverse complement strand
GTTTATCTTTTTGTTTTGTTACACTTTATATAAATAAAACTAAGGGAGTTCCTTGTGCTTCTTTGTCGGCTTAATCATATTTCGCAAATTATACATGTCGCAAGTCAGGTTTTGAATAATTACGTACTTTCTAAACAATATCGATATGTCTCAGTATATTATAGTAAATGAGCGACCAATTACAAACGTAAGATTTATACTAGACACAGTTAGCAAACAATGTGATTCTGCAAAGTTTGCAGATGGAACTCTGGTTCTATTAGGATGCGGAGACTCGTTTAGGATCCTCAAGCAAACCTTTATTGCAACACATTCTGAATTGTCTTCAAATATTGTTAAATCCCCCTGTCTCTGACACTAATTAAGCAAAAAAAAATTTTTATGTACAAATTGCCGCATTCACAGAATATTCGTGTGCATGAGCAGCTTAGTAATGTCTATTTATTGTACAATATATTGCTAATCAACGCTATACGTTAGAATTCTTAAATGCCTCTAATATAGTGTTTGCCTAATAACAATTTCAATTACTTTCATAATGCGGAGCGTTTATATCGAAGTACATGTATTACACATGACTGCTCTCAATAAACGAGTCCCATCACAAGAAGGTACCATCATTTTTCTAGAAGATATATCGGAATGCAATGTTAAGTTGGAAAGGTAATTAACCTGATGCCTATTGACGATGCATATTTAGCTTGTATATTTTTCACAAAACTCTTCCTTCTCGTTCGTAACGTATGGTATAATGGAAAACAATATATAAATATGTTGCCGTGTAGTTTTTTTTTTTTTTTTTTTTTTTTTTTTTTGTTTTTAGTGTACCCTCCAGGACACCTGTTGTCATCCCAGTTCCCTATGTCTCATGTCGTCCTCGTGAACTTTTATACTTTTAGTTTCATGTCACCCCTTGATCGTGTCTAATATTATGATAATTGTACCACCTGCACGATGTACTAGCACCTTGTCGTGGTGTGCAGGCTTCCAAAACCTGGATCTAAGACTAGTACCTATTACTACCTACTATGTATTTGTATTCTAACGCCCAGTTATGGATCGGAGGGAGCACTGCTGGTCTTCCGTTTCCTCGACTAATGGTCAGTTAGTGACTCGCTTGTATCTTGACCGATACATGGCCTCCGATCCTATGTCATACTGCTAGTAATAGTAAAAACAGCCTCTACAGTACTACTTGCAACAGAGTCAGGCTACCTAGGACGAATACAACTAGGCGAAAGGTATTGAGCCGTTCCTTCGGGGACACAAAAAAAAAAAAAAAAAATAATAATTGTACCAGCATTCTCTTCCTTAATCCTGCTGCAGTACGGTGTGGTAGGGGAAGGTTCTGAGAACCAGGTGAATATGGCTTGATCCTCGCTCTCGGATGACACTATAGGCGGCGGTTGAGAGGGTGGTCGAAGTGTCCAGGCCGATCTAGTCCATATGCGGATGGCTACTTGAGGGGGAACATTACTCTCAGAGGTATATACTCCCCAGTTTCTGTGGGTATCGTTTCCTTGGTTGTACTGGGGGGGGGGGGCGTTGTCATCATGTGTTCTCCTTTGTTGGGGCATTGATATCCCTCAGTTCTACGCTTATTTTCTTGGCGGTACTTATGGCCTCCATTAGGTCATCATCACTGGAAGTGAGGATTGCGGAAGGGAGCCTTCCAACTCTGAGTTCATTTCCTCGTTAAGCTCGAGAAGTTGTTCTTCCGTAACGCCGTCGTGTAAACGTTACGCGTAGTTTTCATCGAGTAGATCTCGGCCCGCTACCTAGGCATTGCAGAGTAGTTCTCTAAAAGAGCGTAGGTTGGGGGAATATAGAGCTGATGCTTGTGGACGGCCGTTTCCATATTCGGACAGAGGAGTGAAGCGAGGTTTTCTTTAGTCTCGGTAATTGTTTAATTCGTCTGTTTCTCTGTTTTCTTTCTTTCTTTTTTCCTGCTCGTTGGGGGTAAATCACCCCAAACAAGATAGCCGAGCAGGCATGTCTCTGTGTCAAATAAATACGGAAGGAGTTCGTCGACAAATTTAACCGCTTCGTCAGCTTGGTCTTCTGTAATTTCTTCGTCGTCCTCGTAGGGTAGCGATGCCTTGGTTGATGCCACGATGTTTTCCCTTAAAATATAGAAGAATTTACTGTGATTACATTCGTAATACGGTTCGAGGAGTATGTAGGGCAATGCTTCCAATTCTACTGTCGTGCTCGGGAGAGTAATGTCGGTGGGATTCGTATGGGGGCTATTCGTATGCGCAAGTGCGGAATACGGCTCTACTTGCGCTTTGGTGTCAGGGGGCTGTGCAGTACCTTTCACTTGTGGTAGCTGCTCGCTGGAGTTGCGCTTGTACCACCGGAAGCCTGACTCCTCTAGAGGACTAGTAGTGTAGAGGCTTTTATTACTTCCACATAGCAACTAGTGGTTGCGAGGGAGCCAAATTTGGCTCTCCTCGGACCATCACTTGGTGGGAGAGGCCCCAGGGCTACGTCAAGGCGGGTGTGTATCCGAATATTCCGGTGGTTGCCGCCTAGTCATATTATCACTGGTAGTCTAAATGTTTTTATTTGCATAGAAATCCTTTTAAGGTAAAGAAGACAAAACACCATCACCGGCCCCTAAATAAATATAATTATCGGAATGAGTGCGTAGAATACCAAGGGATTATAATGGAATGATATCCGATGACTTCTCACTCCTGAAGAGGACAGCGAGAGTGATGACCTCTTGTAATCGTCCTCAGGGATGATATTTTAAATATAGTAAACATTTTTTAGCGACAAAAGCCTCTACAGTTGTAAGCACCTGTGCAATAACTTAACCGAGCAATTGCTATTCTTCAGAAGCAGATGTCATAGTGGAACATCGTAAATTTGACGTTCCCAGTTTTCTAGGTGCTGTCCTTGTGGGTTAGTGCTTTGTAAATGTACTCTACTCAAAAACGGCAAGCATTATACAGCGTGATTTTAGTAAAATATGCTAATGGTTTTTGTTGTTCTTACATAGTGTATTTTATTCTCCAGATCAAAGTTTCGTTTTTACCTATTTACTAGTTATACGTAGTCAGAGCAGGAGAATAACTTTCACTGGCAGATGACCTTGCTCGCGAATTTAGAGAAAGTCTATATTAGGCTTGGAGAAACTCTTAATGACATCATATCTTCCCCCCCCCCCCAAAAAAAAAAAAAAAAAAAATTCATAAATAAATAAATAAATAATAATAATAATAAATAAAATAAAATAAAATAAATGAATAAGTACAAAATAAAATATATATACAGTGCTATTTGCTGTAACTCATAACAATGTTTATTTTTACCATTATAAGTGAGTTACTTCTTTTACTAAATAATGACTTGTTACTGAAATGTATATAATAGTTTTATTTAGAGTCAGCATCTGTACCTATTCACAAAAAAAAAATGAGGAAAACGAGAGGCCGGCAATTATCGCCAGTTACAAAAATGTAAAGCAGCTACTGTAGAAGTGTACTAAAATTAATAAATGTTTTTGAGTGCCAGTGAGTGGTTTTAGCCACTGTCAAGGACTAGAGCACTTATTGTAAAGCTTAACAACCTAGTTGTATTTGCGAGAAAATAAATTGAATCCATTCTGATCACCATTGGGCACGTTTATGGGTCAAGTCTGCAGTTTATTTATTGGTTTTAGAATGTTTATATTTATCTCTTCAATACGTAATACGGGTTATAGTACGCATACAAGAATGCAAAAGGTTACCGCAATGAATACTTTTCACAAGGATATAAAGAATTTAGTTGGAAATGGGCTACCATGTTTTTTTTCTATAGAATTGGAGTGATACCAAGGTACTAGTGTAGAACGGTGAACGCCTTAATACCAAATGAAAAACTTTTAAATATTTTTTTTTGATTACTTTGGATTTTAGATTCGCTTGTTAGAAAGCAACCCTATATATGTCTGTATTTTCACCCCGGTGATGAAGTCGCAGCTTGACGTGGTGCCGGGCCTTTTTCTTTCAACAGGAACTCTGCAGCAAGACAGTGCTCCACGGGCGACGAAAAAAAGAAGAGTTTACCCCTCGACAAAGCGCCCCGATGTGTCTGGCGAGGAGAGGTGAAGGTTTACCTGACAAGACTGCGCGACCGTTTCGCTACGGTCAACTCGCTGACATCATTTGGTGGTGATGTTTGCGAAACCCTTAATGATTTAGAGGCCTCCCTCGGATTACCCGGACAAACACCCGCCTTGACGTGGCCCGAGGGCTTCCCCTACCAAGTGGTTGTCTGAGACGAGCAAATTTGGCTCGCTTGCGATCACTACTTGCTATTTGGAAGTAGAAACAGCCTCTATAATACTACTCATCTAGGAGTTAGGCTACCGGTGGTACAAGCGCAACCCCAGCGAGCATCTACCACAAGTGAAAGGTACTACACAGCCCCCTGACACCAAAGCGCAAGTAGAGCCGTATTCCGTACTTGCGCATACGAATAGCCCCCATACGAATCCCACCGACAGTACTCCCCTACTTCCGACTGTAGGACTTGAAGAACTGCTCTACACACTCCTGGACCGGTATTACCACTGTAATCACAGTGACTTCTTCTACATTGTTATGGGAAATATCGTAGCAACAGCCAAGGCATCGCTACCCTACGAGGACGACGAGGAACTTACAGAAGAGCAAGTTGGCGTATTAGTTACATTTCTTGAGGAACTCCCCCCGAAGTTCTTTTCACAGAGACATGACAGCTCGACTATTCTGTATGGGGAGACTCACTCCTGCTGGAGAGGACAATGGTAAGGACGAGTACAGAGAAACCGACGAAAGCACCAACGACCGCGACCAAAGAAGCCCAGGCCCCCTTCCTACATCCGCATGCGAAGGAGGAGGCCCATACGCACCTGCCCTATAATCCCCCAGCCTACCGTACTTTTAAAGTACTTTTAGACGATTCCCGGGCAGCGGGCATAGTTTTACTCCATGACAAATACGCGGAATTTATAACAGACGACGTTACAGCAGATCAACTTCTCGATCAACGAGCACATCAATTCAGAGTACGACAGCGCCCTAGACTTCACCCGAGAAATATTTCCTTACCGCGATGATGAGAAGCTAACAAAGGAGCAAATCATCGAGTTTGAGGGGGGGCTCACATCAATGCTCAATACAAGTGAGGAAGAACTCATGGAGGCCCTAAGTCTCGGCATGGAAAAGTGTGTAGAACCGAGTGACATCACTGCCCTCATAGAAGAGAACACAGGGCAACAGGGCCCCACAGCAACCAGTAAGGTGAAAACCACACATACCAGCAAGTGTCTGATCTCCGAGAGTAATGTTCCCAATCAAGTGGCCATCCCCACATGGAAAAGGTCGGCCTGGCCACTCCGTACTCCCCTTGAACCGCCGCCCAGAGCGTCCCCAGAGGGCGAGGATCTTCCTACACTCGTCTGGTCCTCCCAACCTCCCCCTAAACCACAGCCCCTTAACAGGGTGGAGGAGGATAATGCCAATGCCATTATGATAATGGTAAACACGATGAAGCGGCAATATCAGTGTAAAAGCATTAAAGCTCAACAGGACGACATGAGACAAAGGGAATTGGGATAAGAACAAAGGTGTCTACTGGGGTAAAATGAAAAACAAACAAAAAAAAACTGCATTTTTATAATTATATTTGTTGCACAATTGAAGCAGCGGCTCATCATCTCAATACACAAGCTGATGTTACTAAAAAGGAGAAATGTATAATTATCTGTGTGTGCTATACAAGGTGTAAAAAATATAAAAGGCTCGTTTTAAGTTACCATAGAGAGCATTTACGCGCTACAGTGCCAACAAGGTGACCTTTTTTTATAATTACAAAGTTAGCCGAACAGAAAGCACTATGTTATGTTAGTCGAAACTCACTAAAATAGTAAAGAAGGTAATACTTCTATTCAAAAATACTGGTTTACATGCATTGTTTTTGGAATCATTTAATTATAATTGCTCTCACACATGGCCTTATTGATGCTTAAAACGTGAGTACAAATCATTGCTAGTACATAGAAAAGTTCTTCTATTGTGTTAACGTAGTATATTGGGTTTAGGAATAACATAAAGACTGGATTATTTTTAATAAAAAAGAAATACAAAAGACTAATATTTTGTATACTTTAGTATATCGTACAATATATATATATATATATATGCTTATTACTAAACGTGGTAATGCAGGTCTAATATTTCCTCACAAAGTACTGAAGCACTTGTTAAAAACTAGGTAATATCCATGCTTATTGCTTCGATTAAGTTATACATCTAAATGAGTTGATGTAGGACGCAGAAATCCTGTTTTTCTTGTTCTTGTTTCTACTAATTTATCTTTAAAATTTTTATTGATGAACAAAAAGAGAGTATGTACACATAATATAATTTATTAAGTCAAAAAAGTCTTTTGCATGACATGTAGTATTGGTTTAAAGAAACTTAAACTTTGTTATTTGTGTACAAACCAGAACATCTAAGTATAAATAAATATTTTGAAATACATAATTGCTGGAAGGCCATTTGTATTCTTTTTTTTTTTTTGTTCATTTGGGAAAAATAAGACGTACTTTTGTAATGGGGAGCAGTCAATTACTTGAAACAAAGAAAGTGAAATAGATGTAACTCCATTAAACCGTGTGTAACTTGTATTAATTCGTGAATATCTTACGCATACTCAAATAAAAATATTTATAGAAGTTTGATGAAGTGATTCTTTAGTTATTAGATGGGGTATCCCAGTCGTGAAATGTGCATTTAGAATACAACAAATAAGAAAAAGTGCCATCAGGGACGCTAAACGAATTCACAAAGAGATAGTTTTGCATAAAAATAAGCACCGCATACCCTATCAAACGAAGGAAATGAATATATAAATTTAAAAACCAAAAACTTGCAATTATATGTACGACCTTTCGATTATCAGCATCAGAATACGAACTAAGATAGAATGAAAAGGTTAGACATACAAGGCGATAAATATTACCAAATATAAGTAATATAAACTTTATTTACCATGTCTTCACCATACATTTTAGTACGGTTATCATACTCAACTAGAAATTTTTTTTCCAACATCATGGAAGAGGTTTATATGGATTCAAGAAAAATAAATATAGCAATTACTGACACCACTGCGGGTCCTGCACCTGTGATAAAAGATAAAGACAGCGACGATTACTCATTTAAAGACCATCTTATTTTTATTCAATTTGATACTGCGTTTAATAGATTTTAACAGGAAAAATCGTTTATTTTTGTGACGATATAAGCAGAATTAAAATCCTTATGTAATCTAATAATTATCTTAGATATCGATACTGTAAGATTATTGCGGACGTATTTTGAAACTCTCGTTTATACGCACTGAAATATAAAATTTTAAAGTTTCATTTAGCATTTTAACATGCAATGAGAATTAAAATAAACAAGAAAAACTTTTATTGCCGCAGGAAAGAAATAGAAAAAAGTGAAACATTAAAAGAATTAGTCCTACACTTTGCGCACCTATGCAAGGTTCTAGGATTTTCCAAGGAGAAGCACTTTTTTGTTGTTGTTGTTGTTGTTGGTGCGAGACCTCAGTATGCCAATGCTTATTTTAGCGTCAATTAGATGTGAATAAAAAAATAAGTTCTTATTTTGTTTTTCACAAAAATAAATATATTTTTATAGGGATCATACTCTAATATATTATTATTGAAAGAGATTCCCATATGTATGCATTTTATTCACGTTTAAAGGAATTCCGTGGTTTCATTCATATTGTGTACATTATGGCCCCCGTATATATATATATGTTTCTGTGCAAATCTGGACTTGACATCCGTTAAGGGAAGATCGTGATGGGAGGTGGAATTTATGACACGGAAATGCTGAGTGTGAAAGTATTTTACCATAATTTCACCGGCTTTACTCAATTTATTGCAAATCTTTGTGTTGCAACTTTTGGGGCACTTTTTTCTTGTGGTACTTCCACTTCATCGTTGCCATTACCGTGGAATGATCGCTGAAAAGACTTTGGCTCTGTGTGTTTTTAAGCAAGCGTGTTACTAAAAACTACTCCCTTTTTCCATTTTTGCTATGCGATACATCGTTTTATTATTATTGATATATATTGTATAGTGAATCTGTCTGTTATAAGTTGTACTATTGTGCTTATTCAGTATTCCTTTTCTACCAGAATTATAAGGCTATTTTTGTTCATCTGGTTCTTTTCGATACGCTTGTCTATGTGATGTATTCTTTTTTTGAGTCATCGCATCTTCGTTTGTCAATTACTAATAGGCGGCGTCGCATTTCACTTTTCTCTAGAAAAGTACAGATACCCACATCTTGTAGAAACCTCAGAAGACAATAAAGTATGTGGTGAATAATAGAGAGTTCGAGTGTGATGGAGTTTGCGTGCGTGAAAAAAAATTATAGACAGAAGTCTGTGTGGTTAGATATCCATACGCCATTGAAGCATCATATAAAGTTAAAAAGCGTCTTTTGCTTCTTTGTTTTTATCAATATATTGACTATGATGGGTACTGCGCTGTGCCAGATCGTATGATTGGTTTTAGCATCTTTTGTAGTCACAAACTGTAAAAACCAACTGCTACACTTGTTGCACCGCATTTCACAAGCGGTGAGGTAGGTTTTACGCCAAATACAGTTTCTTATTGGTGGCAATTGGCTCACCGAGTAGTCTAAAAAAAAACAAAAACATGACTAGCCCTAGAGCAGCTTGCTGCATTTGTGTTGAATGAAACTAACTGCCATTGTAGGCAGGTCATCTGGGCTTTGTAAGCGATTTCGAACAAAGGAAGTTTTCTTGGAACTTATTTATATTTAACTATTCGCTTCTTGGAGAGAGAAGGCCGGGGACATAGATGTATGTTCACTGTACCCGTCTTATACAGCTATTGAAGCGGGAAATTGACCTGTAGGGGAAAGAGTCATCGGAAATATTACAGCCTTCAAGAACAGGTGTGCCGCGCATGGAAACCCGCATTCGCCTGCTAAGTGTAACGGATAGGTAAAAATAAAAGAGACAACATTACATGAGAATTACAAAAGGGGCTGTTGCTGCATTACACCACCATCATCATCTCCAACTGCTTATTGTGTTGGGGCTGCTGTAAACATAGTGCCATTATCTTGTACCCCCTCAAACTCTAATCGGGAGGCAATGACTTATAAGATGAGTCTAGTCGCCTAGCAATACATGATATTGTCTCTTGTAAAATAATAGCTACGCATCTAGAAAGGAGCGCAAAACTAAGTATACTCCAGTGGTATGCTCATCAACGTTTGTTTATTTTTCCGACACGGAGAACGGTTACTGGAGGGATGATAACAATGCAATCCTAATTACCAGGACTGCGAACTTCGGTGGGAAAATACATACCAAGCTGCCTAAAAGCTCTTTTCCCAAGCATTCTTTGCGCATTCTACAGTAAGTAAATCCTCCCATCTGGTGTTTTATCCCTAATAAATCCTCATTTGACACCGTAAAAAATTGTTTGATGCGCAGCTCAGTGACGAGTTTGAAATGATGCTATCGGAAACCCACTCGGCTTTCCTAATTACTGTATGATTGAGATTTATTATGTGTCTGTGTTAGATTTTTTATTTACAACTTTATGTTCTTTGTTGTGTACGTTTGCTCAAAGAACTACAACAAGCATGATTGGGACAAAGGTCCCTGGCCTCAGGGAGGAGTAACACGTACGTTCATCATTTGTAATACACTTTTATTGCTCTTTTTTACCATCTGGATTTTTTAGCTTTTATGATTTGCTGTATGGTTCTATCTGTGATGGCTAGATTTGCCAAGTATGGGCGCGGAAAGCTTTCCCTTGATCTGCAGCATGATGGAGAAGCTGGTCCGCATGCTTCAAGATATTGAACAGCCAGGAGATATCCTGGTGCTAACATGGCCCTTGATAGCCAGTTAGTACTGTTCTTCTGTTTAAGAGTAACCAATAGGCAAATGAGCGATGCCACCAGGAAAATGATTCTTTGCTATGATGCCCTTTGGGAGGAAAAAAGACGATGGGTGCCGAAAGGACATAATCCTTTTACGATTACAGATGGATAACGTAGAGTTCAGTCAGCGATGCTAGCACAGGGCCTTTTTTCTTCTAATAAGACCATACTGTCATTACTTGTCAGAGCCCCGAGGCGAGGATACGAAGAAGAGTAGCAATACAATGCAAAGTACTTTGCGAATTGGGTATTGAAAAGCAAACTACCGGATAACTTGTTTTTTTTTTTCCACCAGGAACACCCAGATATTTGTTCATAATACGGTGGTGATGGTACATTTCACGAAGTAAAATCTATAGATTTCACTAAAAAAATTGTGGTGAAGTTTTTACATAAGCCTAAATAGGGTGTTTATTTTTTCTTCTGTATTTACGAATCTCTTTTACTTTTCTTCTATTTGTCTTTTAGTCTATGCTTGCATCTCAAAGGCATCAGATTACTTACGAAACGCCCAACCGATTATACTATAAATTTGAGCTTGACCCGTAATTGTCTAGGTACTCCCCCTGCTAGTGCAGTTGGAGATTAGGAGCACAATACATCAGCTATATCATACCGCTTGCAATGCTGCACTCCTCGTAGTAAAGACAGGATACAATGCAATTCATTGACTTCTGGCGGATGTTAGAAAAGGAATAACCATGACTAAAGTAAGAGCCACGGTGCACACGCGATGAGAAATACTTTCTTCTGTTGATGCTCCTTTTTCCGGTGAAGTAGACCATCAACGCATAGAGGAACAATGGTACTATTCCACTATGAATACCTGAAAGTTTGGGTATAACTGATTAAAATAGATTCTTCAACCCTGCGCAGCGTTACTGCGCAATGACCACTTGCGGTGAGATTAACAATAAAGCTATGTTCTCCTCCAAGTAATAATAATAATAATAATAATAATAATAATAATAATAATAATAATAATAATAATAATAATAATAATAATAATAATAAAGAATTCACAACAAATGCAGTACAGTGAAAGTTCTACACAGAGTAGAATAAAGGGGGCTTCAAAATACAGATATCAGTGTCATCACATGTATATTCTTCTTGAACAAACCCCAATCAATAGTATTTCGCGGGTTGGAGACAAAATGGCCCAAGCTGTACGAAAAAATGCAGAAGAATGTCTGCCACTTCGCAACATCGGAAACCCTGCAGCACTTTGCCCCACACATTCCTCAACAAACATCCACAGAGTTATTCATCAGAAACACTGTGGGCTCTCTACACGGAAAGACGCGCTGTTAAGAATCAATGATGATTTGTATTTTTTTCTGTGCAATTCTAACTATGATTAAGCCTAGGATAGTCTATCTCTCTAAGGAAATGGGCATTTCTGCCATAACAATTCACTAGAAGAGGGGAAAATATAACATAATAATATATCAGAATACAACTTCCTGAGAGCGCTTGATAAGCTAATGCTGTTGAAGTTCCCGTGTCGGACACTGACCATTGAAAACGATAACAATAATTCTGATATGGGGGAAATGGTTAATCTCTAATAGAAATAGTTGAAACCAAATAAAATGGTATGGGAAGTATAGGCACAGCTTCTTGCACATTCATAGTAAAGGTGGTAGGTTCCTCAGAAAGTGCCAAATTGATTTCTTTGGGTGGGCGCCGAGTCAATCCCCGCTCTGACTAGAACTTACTAGCATACGTAAAGGATCCATCCAAAAGGAGTAGGAAAAGTAGGTTAGTGTCACAGTGTGGCCAGCATTCAACGCTGTGACTGTCAAACGGTGACTGGTGTGAATTCACTCTTATCTCTTGAGAGATCGAAAGGGGTGAGCCTGTGGAGATGCCCCACATCGCACAGTGTTGACGGATCTGGTGCATTTCCCACCTAAAAGAACCTTTACCTGAGAAAGACGACCATAACGAATAAAGCATTATTATTTTCAAGGAAAGAGGCACGTGTTGTTAATTATATGGCCATGAGGATTTCAAAACCTGATGAAGAGAAACTGACAGTCCTCAAGACTTAAGCTGGAAGGTGTTAAATCACTGCATTAATTGACATGGGTGCATTGGGTGTGTGTGTGTGTGGGGGAAGCAATTGGGGTGGAACAAACTCGTCTCGAGAGAAAGAATCTATACTGTGACACAAACCTCTCTCATGGAGTATGAAAAAAAGTGGCAAGCTCCGACACAGATCCTTCCATCCTAAGACCATATCTGAAGAATCCACCGGAATGCTCGAAGCTCTCTCCTGTGTGGAGCCGCCGGCGAACTCTCCGAAACTGAGATACCTTCTTTTTGTATATTGCCTTTGCTTTGATATCATAAAAAAAATGTTTATCTCCCAAAGTTATAATGAAAGAAGAAAAAAAAAAAAAAGTATTTTTGACACACATAAGCCGATTCAACCACACTGTATCCTCTCCATGGTTAGAGCCTCTACATGTGAAGAGTAAATCTACTAAGCGCATAAGGACCAGTTGTGATGCTTTCTTCGTGGATGAAAGGTTTCTCTGTGATTTGTGGAGTGACACACGCATGGTTAGTAATGAGCCAGAGTGAGCATGAACATACCCAACTCACCAACACTTCTGCGTGCGAACGGAGAAAGTGGAACCCGCAGCACAATTTCAGTGAAGATTTTGTTTTATTTTTATTTTGCATTCAACATATTATTACTTCTTCATCATTGAAAAGAAGATTCCTAGACGCTTAGGATGTTAATTTCGAAACTTACAAATCCATACTATTACCCTGAGGACAGACTACGCAAGACTGTCTGCTTATCTAGGGTGCAGTCTCTTGTATTGTTTTTTTTTTTAGTTTAGATTTAGAGGTCCTTTTTCATCTTTTCAGTAGCGCTTTCTTCTGTGAAGATTTCTTTTCTTCTTATCCCTTCAGAGTAATCAATCAAAGCTCTGATTGATTACCAAGTGATAGAGAGGAGAAATTCAGTTCACTTTTTGTCTTTCTTAGCAATGCTACTTGTTTCTATACATTTTTGATTGAAGGTGATACGCAGCGAGAATTTACATGGAGTCGATCTTGGTAACTTGCCACCTTCACAGATCTAGTGAAGATCCAAAATGGTAATTGAATAATATTATTAATAATGTATTACGTGCGTAGGCGACTAACCACGCACTGTTAATTTGAATAGTTATACGGGCACTTGATAAAAGTATTAAGATCCCGCATGTCAAAACATTGGTCTCCAACCTAAAAAATTCTTGTATACACGACTGTTTCCACTGGAAGAGCAGCGGTCCAATAAATGTATTCACTTTGCCCCACAAACGTATCCGCTAAGCTAAGAGGAACCAAGTGCAAAAAACAATAACAACAACAACTAAAGAAGAGCAAAAGTCGGAAACGAATTCATCAGTCGCAGACCACGACCAATCATTCATTGACATCTTGCTTTCGCAAGTGAAGAAAGATATTCATGACTTACAAGATGAATGTGTCTGGGAACCTGTATAGCCAGAACCCAACGATAGGAGGAATCGACGTGTGCGAGTGACGAAAAAAAACAAAGCAACAACAAATTATAAAGAAAAAGAAGCACAACGAAGAAACCAATGAGAGAGCTACATCGTGAATTTACCCTGAACAAAGATCAATTCGGATTCTCCTCTCGTCACAACCAACCGTTTCTTCTTTTTTCTTTTTGCCTTTGGCTTCCTTGCTCAAAGCCGTATAGTGTGTATTTGTTAGTGACACGTTAGACAACTTCATCCCGTAAATCCTTGTACATAAAATTTCGGCCATAAAATTTCACACAGAGGAAACAATCTCTTGGGAATCTGTGTTGGTTTCGGATACGTTATCGTTGGACTGCGCCATGGCACCAGCCTTGCTGAGTGAGACGCATTTCGTTCTCTTCGTATGTATGACTAGATTTACCCACTTTGCCCCCCCCTTTTTTTTTTTTTGATCGCGATATGCAACAACAACAACAACAACAACAAAAAAAAAAAAAAACCAAGAACAAGGTAGATGTGATAGGAGGAGAAAAACAAACAAGGTTTTTTTTTTTGTATTTGAAAAAAAAAAAAAGAAAATCAATAAACCTGGCGCACAGCTGAGGCTGTCCCTCTCAAAAATATATACTTCTGTATATATATATATATATAATATTTTTCTTTCGTTTGCATTCCGGTCAGCATTTTCTTACTATTCTGTATACCCCCTCTCCTCCTTTAGGTTCCTTCCTCCACTCGCACACTGTGCCACATGCGCAAACCTTCATTTTTTTTTTTTTTTGTTTGTTTCACTAAAAGACAATGCCGTTGATCATGGCCCCAATGGACTGATTCAGATTTGCATTGATAAGGGCCTCTGCCTCAGATTGCAAATGAGCAATAGGATTTGCGCGTCCCACATTGCCCACGTCATCCTCATCAAGTCCCTGTACAATAAACCGTTCCGACTGCCCAGCTAGAGATGTTAACATGCGAATCTTCTCTCGCACAGTTTGTCGCTCAAACCGCTCCACATTTTCGAGTCGGAACCCTTCCTGCCATCCTTTTTTGTATACATTCAGCAGCAGCGCTAGCTCGTGGTTTTTCTTGCGAAATGTAATAGGAAGGCTATAGTAATCGCGATCAAGCCCACGTGTGAGGGCAATGGGTGATGGCCGTGTGAGCCAGCCCACATTACTCGTTGTCTGCCGCGGCTCCGTGTATATTCCTCGCGCCCCCGCCAACGCATCTTTTGTTGTGCGGAATGCATCAATGACAACTTTTCCACGCACAGACTGAATAGGATCCACAACAACAGACACACTGCGTGGTGTGAGCTGTTCGTAACTGCTCGCCGTCATCACATCTTCACCGGAAAGCCAACACCCAAAGCCCGGATGACTATGATACCACCCCACAACCTTTTCCGAACGCCCCACGACGGAGAGTTTGTCAAGCATATGCACTTGGTATTCCGGGTCCACCGCCTCCACAGATTGCCCCGTCGCCGTCTGTGGCATAGAGAAGACATCGGTCACGCGAATTGTATAATCGTCAATCTGCTCACCAATCATAAGACCCATTACCTCTAGTGGAACACCCGCGCGGCCGTGGAGAAGCATCTTGAGCAATGCAAGAGAAGAGATCTGAACAGTTTCTGCTGTGTCGCGGGGCTCTTCGGTGGGAGCTGTGCCGGTGCCCATACCGCCCATACCGGTACCACGAAGCATATTGGAAAGATTCTGCATCACCACAGTGAAAAGGATACCGCACAAGAACACACAATCTTTTTTTTTTTTTTTTAAAAAAATAAATAAATATAAATAAATAAATAAATATATTTATATATGCTTTTGCTTTCACTCCGTTACTTTCTCTTCGCTGACTTCAGATATACCGAATAGCTATGACTCTCCCAAACACGAGTAAAAAGTGCAAATCATGTGATGTGAAATAGAGAGAGGAAGAGAGACATACATAGAAAGATAAGAACAAAGGAGATGTATAAAACGTATACAATTACAAATTAATGTCACGAGTTCATGATCACAAACACTGAGAGGCCAGTGGAAAAAACAAAAAAAAAACAAACAAAAAAAGCCAGCACCACAATAGAAACATACACACATGCAGAGAGAATTCATTTATCATGTTTCATTGGTCTATCTATAAAACACAATTACAATTACACACACATACACATACAGAAACACATATAATTAACTATATAAATATATGGGTATATATATATATATATATATATATAAATATGAAATATATATATGTATATCAGGATGATCGGCGCGTCACGTATTCATACGCATCTTCTTCTCCACTGTCCCCCGCAAACAAAAAGCGAGACGACATACTATCATCTCTCCCATCCGCCTCCTCCTCCTCCTCTTCGTGGTATTCGCTATAGTGTTCTTCTTCTACTTCTTCTTCTTCTCTTTCTTCGACATTTCCCCCCACGCGCCCTGTCGACACCTCTCCCCGCACTTCCTCCACAAAATCCGCAATCCCGTCCATTACGCGCTGCATCGTTTCTGCCGGAACAGGTTCCGCAGCCGTGTCGAGCCGAAACTGCTCACGCAGCGCGGAGAGAAACTGTTGCAGGTCACGACACGCCGCCCCCACACGTGCCGCGGCCGCTGAGCCAATCCCTTCACCCGCCACAGGCGAATGGCCCTCGTCCCTCTCCCGACTCCCGTTTCTATGCGTATACCCACCGCCCCGCCCGGTGAGAAGATAATAATGATCACTTTCCGTGTCGTGCGCATCATGCATGCGTTCCTCAACGATCCCAGCGCGCGCAGACTCAATGCGCTGACGGCAGCGCTGCCGCTCAAGCAGTGCCGCGTGTTCGGTTTGCACCTCACGCAACTGTCGCAAGGCGCAGCGGGTGAGTTGATCGTAATGCCCAAAGAGCTCTAAACTGTTTCGTGCCGTGACGCGACGGCGAACCTCGCGGCGGAGCGATTGCAACTGCTGCCACAGTGCGGAGGCGGAGGAGGAGAGTAAGCGGTGCGCTGAGGGATCCGACACAAAAGTCTCAGCAGTGTCATTGTACTTCAGAATTCGCGTAGTCCTATGCTGTTGTTGAGGATGAGGATGATAATGATGGCGTTGCTGTTGTTGCTTCTGCTGTTGCTTTTCGCGGACTCGACGGGTAACCGCAACAATGCGCCGCTTCATGCGCTCATTCCACACACGATTCACCGCGGTGAGAAAAGGGTAAAACGTTTCTATGCGCACCGAAGGGCAGTGGCGGTTTTTAAACTGCTGCGCCTCCAAAAAAACAGCATACGGAATCCAAAAGTCTTTATCATGTTGCCGGCCAAGTAAGACATCATTTGGCGACGGCACACGTAGTGTGGTGCCATCGCTATGTACCGCCATTGTACCATTCCCATCCGCATCCATAAGCCGCAACCGAGCGCGACGGAGAAAGTAGTTTTCATCATCAATGATTTCCTGCAGTTGCCGGCACCACTGACCATTGAGATAGACATTGTAAGACTGCTGCTGTGCGGAACCGCCATACATTCCGTCTTCCACACCTGTACCCAAAACCAACGCCTGCGAGTGGCGAGTCCCCTGTGCGGCTGCGGTCTCTTGCGTAACGACATATCCCGTAAACACAAATGGCTCCTCCCCGGCCTCCACGTCCCCCGCGCGAAGATACTTTTGCATCTCTGGCACCTCCGCTAATAATCGCAACAGTCGCGCCACACTCAATCGCGCGGCGGTGACAGATTCCTCCAACACACGACGATCCCCCACGCCGCGTCGCATCTCACGCACAGCACGGGCCACACGAGACTCCACGGCGTCCTGCACAGTCTCTAAACGTGCGCGCAGCGAACGATTCTCTTCGGTAAGTGTGGCGGCCTCACGACGTGCCGCCGCGTGACTCTTCTCAAGGGCTTCGACTTCGCTATGAATGTCACGAAGGTTTGCATCGTAACGTGCGCGTTCACGACGGCGTTCGGATTCCAGTTTGGATTCACGTGCCTGCTGTGCCTCGCGTTCTTGCTTTGCCTCGTGTTCTTGCTTTGCCTCGTACCTTTGCTTTGCCTCGTACCTTTGCTTTGCCTCGTGTTCTTGCTTTGTTTCCTGCGCCTGCCTTGTGCGAGACATGCGTAGCTGAGTTTCAAGTTCCCGCACACGTCGTTCACGGTCTTGTAACTGTTCGCGCGCCTTTTTCAGTTCGCCCCGCGCGGACTGAAGTTCCGCATTGCGTTCCGAAAGCAAACGATCGGCTTCAGTGTTGGAGGACTGTCTCTGCAGCTGCGCACGCAGCTGTGTGATTTCATCACGCAGTGCATCAATGATATGATCGCGCTTCTCCCGTCCACGAGCGGCGCAAAGGAGCGTTTCGTCCAATGCCGTAATCTTTGCGTCGAACTGCCGCTCCTTTTCACGCAGTCGACCAAGAAGTGAATCACTCGGAGCCGTATCCGTCGCGCTCTTGTCACTTGCACGAACCCCGCGAGAGGGGGAAGTGTCTGTGTCCGAGAGAATATCCAAATGTATCTTTCGCTCTGCGTAAACACAACTATCAGAGTTTGAGTGGGGATTCGCAATAGGCGGCTCGTTGCGATACGTGTCCACTGGTGTGTGAATGACATCAGCGATTTCAATAAGAGGGCGAGAGGTCCCAGCGGCGCCGGACCCTTTCGTCTCCGCCATTTGCACAAATCTAAAAATAAATAAATAAATATATATATATATAAATATATGTAATTTTTTTTTTCAAAAAAAGCAAATAATTCAAAAAACAACAAGAGGATGGAATACAATAATAATAATAATAATAATAATAAAGGGAATATCTATAGAGAAAAATACTGTTTTTTTTTCTTCTCGTTTTCGATTCTTTTAACAAAATCTAATACAGATGTTATTGTTGTGTATAGGTAAATAAGAGAGACACACAAGTGGTTTATTCGTGACATTGAGGAGTTTTTTTTCTTTTTCGGTATTCGTCCCCCCACTCTATTTTCCCTTTCTATAGGCTTTCCTGTACTTTTTTTTTTTTTTTTGCACGTGCATACCGTATGCCATAGTGTGCATTTGCCAAATTCATGAAAAGATAGGAAAGGGCGTGAGACACGAGATTATAAATAAAAATTAAAAAAAAATACAGAAAAGAAGAGCATCGACTTGTGCAATTAATAAATAAACTGCCAAATATGTATGTATATATATATATATATATATATAAAGGAAAAAAAAAAACATCACACACACACACACACGCATAGTTACATACATATACACACAGCTTCTCTATGTACGCACGAACTCACAATGGTCTTCTTCACATTCTTATCTACACACACACACACACAGAGAGAGTTATACTCCCCAAAAAACAAACAAAACAAAAAGATAGAAAGAGGAAATAAAGAAATGAGTAAACCACGACAACGTCATAGTATTTCCCATGACAACAACAAACATCAAGAGAGTCCACAAAACAAACCCTTCATTTTCTCTTTTTGATTCTCCATCCTTTCCTGGTTTCATGAGAGAACCAAAAACAAAACGGAACAAAAAAAGATGTATTGTGCCTCTATGAACAAAAAAACTTCTTCGCTCACACCATCACGTCCCGCACTTCTTCAACAAAATACGAATAACAGTAATAAGAAAAGTGGGTTCATCAGTTGGTCTTTCTCTCTTCAGTGCCACCTTTTCCATTATTACTATTATTATTATTATTATCATTATTACTCCCCGGGGCGATTCATCATTCCCGGCCGGTGCAACGAGGGTAAGTCCATTTCCGCCATGGATGACCTTCGCCGCGGCAGCTGCAGTGAATCTTTTGCGCCAGACACCGCATTCGCCTCTCTCTGTGTCTCCGGCTCAGTAAGCGACGGGGCGCTCGTGGAGATGTGCCCCGCACCGGATCGCGGTGCCGAGTGAGACGGTTTCTCCCGCACAACAGGCGCTGCTGCGGCCTTCGGCTCCAATGCGTGTCCTTGGCGTCGTGCGTTTAGCGGGGACAGGGATTGTGTGTTGACCGAAGGATTTGCATCTCTGGGAGGCGACGCTTCGCTGCTGTGCGTGGGCCTTGTGGCGTGCAGTCGCGGCTCACTGTGTGATCTGTCCGTCATTGGACTTTCGACGCGGTCCCCCGCGGTGGAGGACTTGAACTGTGCAGCGGGCGTAGACGCGGGATCGTTTCTTCTCACAGCGCTGAACGTCTTGCTCCTCGGCGAGTTCGGGTTATGCGGAGTGGTGTGTGTGGTTTGTGTGAGCGTGAATGGATCTGCCCGGAGTGGGCTCACCTCTCCTGTGCTCTCCGGACTCACCGCAACAAAACTCAAGGGACTCGGGGTATCTCCAAAACACTGCAGTGACGGCTTAGACGACGAAGAGCGTTGCGATGGGGCGGAATCCGCGCGATCCAAACGCGCTGGAGAGTCACCTGCGGGGACCTTTTGTTTGGCCCCACTGTGTACCGGTGCTGAGGCTTTTTGCATTGGTTTTGTACTTTCGCCACTCGATGCCGCGGTATTTGTGGGCGCGTGCCTTTCTGTGTGAATGGTTTCGGGAGTGACAGTGTGTGTGTCACGAGATCGCATAGTCTCCGTCACCTCTAGTAGTGGCGCAGATTGAATACCGCCACCAAAGGTATTAGTTTTTTCCTTCTTTGAGTCATGCACGTGATCAATTGAGGGGGATGAAGACTCGCTGATGAAATAAGATTTTGAATCCGTAGCTTTCCTCGTATCAGAAGAGCTACGCGCACTCAACTGCATAGCAGCTGGCGGCTGTGAGCCAAACTCCTGTGCTTTGTACAAATGAGAATCATAAGGAACATGTGCTTCTATGCGAGCATGTGGTTCACGTTGCGAAAAAGTTTTCTTTTGAGATCCCTGATCCTTCTCATCTAGTGTTCCTGCCCGCGTACTTTCACCTGTGCGACGTGAGTGGCTCACTGCCTCTCCGGTTATTGCATCCGCCTCTTTTTCTGGATGATATGGATAAGTAAAGTGCGGACGCAAAACCACCGGTTTCTTATTTCCTTCTCCTCCTGCTTCTTCTTCTTCTTGTTCCTTCTTTTCTACCACTACATCTTCATCTTGTTCTACACTGAGTTCCTCACGAGAAGACAAGACAGGAGAGCCTATTTCCGCCACAAGTCGTGGGCTTAACCTCTCCTGCATGAACCGCTTTTCCCCCACGGACGAAACCGCTGATATCTCCTCACAGCTGTCACGCTCCACGACATACGCCTCTGCAGTGCGTGGAGTTTCGCCATAATCAAACGGGGACTCCGGTGGCGGCGGTGGTCGGACTCTCCGAAGCAGTGGCGCAGTCCGCACACACTTTTCCTGCAGACTCGCGCGGGAGAGGGATACAGGACGCGGGGAAACAGTACCGGAAACAAGGCAAGGCGTGGAAGACGAGACAGGTGGTATGTGTGAAGGCACAACGGAGGAAGAAAAAGGAACGGGCAGTGTGGCATCTTTATTTGCACCATGTTGTGTGTGTGAAAGGGCTGTGTTTACGGCATGCAACACAAAATCTCGTCGCGCTCGTGTAGCCTCGGAGAGCTCTGCACACGTACACGTACGTACACAACCCGTTCCTCCATCGGTGCCTGTGTCGGCACTCGCCGCACATGTTTGCGTGTGCAGCGCCCGACATGCGTTGGATTCCTCCTCCTTTACATCAATCGCACGAATACGGGAGAGAAAACGCGTAATCACATCCCAATCGCGTCCCGCAGTGCGAAGAAATGCCTCCACCACGGCATAACGCTCACGCATGCGCTCGCTTTGCTGCGCGCGACTGGGATGCTCGCCAGCCGGTGTCGCATTGGAATCCAACGTATGATGTAATGGAAACAATGTGTGCAATGCGCGTAACGCGGTCTCTGCCCCATCATGTGTGGTGCGCAATACATCCGCCACCAGCTCAGCATCCTCACGCGCATCACGCAATTGTTTCCGCCATCGATCTGCGTTATGTGCGCGCCGTGTCATGGCGCGTAGCTCCGCCGTCAGCTCTTCACAGCGGAGGGTGCGGGCGGAGGTCTCACGAAGCACACGTTCGTACCGCTGTGCCGCACTTCGACTGCTTTCGGCATGTGCAGAGATCAAAGATTCCTTCTCAGCGACGAGTTGCGCCAACTCGCGTTGGGCTGCCAATGGCCACGTGGACCTCTCGTCAGTCTCACCTGCCCGCGTGTGACGAGGATTTTTATAATCACGCGATGTGTATGCTTGTGACTCACAAGGGATGGCACACGCACGAATCTCACGTAACTGCTGTGCCACCGCATCACGTTCCACCTCCACCAGTCGCGCATCGATTTGTTGAATGTGTGCCTGCGCCGCAAGCAATTCATCCGCCACACGTACAGTAGTTGCCTCTGCCTCACTCTCCCGCACACGCGACGCGGCGAGTTCAAGCACGAGGTGCTCTGTATCCCTATCGCCCAGTGGGGAATGTCCATTGTTGTGTGTGCCGGTAAAGGATGGAGTGCCCGTGTGTCCCGCGCGGGAGACACGAAGTTCAATAATTCTACGTAGTCGGCGAATCTCATCTTCGCAGACGTGCAGTTCGCGATCCTTCTCTTCTACAGCCGCGCGCCAACTCACAATACGTGCCTCCGCAGACGCCACCGTTTCTCCTCTATGCTCAGAAACCCCATCACTCTCCGAGTGTTTGGGATTTCCCGTTTGCACCTCATGGAGTTTGCTGTCCATGGCCACAACACGGTCCTGCAGTTCTGCGCGCTCACGCATAGCTCGTACAAGGTGCCTTGCAAGCGTTTCCGCCTTACGAGTTAGCTCACGCAACGCACCATCCTGTGAGGCAAGTTCGCGATGCAATGTCCGGTTTTCATCCGCTAACATACCAGAGCCATTCTGACACGCAGACAGTTTCGGACTATACCTGCGTTCGGCATCCGGCGTTGCGCAACTGCGGTGGCGCTCAGGGGAATCTTTTATGTTACCGAGCGGAGCATTCAGCGTGCGCGTGGTCGCGTGCATCGTCGCTGGCGGTAACGACGGTACCGACAAAGTCTTCGCACGCGAAGCCAAAGGCGAAGAAGAAGAAGAAGAAGAATGTGTGTGACGCGGTCGCGGGGAAATAGTAGACGGAGGTGAAGGCGAAGCGGGACGAATAGAATCCGTCGTGTGGCGAAGAAGCCGCAGTAGTACCTGTTCGTCCTCTCGCACATCAAAGCGATCCTGCGAAGACCCTTGCTTTACATGCAACTGTCCTTGCTTTACATTCGAAGGTCCTTGTTTCACCTGTGAGTGTCGCACGTACAGGGACTGTGTCGATGTCGATCCATGCGAAGCCGCAACTGTATCCCCACCAGCAGCACTCCCGCTCGCCGAGAGCAGCAGTGGCCGCACTGTTTTTCCCTTTGTGACTTTCTCCATCTTTCCCATGAGCTCTCGCCGCTCCGATGCTCGCTTCATCTTTACACTATTCGTTCGGCTCGGCGCGTACGGGTGTGGCACCGCACCACTGTCTTTGGCTTCCTCCTCGCGCGTTGCGCCAAAAGACTCGAGCACACGCCTGTCCTCGGCCTCACTTTTTTCAATCGTCTCCGCCTGCCCCACAACGGCGTGACGCGGTGGACTGTAAAGCGCAGCGGAGGGAGGCGTTGGGGGCCGCAAAGGCCTCGAAGGCCTCTCCACCGCCCTCGAGAGAGAGACATGCGGCACAAAGGCACTGGACGCAAAGGTGTTTGGCAATGTACGGCGATGGGCACTGCGTACGGCTCCACTCGTTTCGTCGGCCCTGCTGCTCGACAAGGAACGTGGGGTGGAGACAATGCCGTCGTGTGTGCCACTCTGCTGCAGTGCCGCGGCCGCACAGAGGCGTTGGAGTGTCATTTGCTCTTCTTCCATCTGCTGCAGGCGAAGTTGTCGCTCAGCGTCAAGGTCCACATCACTCACATGAAAGCGCTCGTCCATGTGGCGAAACATATCGCGCAGCGCGGCCGCATCACGTTCAAAGGAATTCGAGCGTGCTGGAGGAGAATTGGTAGAGGAACGAGACTTCGCGCGGCGCATAAAAGTTTTTTTTTTTTTTTTAATAATCTAATTAATACACACACACACACACACACACAAGGGCGGCAGTGGAGAGTTAATCACTAAAAAGGAAAACAAAAAATAAGTAATAGAAAAAAAAAAAAGTTAATTAGTTTAAGAGGAATCTATGAGGAGGGCAAAACAAAAACAAAAACAATAATAAAATAAAACAAAATAGAATAGAACGACACCGAGTGCCATTGAATACATTTTCTGTGCACACACACACACACAAACCAAAACAAAACAAAAAAAAAAAAACGCAAGCAAATGGAGCGCAGGTCACTAAGAATAAATAAAATCAAAACAAAAAACTACAAATAAAGGAAGAAATAACTCAATGGCACACAGATGCAACAATTTAAATTACAATAAAGTTATAACTTACTCAATAATAATAATAAACTATACATTCACTCTCTTTCTCTTTTTTTTTTTTTAAAGAGAAAGTACTATGCACATTGGATATCACACCACAGAAACAGAAAAAAAAAAAAAAGCTGCGGATACACTAATACAAATATTTGTATACATACATTTTTGAATATAGATAGGGAGGAGCAATCCCGAGACCCCATACTATAATGCAAAAAAAAAAACAACAACACACACACACAAGCAGGATCGAAAGATAAAAATAAGAAAA
The DNA here is from genome assembly GCA_030849725.1 of Trypanosoma boissoni. Taxonomy (NCBI): domain Eukaryota; phylum Euglenozoa; class Kinetoplastea; order Trypanosomatida; family Trypanosomatidae; genus Trypanosoma; species Trypanosoma boissoni. The sequence goes on along the minus strand of JASANW010001421.1, from coordinate 152,325 downwards.
AGAACAGAAGGATCGCCAAAAAAAAAAAAAAGGCACAGAACTGAGTGGCTTTCGTTGTAATATATCCCCCGCAGTGGTAAGGCCACTAAGAACCCTCCTCGTCCACTCTTATACTTTTCTGAAAGAATCACTCGTACTCTAATGCTTCACACTGTGGGGGGCACAGTTGCAGAGGAAACTGAACACAGCTCGAAAGCTTTCCTACACACTAACGTAACAATTTGAGCACTCAAATTATCATTGTATCGAATGTGTCCATTTGACCCGCGTTCCTCTTGCCTCTTCTCGCGTATCGCACTGTGTGCCTCGGGCCATTGCGAGCAGAGTCCTGAGCGTGATTTGAGACACGACACACAATGCATGACCTTCACTCGCCCCTCTCTCTCATGTCTTTTATTTATCTTATCATTCATTTCTCCCTATTTTATTATTATTATATTTTCTCGTCCCGCACGCCCCGACAGTCTCTGGCGAACAATTCCCGCACAGCCACACGGCATTGGACAATCTGCCGGCGAAGACTGCGCAGTTCCACGACTTCATCGCGCCACTCATCATGGCGTCTCCCAATGACTGCAGTGAGGCGAAAGACATTGCGTTCCATTGCATCTGCATTGGCCGAAATAACGCGCAAACGCTGAAGACATTGTACCGTGCTGCAGTCCATCGAACAAAGAGAGAGTGAAAAAAAAAAAAAAGGAGGAAAACACTGGCCTTTTTGTGTATGTAAGTGTATGAGGGAGGGAGTATCTTCCCGAAGCACTAAAATAAAAGGAAAGAGAGAGAGAGAAAGGGATAAATAGATAATCAAAAAGTCAGAATTCAAAACATACATAAATGAACTAATCGTTATAAGAATTTATTCATAACAGCAAACTGCGGCGAAATGAGAAGAATTATTTTGTAATGTGGTTGCCCTTTTCTCTCTCTCTCTCTATTGTGCATACACTATCAGAATGACTCATCGCTGCTTCCATTCCGCCGAGCAAATAAAATGCCATCGCTCTCCACATCCGAATCTCGCGCAATGAAATTCTCAAACTGTTGCTGCTGTGCCGCCGCTGCGTACGCATCCAGCCCCGAGAGACGCCGCCCCTCGTACGCACTATCATCGGAATTCAAAGACTGTTCCGCCGCCGCTCGCTGTTCTTCTTCGCGCGCTACAAGAACAGTGTGTTGGGACCGTGCGGCCCACGCAATGCCACGGCGCGCAACATCCTCCGCCCCGTAAACTAATTCCCGCGCTGCAGACTCATCGGCTATGGCCGATCGCACGAATTCCATGAATTCCCCAGTGGAAGGCTGCGAGGCCGCGGCTGCTGACGGAGACGGTGATGAAGATGATGGCGATGAAGATTTCGATTTGGATGAGAAGTGCTGCGGGGCCGCACTGCGCTCAGAGGGCGGAGCTGCCGTGGGGAGCTCAGCGGCACTGTGACTTGCACTCGTCTCTTTGCACTGCGCCTCAACATTTGCTTCACCGGAGTCATCACCATCACTTGCATGATCATGCTCCTCCTCCTCCTCTTCATGATGATGATGATGACTCTGGGAAGACGGAGGAGGACCGATATGAATGTCACCCATGGCCGAAATGTCTTTGCTTTCATCATTTTTCGGAACATGTGTCTCCAGTGGTGGCAATGGCGTTGGACTCGTAGTTGCCGCCTGCGCAAAAGACTCCTCGCGCGGTTTCTCCGCAGTCTCCTGCAGCTGCGGGGGCTCTCCTTTGGATGCCCTTTGCTCTATTGGAGTCTCACTCGACCGCAAGTCCACCTCACGCTGCCATGTGGCTTGCCACGCGGCTTTCATTCCTGCGGCGTCTTCGGCTTGCGCCGTGGATGGAGCGGGATATCGCATGAATGGATAATACACATCCGTATGAGGTGCCAACTGCTGCTCGTGTAACTGTTCCAAACGACGCTGTGCATCATATGCCTTCATCACTGCCTCCTCCACGCCTCCCGCATTTCCCCCATCACTGCCACTTACAGTGGCCGCTGTCATGGAACGCACACGAAACCGTAGTCGTGCAATTTCTTCATCCTTTAACTGCATCTCCGCCACATGTTCTGCCTGTGCGCGGCGAATATCTTCGCCCCGTCGCCATTCTCTTGCTCGCGCCGCATCCAACTCCACAAGACGCGAGGCACAGAGCTCTTCACATTGCTGCAATTGTGCCTTGTGAAGCCGTACCTGTTGCCGCGCCTCGTCAAGCCGCGATTCCATTGTCGCCGTGGCGGCATCCCGCTCATCCAGCACTCGTTGCATGTCTCGCTCACGGCGTTCAATTTCTGCGCGCGAGACGGCTACATCCTCACGAGCCATACGCATTCGCTCCCGCTCCGCCTCCACACGCGCAGTAGCGGCACGTGAGGCTTCACGGGCTTCGTCAAGTTTGTGTTGCAGCAGCGTTGCGCTTTGTGCCTCTGCCTCTGCCCGTACTTCCCGCAACCGCTCCTCCTCAAAGGCCCGCAGGCGCTGCTGGTAGGATTGCTCCAGCTGTGTGTGTACGTCATGTTTGTAGGCGGACATGCGGCGCTCGAGCTCCTCGCGTGTGGAGTGGCCAAGACGAGAAAAGCACAAGGCGTACTTGGCGTCCACAGCCGCCAGTCGCTGCTCAAGCGGTGGAGGGGAAAGGCCATCATCGGCACTGTCGGTTTGTGTTCCGGTCGCGTATCGCGCCGGCTGCCCACGCGCGTCACCCGCGCGGCGAAGATGATCTCCCACAAGGCGCTGCAAGAGACTCACACGAGAAGCGGAAGAACGGGAAGTGCAAATGGGGAATTGCAAAAGGGCGGCAAGTCCATCATCCCCAGCGCTGCCTAGTGAGACATCCGCCTCACTGCTGAATATCGCTAACGAAAAGCTTCGAGACGTGTGTCGAAGATGATCCTCAACGAGAGCATCACATAACCGCTGCGTCCACGAGGCATCGTTGCCATCATCCACACTATGCTCCTCTTCTTCTTCTTCTTCTTCTCTGTCTTCTTTACCAGCAGTGGCAACAGCAGCACGCGCATCATCCTTCTCTTCTTGTGTGGTGCGACCACTCCCTATATGCTCCGCGTCTTCCCTGTTCTTATTCTTTTTTATTCTACTGCTTGTACGCATGCCTACCGCAGCGCTCTGGCTAACCGGTGGTGGGGCGACATTCTTGCGACGAAGCAGTTCACTGATAATAACGCCGCGGACTTGCGTTTTGAGTGACCCGAGCGCTCCGCTCGAGCGGAGAAAGTGTTGCATGCCCGCACGAAGCTCCGCCACGGAAAGTGCACCAGCGGCTGCGACCGGCAACGCGCCAACCGCCTCTTCAGACATTCCACACTCTCTCAGTTCAATATCTATGCGTACGTGTTTGTATGTATGTATGTGTCGTGAGAGAGGAGAAGAAGACGAGAATGCACTCTTATGCTTTTAGCGTTTCCTCACCCACCCCCTCTCACTCTCTCTCTATCTCTCTCTCTCGATATATATATATATATATATTTTCTGCCTATTTCTTTCTGTCATACAAAAAAAAAAAAAAAAGGTGCAAAAAACAAAGGAAAACAGAAAAGTTAACAAATTCAAATAAGAACAGGGAAAAAACAAATAAAACGCAACACTATAGAATCCAAAGGTCCAACAGATACAAACAGAAAGGAGAGGATGAAATGCTAATTAAAAAAAAAAAAATAAAAAACACACAAAGCGCATCAAATAATAGGATTACACTCACACCGATCTCCAAGTAGAATTGTAGAATCCACTGTGTCGAACCTCCTGCGCAAAAAGCGGTGATCCCCACAACAACTCCACTGCTCGAGGTTCTCTTCGTTCCCCCTCAGCCATTCCAGACGGCTGCAAAAGCCCAATGGACTCCAAAAGACCCGGCAGACTGTCCAAGTGCTGTTGCAGCAATGGATCCGGCTCCATGCGGCGAACAGACATCTCTGCTCTGTCACTGTGCTCATTGTCTGCTATGCTCCCCACACGCATTTTCTCCAGCAGTCGTCGCCGCACCGCACGCATTGCACAGCGAGCCAATGGAACCGCATCCCATGTATGACTGTTTGCTCGAGTTTGTAAGGAATCTCCTGTTTGATGCCGCGCCCACGAACCAAGAGCCGATCGCGTCCATTCCGCCACGTGCCTCAAAGAATCCTTTGCGTCACCAGTGGTAAGTTCCCGCGGAATCAAACACTGCGCGAGTGTCAGTATCACATCGTGCGGGCTCACGACTGCGTGAAAGGCCGCTGCGGTCGCGGTGGATTCTACGGCATCACTTTCCGAATGTATACCTGCCGCGGTGGAAGTGGATCCGACTCGTCGTGTGACGGCAAGAGCCGCAGCGCCTTCCGCCACACTCGATGATACCGGGGCATCCGCGAGGGAATTCAGCAATAGTACATAGAAAAGCCTATGTGCCTTTGTGTGTGTGATGGGGTCGGTTCCATCCTGACCACGTAGGCCTTGTGTGCTGCCAAGAAGAGAAATACCAAATTGATGCGCAACGGCCGCAAAGACAGAAATGTGTGCAAAGTGTGACGTGGTTTCATGCATAGGTTTGGAAGTTTCCGTGAGAAGGAACGCGTGCACTGCATCCGGGATCCACTCCAGTGGGCAGAACTCGTAGTGAATGTCTTCCATTAGTACCTTAGCCTCTGGGGAAAAGCTTAGCGACACATTGGACTCAGCACCCGCTGAACGAGAAGACGTAGTGTCGTTTTGTTCCACGCGATGTGTGCGCATCACCAGTGGACTGTCAAGAGTACGTTCGTGCAAAAGAGGAAGAAGCAATTTCTCAAAAAGTGGCGCGAGTTGACGGACCAACTGCTGAACATGACTTACTGTGCGCAGCTGTGTATGCACAAGGAGCGCCGCGAGGAGAACTTCACAGCGGTAACGCCACACAAGACGTTTCTTTTCACCATCGGAGAGTCGAACAGAAGAAAGCCGTGTGGACAGTGCGGTGTTCTGACCATGGGATCTATTATCATATCCCGCATTATCTGCACGGGCAGCAGCAGCATCCCTATAGTTCTCATCATCATTATTATTGTTATTATTATCACCCGTACCCGCTCGACTGCTCTGGATGTCACTCTTGCCAAGAGCCTGTAACTGTACAATCATTGGGACCACATCCGCCGCGCGCTGAAGAATGCGTTCCGTTTCCTCTGCCGTTGTCCCGGTAAGACCAGATTGTGTAAAAAATTCCAACAGTGGCTCAGCCGCCGCGCGGTAATACTCCGGAAGTGTAAAGAGTGGCTGTGACTGCCGCTGGGCACTGGGACGCTCCTCTTCATTCTCCTTGTTACCATTTCCATTCCCAATGTGGATCCCTTTGTTGAGGAATATGGCGTCTACAAACATCTCAAAGCTTTGTGGGAAAATTCCCCGAAGCCGAGCGGCGTAAGTGCGGTGACTCAGCGCCTTCACACATTCACTAAACACAGCGTTACTTGTGATTCGTACCAAAGCCTCTTTTTCTTCGTCTTTGCCCTCACTTTTCTTCTCCCTTGTTTCATCTGCCCGGAGCAAGACACTTGTGCTCGTGTCCACTTTGTCCAACTGCCGTGCACGACGCAGAGACTCTGACCAAGGCCACTCAAAACCAATCTGTTGCAGCAACACAGGAAGAAAAGACTGCAGCAACGCATCCACCTCGTGAAGTGTAAGACCACGCGCAGCAATAGGCCGTACAAAGATACCCTCACTGGTATGTGTCTCCGCAAATTCAACATGTTCAAAACCCCCTCCAGCCACTGTAGCAAAGAGAAGTTCCTCTACACAAGACACAACCATCGCCGCGAGTCGTGCAGCCGGTACGCCATGTTCACTTGTGGACTGAATATCCACCATGGCATGTAACAGCATAGCCGCCGCGGCCATTGGTGAGCGGCCTGTGCCATCACTGTCTGCACGCCAGCGATCATAAGACATTGCGTACTCGATAATACCCATGGCAACACCACAGATACGGATATCAGCAAGTCGGTCGGGAGAGTGATTCACGTAGGCAAGCAGCACACGGGCACAGGCATGTTTCACGCGACCAAAGGCCTCTACCGCGAGAGCGGCAAAAAGACGGGAACGCTGTAGAACAATGCGCAAAGAGTTGTCACCGCTACAAAATACACTATTAGAAGAACCATCATCATCCGGCTGATTTATGTTCTTATTTTTATTATTACTGACACCACTCGGGTGACCAATTTGTGCATCGAACAACAAGGCATGGCGGTACGGATTGCTATCAGGAGAGAGCATGGCCTGCAGGGCTGCCACAGCTAATTCTTCACTTTCAGAAACCTTTGAATATCTGCAAGCCCCACTTGTCTGCAAAAGCGCCTCTCGCAACAGTTCGTCTAGCCCTGCACTGGACTCTGTCGCGAGAGCAGAGGAAACTGAAGAGGACGAAACAAAGTCACGCACCGCAACGGCACGCAAAGTCCTACCAAACGCGGACTCCGTCACCCGCGGAAGTGGCGGATAAACGTATCCACGTGCGACATCAGACATTGTCTGCCCCTCTCCCTCTGTCTGTCTTTGTGATTGCCACTCCTCAAGGCGCGCTGAGATGATTGCCGCGGTGGGGAATTCCGCAGCTTTCAGTGCAGCCTCCAATGACATTGCCGCCGCCCCGGACGCAAAGAAGCAACGAGGCCAAGTGGTGAGGTAGAAGTGCCACAGCCACTGTTCCTGTGTGGTAAAGGGTGGAGTACAACCTTTGGCATCGGAAGTGCCATGCGAAGGTAAAAGGAGTGATAGCGAAGGTGAAGATTGGAGAGTCATTAATGTTCGTAGCAGCTCTATCTGTATGTAGGCTTTCCTGTATAATAGTCTTCCCTTCAATAAAGTAAAAAACACGAACAAACAAACAAAAATAAATAAACAGTAAAGTTGACTTTGCGTGTATGGTTTCAGTACGACCTTCAAAAGGCCTTACATTTACTTCCTCAGCATTGGAAAAGATAAATCCCTTCATGATGAAGCATAAGAGACCACCCAAAAAACACAGAGCACAAAAAACGAATAAAAAAATCAAAAACAAACAAACAAAAAAAAGAAGTGTCATTTTTCCGTACTCTTTCCTAAGTTTTTTTTTTTTTTTCATCTCCTTCTGTGCTTTTAAGAAGCTCACTAATAAAACAGAAAAACAAAAAAAAAAAAGGAATAGTAACAGCATCATTTTCCCATATTATACATATGTATATACTGCTCCTTTTTTTTTTTTTCCCGTTTCGCAACACGCGTTCACTCAACACCACAATAACACAAATGACCAAAAAAAAAAAAATATATATATATATACTATTCTTGCAGTTCTCTCTTCCCTTCCCTATGATAATTGCCCTCTTTTTGGCCTTTGCTAAAAACTTTCTTCATTCCATTACACAAAAGGTCATTTTCACTTTACTTCATTTCGAAATTTTAGAGTTCGCTAGTCGGAGTTATAAAAAAAAAAAAAAAATGTCTGTTTTTCTTCATTTGAATTTCCATTCAGTTTTAAAGGAAATAATAATAATAATAATAAACAAGAAAAAAGAAAAAGGGAGATGATTTCATATAACTTCCTTATTTTCATTTTTTTTTTTTTTTGTTTTCCTCCTTTTCATTTTTTTTTTTTTTGTTTTCCTCCTTTTCCGTTTTTTTTTTTTTTGTTTTCCTCCTTTTCCGTTTTTTTTTTTTTGTTTCTTAATATAGCAAAAACACATACACACACTTACTCCCCAGTCTCAAAAAGAATGCCTGTCTCTCCCCCTCTCGTTCTATATATATATATATATATATATACGCAGCTTTTCACTTGCTAGTAATGTCATCCAATGTCTTCTGCAAGTTCTTTATTTTACCCTGCAGCTCCTCCACATGCGCATTTCGCTCATCCACAACCTTTTGCAGTTTCTCCTCATGTTCCGCAGTAACTTTCTCCACGAGCTTTCGCATGACTTGCCGCTCTCGCTCGAATGCGTACCGCTCCTCCGGTGTCTTGAACTTATCTGCAATCTCCGCCTCCAGCCAGCGGTCGTCCTCGGCAATGTCAATGTGCGGGGACTTGCTGCCAGGGGCTTCGCCGGACTCGCCCTTCTCGCCAGTCCCGGCAGCGCGGAGCGGTTGCACAAGTGGGGCGACACGCGAGCCATTGAGCAATCGGGCGGGAAGAAGACGATGCATGTTCGTTTTACTTTTATACTTTTCTTTTGAGTTTGTTTTGTTTTCTTTTGAGTTTCGCTCTGGCTACTGATTGGTAGTGAAGGAAATATTCCCTTGTTGGGGTGAAGTAGACCGGAATGGCACAAGTAAAAATGTAATATATATATATATATATATATATTAGAAATAAAAGCAAAAAAAAAAAAAAAAGGAACAGAAAGAGAAAAAATAAATAAATAGAAAAGACCCCCACACACACACAAAAAAAAAAGTTTGTTGAAAAAAAAATCAAAACATTACTAAAAAGGCAAAGAGAAGACAAGAACGAAATTCACATACCCACACACCACAAGTATGCAAGAGATAAATAAATATATTAACAAGGCGAAACACAAAAATAACAACAACAACAACAACACACACACACAAAAAAAAAAAAAAACAACAACACTAAAACAGGAATGTCTCATCCCCTTCTCACAGTTTTCCCAGAAAGTCCTCACAGCGCGGTGGCGCCCATTGCTGCGGCGAGCACTGATTGGTCGAGTGTGGCGCCTCCTATTGTCCTCCGTGCCATTCGTTCCTTTCCCTTCTTCTGGTCATTCCACTTCTTCTGCTTGCGTGAGATATCCCCGGCGTGAATCTTCGCCGTCACATCCTTTCGATACGCCTTTACCGTTTCCCGCGCAATAATCTTAGATCCCACTAGTGCCTGCAGTGGAATGTCTACCGCACTGCGTGTGAGATTGGACTTCAGACTTGTTACAATGCGTCGTCCCGCGTCATGCGCTTCATGTCGCGCACATATAAGCGAAAGCGCCGAGACACGTGAGCGTTGAACCACAATATCCACTTTGACCAAATCTGCCTCTTCGTATGTAAGATCATCATAGTCAAGTGAGGCAAATCCATGCGAGAGGGTCTTCACGACCCCAAAGAACCCACGCACAAGATCTGCCAAAGGCATTTTGTAACGTGCTGTAATACGGGCATCATCGATAATGCGCATTTCAATAGATGTACCGCGAAACCGCCGCTGTGCCTCTGCATCAATGGCGGAAAAGTAATCTCTCGGAGTTACAATCGTTGCGGTGACATATGGCTCGAGATACGAAGACACACCTTCATGTGGCCAGCGCCATGTGTGCACTGTGAGAGGCAGTAAACCTTCCTCGTTTTCTGTCTCTCCATTTTTTTCATTTTCCTTGGCTTTATCTCCTTCCGCAGTGTCTTCATTTCTTTTGCTCTTACTGATGGCACTGCTCTTGCCACGCACTGTCTCACGGCATTTGTATTGCACCTGCGGCGGTGTCACAAGAACCCGTTGACCAAACTCCGCAAGAAGTCTTTCTTGAAATACTTGCATGTGCAACATTCCAAAGAAACCAAGCTGCAGACCGGCCCCAAGCGCGGGACAATCCAATGGTTCAAGTGTTACTGCCGGATCATTTACCCGCAATTTCTCCACAGCCTCACGCAATTGTGTGATGTACGCCCCTTCGTCGGGGTAAAACCCGGCAAAGACCACAGGATGCACACGGCGAAAACCAGCAATGGGCTCAAACCCCTGACGCGTCACACGACGTGTGGGAAGTGTGTATAATGTCTCACCCACCGAGAAGGCATCACTACGCAACGGAGAAAAGACAACATACCCAACCATACCCGCAGTAAGAGCTGCGGTAGGCCGAAGTTCTGGATGAATAATGCCTACTTCCCGTACCTCGTGACATACATGCGCATGATAGAAATGTACTGGGGTACGTGCCGTGATTGTCCCATCCACAACGCGAATAAGACATGTGACTGTGGAGCTTTCGTCACTGCTTTTAAATGAACTCGACAACCCACCAGAGGACTGTGATGAGGATGATGCAGACGAAGGCGCTGACGATGATGATGATGAAGAAGAAGAAGAAGAAGAAGAAGATGAAGACCTGCGCAGGCCCCCAGCGCACTCATTCGTCCACGAGTCAAATATAAGCGCACGAAACGGCACCAGTGCGTCTTCCATCGCCGCGCGTGTTGCGCTTCCTGGAGGCGCGGGTGGTAATTGTCGCGTGTCTGATAGTCCCCGCACTCCTTTTGGCGGAGGCACACGTGTAATCACAGCGCGTAGCAAAGCCTCCACCCCACGTTGAGACTTTGCACTTGTACATAAAACTTCACGACGCAGAAGTCCAGTTGAGTCCTCCAGTTCTTGTAACGCACGTTCTACCGGGGCCTCATCGAGCACCGCATCAAGTTTTGTAAGCACTGGGATAATTGCCATACCACGATCCAATGCAGCGTGAAAGTGGGCCATTGTTTGTGCCTCAATTCCTTGTGCAACATCGACAAGTAAAAGCACTGCCTCAGAAGCAGCGAGACTGCGAGAGACTTCGTACTGGAAGTCCACATGCCCTGGTGTGTCGATCAGATTAAGTAGGTACTCCACACCATCGTCTGGTGAAGTCACAAAGAGCGAACAGGTTTGTGCCTTTACTGTGATGCCACGCTCACGTTCCACTGCAAGTCGGTCTGTGTACGTACCAAGCGGACCATCACCAGAACCACGAAGTACACCTGTGCGGCGAAGAATGGCATCTGTCAGTGTCGTTTTACCATGATCCACATGAGCCACCACGGCAAAGTTGCGAATGCGCTCCAAAGGAAAGGAGGAGAGTTTGGCAAGAGCGGTATCTGCGCGCACATCATGCAAAGGGCGAGGAGAGCCTATTGGGGATTCATCCGGCGGAAGAACAGAGTGGCGACGAATAGAAGAAGGAATCCAATGTGAAGCCATAAGGGAAGAGGAGAAGCGCCGCATCCCACTGCGGGAGGCGCGAATAGAGTACATATATATATATATATTTATTTATTTATATATATGTAGATTGATAGATAGGTAAATATGTCTTCCAAAGGCTAATGACAAGGCGAGGAGTATATAATATGTACCTTGGAGCGTCTAGTGTATGTGTGTGTACAATGCCGCAAGAGAGTGAAAGAAAGAGAAGTGAAAAAGTTCCAACCTTCCTCCTTAAAAGTTTATTTCTGTGTAAAATATTATATCCACTCTCCTCTACTATATAAAATGCGTGAAAAAAAAAAACGCATAGAATACATATATATATATATATATATATACAAATAGGAAGATGATAAAGAGAAAACGGAAACCCATGCAAGCATTACACAGAGTATTTTACATTGTTTTTACTAATTTCTACTTCAAAGGACAAGGTTTAATTTTGCTTTTAGTATTGTGCAGAATATGCACAAGTCATCATAGTTTCTTGCAAATGGATATGTGTACATGGGGACATGGGATATAGCGGCATCGCATGTGTTTACATCATAAAGTGCTCTCCCATTTTTTTTTTGTTGTTTTTATTGTCTATTTCATACCTGTTCCTTTTTCTTTCCTTAGCATTGTATAAATAACTAAATAAATATCTCAGAGAGTTGAAAGGATAAATATTTATAAGAATATTTTCTCCTTCGCTCTCTTTTTTTTTTTTTTCTCTCTCTCTCTATCCACATTTTCTTTTCACCTCTACCCTCATATATATAAATATATATATACAGGGCACGTCTTATATACATAAGCCAAGCGCATAACAAATCAAAAACCCAATCTATCAACCAACCGTAAAAAACAACAACAACAACAACAACAAAAGCAAAACATATACCCCGAATGTTCCTTCTCACTCGAGCGTTGCGACCGATTCCCGCTCCGTGGTCACTCCCTTCGCCGGAGGTTGCCTACTCGCGCGAATCATCAAATCCCTCTTCTTCTTTCTCTCCATTGCCGTCAGTCGTCGAGGTGGCACTGTGGCTTCTCCAACTGTACACTTGGACTTCATCAATTGCACATGTGGAGCGCTATCTATAGTTCCCTTGTCATGTTGCGCGTGATGCATGGCAGAGTCTATTATATTCCACTGCAGCTCCGCATCGCTGCGACAGACTTCAATGTTGCCTTCGACTGTACGAGCGTTTTGCTCAACCTTAAGCACATGACGATTACGTGCAGAGCGTACCAATGAGGCTACACGTTCATTATCGTCACCACGGCGCATGTGGGAAATGAGAAAACGTTGTGTACATTCTTCCTCGTGTGCGGCATTTATGGCCGTCGTGGCGGACACAAGATTACGAATCTCCGCCGCGCGTGCATCCACACCAGACATGATATCTACAAGCCGCATAGCGTCCGGTACAATGGGTCGAATCAATGCATCCTTGTCATCATCATCATCGTCGTCATTATGACCCATGTGCGCTCCATTGCCTCCATCCTTCGGTTTTTCATCACAGGACGAAACGGGCACCACATGTGCGCGGCCATTAAAGTCCACAGCCTCTGCCATCGCGGCCCATACTTCGTCACGGCACATAGCCGGCAGAGCGGCAAGATATAAAAGCTTTATTCGCTCCAACGCACTTGCGCGTACTTTAGACAGACGATCAAAGCCAATAGCGGCAAGACAAGCAAAGATCTTCACGCGAATACCAAGCACCTGACAGAGTACCGCGGCAAGTCGCCGTTGCGCTCGTTTCATCATCGCTGTTCCTGTAATGAGATACGAAGAAGATACGTGTGGGATGGATGTCTTTGATGGGTGATACATATAAGATGTGCATGAATCCGTTGCAACAGGTGGACCACCGGCGAGAATGGCATCCAATTCATCATTGTGTAACGAAAGCTCCGCATAGCGCCGTCGCAGTTCACGTAAAATTGCTACACGACTCCCCGCATTACCGGGAGCGCCTGCAAGTCCCCAGCAATCGGCGCGCAACACAGGAATGGGGTCTTGCTCACCTTTTGCACAGGGATTTCCAGAAGTACCACGAGACATTGTACGCTCGCTGTTAGTGTCCTTACAATGAACTTTTGTCTCCAAGTCCTCACCCACCGCCTCGCCTTCGCCGCGGCACGAAGCAGTCCGATCACTACCCGGAGCCAAAGGCGTATCGCCACCTGCACCAACGTGCGCACTCGCGCCTTCCGCCGTGGGAACAGGAGAGGGAAGAGCGCTTTGCTCTGTCGTGGTCAGCGGCTCGGGCTCTCTGCTGTCCAGAAGCAACTCCGGACTATCATTCCACAGCGAAAGCAAAAGTTGTGTGGCATTGATACGACCATCATCGCCATCCTGCATGGAACTATGATGACCTTGACGCACGGGAACGAAATCGTCGCTTTGCGGGCGGCTCCAGCTAAGGAATTCTTCACGTGCTTCATCGCTCTCGTTAAGCAAGTCAGAGAGAATGGCTAAAGTGGAGGTAAGCAGAGAGTTCGATGTACCACGGGCCGAAGTACGAGTTTCCCCGCCTTCTTTTTTATTTACTTCTTCTTCTTCTTCTTCTCCTTCTTCTTCGTCCTTTTCTCTTTCTTCCTCACCTTCCTCCTCCTCCTCCTTGTTATATAAATCATCAGCGTTTAGAGATTTGTGTTTCTGTTTGGATTGCTGTGCGGCGAAAACTCCAATAATACAAAGAAGAAGATGCAGACCATCCTCTAACACAAACCGGCGCCGCGCCACCGCACTTTCAAGCACAAACACACGTACACAACTCAGTACGACACGGAGCAATTCCCGTGTACTCCATGCTCGCTTATGCGTGAGATACGGCAGCGCGTGGCGTACCAATGAAAGAAGTAATTCAATGCCACCCATCTCCATAAAGTACTCCTGTACCACAGAGACATTTTCAGGACCTTCCGCCATATTATACAATAATAGAAGAGCATGTATAAGAACCCCACGTCCATTTGGTGTGAACACAACTTTTGCATTCTTTTCCAATTGTGTCCTCTGTGTGTATGTACTCACTAACATGGAATCTGGGGTACAACTAACCATACATGAATCCGTTCCTAAACGATCGCGATCTTTTCTATGTTTTGTCGACATTTTTTCCCGTTTCTTCTTGTTTGCACTATTGCATCGGACTACCTTTTCGATATACTTTTGCTGCACAGACGCGCTGCTAGCGTTCCTTATACATCCCTTCATCAACTCCATAACGATTACGAAAAGTTCTGCCTCTTCCTCCGAATGACTGTTTATATCTTCACAACATACATTTTCTGCTCCTGGTGATTGCTCCTCCATCGTGAGAGTTGCGGTAAGCAAGGCGCGTCTGTGATGGGGATGATGACTAAGTGCGGAAAGTACACGTAACGCGAGAAAAACCATTTCTTCCGTGTCTGCCGGGGCCAAGCAAATATAACGTAGCACACACGAAATACCACCCTTATCAATGAAGAGTTGATCCACACTAACCAATTCGGACGCATTGTGATCATCATCATCCTCCTCCTCCTCTTGCTTCCATGATTCGCCCCCCTCTGCACATTCTGCATCATTCCAATTTCCATCATTTAAGTGATCACTCTCCGCTCCATCTTGTCCAAGTGGAGTATGCTTGCGGTCCTTGTGTCTACGCTCTTTGCGAGGCGCGACGCCTGCCAAGGGACGGGTGCTATTCACTTCCTTCCGTTCCTTTTCCGTGACAACCGCACCGCCCCCTTCCTCCACCACTTCTCCCCGTGAGGAAAACGACGACAGTTCACCCGGAAACCGCACCCGACTGCCTCGCATGGGCAGAAACGAATTTTTGGGAATATGCCATTTTGACACATACCACTCGGCAGAAGCTTCCATCAATGCAAGCAACACACGCCACGCTTCACCTTGTAGTGCAAGCAATTCCTCACGTGTCCATGCCACAACAAGTGGATTCTCGCAGCGCATATCTACATAACACAACAACACAGTCATAAGGCCATCGCGAAACATGTCAAAGGTCTCCTTATATTTCTTGTTACTGTTTGGCCTTCTGTTGTTGTGCATCTTTGCGTTATCTTTATTAAGGCTCTCAACAGGAGCACAAAAAAGACTTTGGCGAATTTCGGATGCATATGCTTGAAGGCGTTGACGGATTCTTTGTACCGCACACTGCGTCCCTTCCCACACATGAAACGCCTCAAGCATTCGCCATCCGAGGAGTTTGAACTGCAAATTCTCCACTCGCGTTGTGGGGGACAGAACTGTGTGATGGCGCGCGAAGTGAGAAGTGGAACTTCGCATGACACGCGACTTACTCCCAGAGGCACGCAGTTCCGTTCCACAGACCAAATCAAACACAGTCATCGCAATCGTACACAGTGCATCAAACGTGCGAGGTGGTGTGTCCATTTTGAATAGATCATCTTCGTGTTCGTGTTTATCTTCTTCTGGTGAAAATATTCGTGTGGTATCGTCGTCGCTTTGGTTGTAATGTGCGGCAAAGAGTCTTCGGCGCAAGTCGTGCTCCTCACGATGCAATACAGCCGTATCATGCCGAAAGAGCAGCGAAAATATCACCACAAAGTCATTGCGCAACTCACGTTGCTCCGCGCGGTGCCCAGTGAGAAGGATCTGCATAAAGGTATGCAAGAAAGCTTCACTTGCAGAAAGGGATGTAAATGTGCGTGTTCTCGCTTCCGTTTCCGATGATTCATCCATTTTGGACATGGCGTCTGTCTCTGTGGAGGACTTTAGTGAGTCCTCTGGCTCATGTTGCAGAATAGCCCGAACCGTATCCTCCGGCAAGACATCCAGGAGATTCCACAGACAGTCCACACACAATGAAAGGCAGTGATCGCCCTCGGCGCAGCGTGCCATTGTGAGGCAAAGCAGCACAGGCAAACTCATTACACGATGTGAAGCTGTTGTATGTTGAAACCCAATCTCACTTTTCTCCGGACACACAAGGGGGCGTGCATGATGGCGGTACGTGGACAATTGCAGACAAATACGTAAAATAAGATGCAGCTCTGCCGCGTCCTTTTTAGAGATACGTGGCTTCTTCATTGTGGCATATACCAAACCTTCTGTTTTTGTTCCCACAGAACCCGAAACACGGGATTTCAAAGGCGGAGGCAATGGATCGCGTCGCGTAATGGCATGAAGGGCAGAGTCCAGTACGGCATTGTCACCCACACGCCGATCAAGCAATGCGGTCCAACGTTCCAGTAGTGGCACAAGTACATCCACTGCAACCGCTCCATTCGGTACACTTAACGGCAACGTTCGCGCAATACATGCACCCTTCCCATCGCAAGGCGGAATGTCGTGTGCAGTGGCAGAAGACATTGACTGAAGATGCGAATGAGGATACATATCGCCACATGCACTCATGTCATACCTTCGCCGGTCACGCGCGGAAAAGTGTTGACTTATGATCGTTTCCCCTTCCGCGTGAATCACAGAAAGGAGTGTGTGAAGCGCAGCAAGCGCTGCGTGTCGAATCTGAAAGGGCATATCAGAGTAATCCAAAGCAATACCAATTCCTCCGGGACTTGTATCAGTGTCTTCCTTCGTATCACTCGCGGAGTCCCCGTCTACATTCACACGTATCCCATCGTCGTCGTCACTACTGGTGTCATCCTTATCCAAAGTCGGAGCCGCATGTGCCTTCTTTTTACAATCTCCATGGCGAGCAAGAGCCTCTGAGCCTTGCATACTTTCCTTTGTGACGCGCATCATCGCAGACATGACAGAGGCCAACGCTCGCACCGCAGCAAGTCGCTGCCGTTGATCATGCGTTGT
The DNA here is from genome assembly GCA_030849725.1 of Trypanosoma boissoni. Lineage (NCBI taxonomy): Eukaryota > Euglenozoa > Kinetoplastea > Trypanosomatida > Trypanosomatidae > Trypanosoma > Trypanosoma boissoni. The sequence goes on along the minus strand of JASANW010001421.1, from coordinate 135,595 downwards.
CAAGCACACAAGCGGCAACGCACAATGATAAAGCAAGGCTTGCAAAGCAGAGGGAATGTCACGAAGAAGCGGGACATGCGGCGGGGCATCGGCCACCAAGACCTGAACGTCCGGCTGCGCAGATGGCTCCAACGGACGGTGTCGCAAATCGGATAAAGCAGAATGTACCGTCGCGGCCCCGTCATTTACTGCTGAATGCCCCGCAGCGCTGGACCTAGGCCGTCGCAAGGACGATCGAAGGTTTACTTGCGTCGAACTCCCTTCGAGATTGTTTCCCTGTGGATCCTGTTGTTCAGACTGAGCAGTAGCTCTCCTGGACTCACTAGCTGTGGAGTTATTTGCAGCACTCGTCGAATTCTGCGCAAAGCCAATCGGACGACGCACAATCGGTGGAAGAAATGGACGAATATCCGCATCACTGCTTTCGGCCACACTGGCCACCATGGAAGACTTACCCAATTTAACTGACGAGGCACCGCTCTTTAAAGATCCCACGGATCGGCGGTTTACTGAGCTTCGCATAACAGACTTGCGAGATCTGCCCAAAGGACTCGTCGCCCGTGACGAAGGGGCGATTGTGGTTTCCACTCGCTCGGAAACAGGAGGCCGCGTGTTCTTCCACGGGACGGCACTCACCCGCACCGGTGTGAGCGCTCGCATGGTGGCAGCTTTGGCATGTGTGGGGTGAAGCAAGTAACCACTCAAGAGAGCTTTGCATAGAGTGCTTATGATATCCGGCACGCCAGCAAGAACCATTGAAGGTGTAAATCCCATCGGCGCATCGCATCGTAGTAATTCATCAATTTCTACAATGTGTCGCTCAAAGTGATGCGCACTGCATGAATTGCCTATTTGTGCGGCAATTTTGGACACACGGCATTGTAGGTATTGCTGTAATCCTTGAAAAGGCACCGCGGGAACGCATGACATTTCATTCGTCGCACAACCCTCACTGAGCTTCATACACTGCGTTTGCTTAAGGTGAGAGTTGGGCATTTGCGAATCAGTAGAGGTGAGCATGACGGATTGATGAAATAATGATCCGGTCTTCTGATGATCTTTTAACACCATGTTTCACACCCGCCGTGACACACAAACAAGAAAGAAAGACAGACACACACACACACACACTCTCTCTCTCTTTCTCTTCAGAAAAAAGAAAAAAAAGGTTTCTTTTGACAACAAGGTCCAAGTAGTCTAGAGACTTCTGGAATATTTTTAACGCTAAGGTTCGAAAGAACCCTAAAAACAAAACAAAACAAAACAAAAAAAAAAACGTGCCGTGAGAGAAAAAAGAAAAAAAAAAGCAACATAAAACAAACAGAGAGAAATGGGAATGGGGGGGGGTGTATTGGCAAAAACAAAAAAAACAAACAAAAACTTTTTTGAGAGAAATGCAAGAAAGAAAGAAAGATGCTCCATGTATTCCTTCTCACAGTCCCGTAATCCAAAGAAATTCCCACAAAAGGAAACGCAGTCTCGCCGTTACAAACTGATGAGAAACTTACATCCCCAATATGTAAACCAAACACACGAGGGAAATAAGATAATATATATATATATATATATACCTCCGCGCCCTTTCAGCTTCCTCGCACTAGAGCCAAGAAGAGCATGAGAAGCATAAAACACCAGGAAGAAGAATAATAAAAAAACAAAAAACAAAAACAAAAAAAGAACAAAGACCCAAAAGGATATCACCGAATGTCCTCTTCAGGATCTAAATCCGGCAGTGATTCCTCAGCATTCGTTGTCGTCCCTCCGCGTGCTTCGCCTCCATAAATCTTCAATTGCTTCGCCATGCGCGATATATCCGATGTGATAAACTGCAACGTCATATCCCGCAACGACTCCGCGAGCTGCTCCGCATCACGTTCCTCATAACACATCAGCAATGCATTCGCCGTTCGCTCCTCCTTCGATCCCGCAAAGCCCACTGTATCGCGCAGTCGATCCAGTTGCTGTCTCGCCCATATCGCATCATTCATTGACAGACAAAGTACGATAACCTCCAGACCCGCCTTCGCCGCGTTGTGCGGCTGCTTGAGTCGCTCATAAAGTCCCTTCGTGTGTTTAGCAGAGGATTTGCCTTTGGAGTGAGATTCGGTATCTATACCAAGCACGCGCTCCAGTACAGAAAGGGCGCCACGTGTATCACCACCACGTAGATGCGTAAGCATCCACGCGTGATACATATCCGGTAAGCGCGTGACATAACTTTTCTCATCCTCTTCATGTTCCTCAAGAACATCCACGGCATCTCTTAGCATTGCTGTCACACGCGCAAGGTTTTCGCCTTGCGTTGGTGCGGGGAGTCCAGGCACCGCCAAAGAACCAGTCGCGGCGGGGCGGAGAAGATGCGCGGCTTTGGTCATGAGATCCGCCTGACGATCAAATTTGCCTTCCAAGGCGTAAAGTTTGCCCGCCTCCGCATAGGCCTCGAGGGAACTCTGCAAAAGATCCGTTTGTGTCTTGCACTGCTCTGCGAGAAATGCCGCAAGGCTTTCCATGGCACGCGCGGCGAAAAAGGCATTGCCGGCCTTGTCATGGGCACGTGAGGCCTCAAGCCACGCACTGCGGGCCTTTGTAGTGAGAGACATGTGTGTGTAGATCTTTGCGGCGCTTTCGTAATCGGCAGCCGCGGCGTCCCAATTGGGTTTCCATTTAAATAAACTCTTTTCTGTGTGCTTCTTACCGCTTTTGATAAGCGCATCCGCCTCGGCTTCGCCAGATTTCATACCGTGGTATAGTTTAATTTTTTTTTTGTCTTTTGCTTGACTTCTATATATATATATATATATCGGTACACTTTCCTGTAATATAAATATATATACAATCGGATAAAAGGAAGCAATGAAGTTAAAAGCGATATTTCACTTTTCTGTGTTTTATAGTCCACTATTTGTAAACAAAACAAACAAACAAAAAAAAAAAAAACAAGCAAGCGAACAGGATTTGATAAAAAATGATACAAGACGTCATTTGTTCAAAGTATACACACTGACGGAGAACTGAATATATATATATATATGGAAAACCTTTTGAAATATTTTGTACGTCATTTGCATTTCTCAGTTGTTGCATTCAAATACAGTTGTTCGACATGAGCTCAGACCGGCGGTCAAAAAAAAAAAGAAAAAAGAAAGCGTCGAAATCTCAACAAGAGACTTCACATTACGGATAATAGCAACAAACCACAACACCACACACACAAAAAGCAGCACTGTGTCGAGTAAATTATCTTTTGATTGGAAGAATGAGCTGTGGTCCAATGGCGAACAACAACATCACACACACACACAAGTAATAAAAAAAAAAAAAGTACAATTGCTTGATCAAGTAGAGTCAAGAATGAAAAAAGATGAAACCCACTAATTTTTTTTTTTTTTTCCTTTGCACAATGCAAACAAGGAAGGAAAACAATATACACCTGTACTCATTGGGTACATAAGTTGCGCTAGGCAGAACCACAAAAAAGGCATTCATAGGAGTACAAAAATATAAAAAAATACCTAACGTACAAAAGAGAGAGAGAGAGAGAGAGAAATAACAAAACAATAACAAAAAAAAAAAAAAACACTATCCGACAACTTTCTATCCTTCGTCAAAAGGAATATAAAAGGACCTCTCTGACTTTTTGTGTTTCAGACGGCTAATTCCCTTTTTTTTTTTTTCATCTTCCTTTTTTTTTCTATTATTAAATGCTTACAATTCGCTACACAATTCCGCATAGCAAGTCACCAAAGGTATAATTTATCATCTAGAAATACTAACAAAAGCCTTCACTTTTCGCAGTGATACATTTCATTGGTCTATTTCACAATAACAAATGTGCACAAGAAACTCGTAACATCACACATATATATATATATATATATGTATATATATATATATACATATATACATACATACATACATACATACATACATACATATATACATAGATCTACATCTATAAACACAGAGTAAAAGGTACCACGTAACAAGAATACGTACAAATATAAAAAAGTGATCAGGGGAAAACGAGATAAAACACCTTTGGATAACTTTTTCGCCACTTTACAAATACACCACTCCCCTTACCAAAGTAACCAAAAACAACAACTCAACAAAAAAAAAAATAAATAAATCATTTTCATCAGTGTCCTTCAAGAATGAGATCACATCGAAGGACAAAGAGACTCCAGATGTAGAGCCTTATCTATAAACTTCGCATTTTTTTCTTCTTTTAAATTCAGTGATCACTTTTTTTCGGATATCCCTGAAAGATATCTTCAATATTGTCGTATAATGTATTGTTTGCTACCAATGGTGGTGGAGGTGAAAATAAAACCGGAGCCTGGCCGCCTTCCACAGTACTTTCTTTTACTGTTGCTATTTCACTATCCACCTCCTGTGACTGAGGCGCCTTCGGGATAACTGTTCTCTCCTGTTGCTTTTCAATTTTTTTTTCACCTTCGTATAAGAAAGTTCTATTCGTGCCAGACGAAGCCTCCATTTCCGCTCTCTTTGCAGACGCATTGAATTTGTCTATAACTGTCGGGTCTCGGTGAACAGCAGCAGCAGCGAAGCCGCGTTGAGTGATCTCCTCACCACTACCCCTTGTGTCAACGCCTTCCTTGTACTCATCTTCACGTGATTCATCGGGCCTTCGAGTCTCCTCGGCATCCTCTTTCTTTGGTTCATTCTTGCCACCCTCATTACCACTTGTATCTTGATCGGTTTTCGTATCACCAGTTACAATAGGAGCAGTTTCATTATCACTCTCCCACGTGATCAGCTGAGCCTTTGCAGAAACACATAAAGAAGTATCTTCTGTCTTATTCACTGCTTCTTCCTCTTTCTCCGCTAAATGCCGTCGTGGCGGTGTGATTGGGGACGAAATAAAAGGAAGAGGTGGCGACTCCGATTGCGGTGTGATGTCTTTTCTGCCCCCACTCTCAGTGTCCGCGAAGTGAACATCAAACACCGAGAAGTTCTCTCGTGAACCCGTTGATGACAACTTTGCATCAAAAGCCTTTAACGTGTCTATATTTTTATTCTCCTCGTCATCCCCAATGGAGTTCAGATTTTCTTTTTCATTGTTTGTTTTACTCGACGGCAACTGGGCAGCCACGCGGCTAACAATACTCACGAGTGCTCCACCGTCGCTGGCACCCTCTTCATGCCCTTCTCCTTCCTTTTCCTTTACCGAATGATCCTCTGCATCCTTCACTCGTACCTCGTCCTTCTGTGTCGGTGCAGGCATCGGCTCTTCTACATCGGCTTCTGGCGGTGCAATTCCAGTGACCACAGCGCTGCTATGTGGCAAAATAGCTTCAGAGTCCAATGCCAAAGCATCATGATCCACTGCGCTCCACACACTTGTGTCTTGTGCCCATAATGGTTTCTGTGAATTTGATTCATTCTCTACGTGTGCTGTAACATCCGCATAAGCTTTCTCGTCCGAAGGGGTGACTTCATTCCTGTTGATACTGGCATTGTTTGTATTTTCATCCTGACTGTCGCTATCACCACTGTTCGCGCGTTTTAGTGGTTTCTCGCTCATTAAGAGAGCAACCCTACTATGATACACATCCTCATCGATGCAATTCTTTTCAGTGCTGTTATTTAAACTTTCTGCCGGGCTGTACTCCGGTTCCATAACGCTGCAACCGCGCTCCATCTCCGCCTGTTCCTCCACTGCTTTAATCGTTTGCCTGAGGACATGCCCCGAGTCTACGGGAAGGTCCTTTGCCGGCACTTGGGTGGCAGAGGGCCTCGTTGCGTCTCTCTCCGGGGATTCAGCAGACTGTGGAAGGGGAAGAATTTTCCATCTAGGTTCACTCCCAGTTCTGTCACTACTCAATTTAGAGTTTGGACCCTCATACAGCTGTTGCGGCCCTTGTTTTTGTTCTTTTTGTTCACTTTCCTTCTGTGCGCGTCCGTGTTCTTTTTCGCCTGGCGTGGTAAGTCTACTGCGTTGGTGTTTGGACGAAGTCGATGCTGGGACACGATTGGCTTTTTGCGGCCCTTTTTTATGGTCTCTGTGAGCGACTTTTTTGAGTGATGCACAACATAACCCCATTTGGACAGAATGGGATAAAACAATTACAGAAACGGTGACAAAGAGAATAAATATAAAAAATAGCTCCTTTGCTATCCAAATACAGCTTACCTTTTTAGAAGCTCTTACTGCGCTGTGGAGACGCAAATATCCAGTATTAACTAACTAGATAGAAGGATAAATAGACAGGGAACTACAACAACAACAAAAAAAAAAGAGACTTGAAAATGTGAATAGAAATAAGAAATATATACAGGATCCAACTAAAACGTGTCTCGTTTTTTTTTTTTTTTAAAGAAATTAAACGTGAAAACAATTAAATTGTCAAGAGCCTAACAGCACTTTCAAACTAAAAAACAAAACAAAACAAGACAACAAAGTACACTTGTTCAACGTATCCAATGCATAACAGTATGTCAAACTGTACCTGTTTATATATATATATATATATCAGATATGTCCTCAGCGGAGTCCGAAGCGACGCGTGCGGCCGAACTCTTCACGATGAACGCGGTCGCCACCATGGCCACTACTCTTTCCATTCGTGTTCACAGGCGTTATCACGCGCAAAGCAAATCTGTTCGCTTTACTTTCCGGCGTCCTCCTTACGCTCCTCCCACCGTTAACGACGACAATGCCGTCACGTTGCTCTGAGCATTGCCAGCCATTGGAACCTATGTAAGTGGCTGCGTTTCTAATGAAATCCATTTCAGTATTCTCATCCCTGTCCAGAGAACGTTTCGAAGTGACCGTTGTGCTGTGCACTGACCTGTCAAGTACATTCACACCTAACCGCTTTGCAGCGCGAAGTGAATACTGTTCTTCTTTTCGATTGGGATGGGGGTGCTGCAGTAATGATGTGTGGCCTGGCAGTGGGTAAGTTGGCGTACACTCCCTGCTACTGCTGCTCCATGTCACAGTTCCCAGATGTGAGGGCGATTGAGGAGATCTACTGGGGGATACACTGACTTTTTTCTCTGTGGGTGAACGCGGTGGGTCCTGCGTGGAATTTGGCAAATAACTTGCCCCACCGAATTTACTAACGCTATTGGTACTCCGCCAAGAAGACACACATTCATTGGGAGTCCCACAATCCAAAGTCTTCATTTTTGAGAACTGACCTCTATCGTAAGGAAAAGCATTTTTGTGCTTTAGAACGGGTTCGCGAGAAGGCTCTGTTACCTCCCTCGCTTCGAATACACGCGGAGAAGAGCAACGCGACACGGCGCCACGTACAGGTGACACGGACGTGTTCGTCGGTCGCAGTTCCTTTTGCGCATCTTTGCCATGACGTCCACTTATATACCAATCCTCATGCGCATGAGGTTTAGGAGGACTCTGGCGATCTCTATTAAAGGTATGGTTCATTGAACCCACCTCACCTTTTGCCTCAAATGCATATGTGGGACACGCAGATGTGACCCGCTCTGACGTTGACGCAGCGGCATGCGGGGAGTGGTCTCGTGCATCCGTAGAATGATCGACACTCGCCAAAGTAGATCTCTCGCGGGGGAGGGTGGCTGACTCGGCCTTCACTGCGCGATGCATCACCGCGGGGACTCCTGTGGGCACCGGGCTTATACCGCGTGGTGATGAAAAGGCCCGAGGAGAGAGCAAGGAGGGCGTCAAGGGTTTTGGTGAGTGCATGGTATGGCGCGCTAAAGGCGGAGAAACGGTGCGGAAGACGGGGACAAAAGGAGACGCGGAGGACGCAGGCGCGTGGAGTGGCGGTGGAGTGCATGATGCCTTTTGCTCTTCTCGCTCCTTTTCCAGAGATACGCTCCTCACAATCGCCTTTTCCGATGAGGTTGGCGAGGAGATAGAGGTGAGACTCACCGCTTCGTGTGGCCGATGCATGGTGCCGTCCACCCGTAACGTATGCGAAAGAAATGTACGTGACTCCTCACAGCGCCGCACCAATCGTTCACGCTCGGCCTCGAGATATGTACAGTACCGCCGCAGTCGTTGAACTTCAGCGTCACTTGCTACATCGGACATGTCAGGCACGCGAATGGGATGAATCAATGCGCCGGGTGGAGGTATTTGACTTGTCGGAGGAGGCGGCAGAGCATCAGGGGATGCGTTTATGTGCTTTCCATTCAAAGAAGTGTACGCTTGGTCTATTTCCTGCCCTAGTTGGTGTTCTTTTCCGCGTCCTGGATGCTTCACTCGAGGCGTAAGAGCCATTGGTGAATGGGCATAGGGGTTACGATGATGATGTTTACTATTACTCAGAGAGGCATTCTTCACACTGAATTTGAGTTCGCCGGAGTTTGACAGCGCTTGTGGCCGTAACGATACCCGTGCTGACAATGTTGTCGATGAAGAAGATGCGGACGATGAAGAATTAGAGGAACTAGAGGAGAATGATGTATGACCAGTTCTACGGTCATTATCTAAATTATGATGTTGGATCTTCTTCTTTTTTGTGCTAAAATTCTTTTCTTTTGCACGAGAGTCCGCTGCTAATGAACGACCTGTGTAGAACTGCGACACATCCCGCACAATGGATTTCCTCTGACTCGTCTTCTTAAGGCAAGGCCCACTCAACGATTCCTGTAATGGTTCTCCGCGATCCGTCATCGAAGCCTCTTTGTTATCCCCGGCAAAGTGTACCCGTGACCCCCCATGATAAGATTGCCCCTGTTGTTGTGTTTGCTGTGAATGAGAAGTACTTTGATAGCTGCAGCCATCACGCACTGGAGTGCCTTGGAGAGCGTCAGCGACACCCTGACTCCTTAAATGTTGCGAATAACCCCTTTGAGCATAAGTGAATCCATCCGTAGACGGAAATGCGTGGGAATGTGCAGAATGATATGAGGCATGAGGAAGACCTCGATGCCCATCATACTGTTGAGGACTTGCAGTGCCTTGGTAAGCCGCCGTGACCCTTTGGGGTTCTCCGCCCTCGTATCGATTGGACCAAAACAACTCTTCCAGTTCCTTCTCCAATCGTTCAGATTTGCGTTTCAAGTAATCCACGAGAACACGAAGAGACAAGATTTCATCATCCGAGCACTGTCCCCGCACCGCAAGGCATCGTGAAACATGTGTCTCATCCGCCGTGATTTCGTCTCTAAGGCGCCCAGCCCAACCATTCGTCTCCACGCTATGCAGCGATCCCATCTCACGTGTCACAGGAGAATAGTTACCGTTCCCATTAGCGACATTGCTCCTCACTATATGGTCTTCGTCCCCGTCTTCTGTGTTGATGCCAATGTAACCAAGGCCCTTATGTTGCTCGTGGCAATCCGTGCGACGGGGAGGAGTACTGTCATCGTGGGCTTCGCCAATGTCTGCGTACATATTCGCAGAACGGCATTGCCGCCGCGAACTGCCTGTCCCCACTTTTGAAGAGAGACCCATGTCATATTCACAATCCTGATAAATTGTTTCTACATTCTCTCGATCATCTGATGGTCCAGGAGCTCTCGTACCTATTCCTTCTCTTGCAATGCGCTCATGACTCTCTGGCATGTCCTCTTGCATGCGATTTAATAGATCCGAGAGAAACGAGGTGGGGAGGACACTGTTCGTCCCTACACAGGAAGGCCCACGTGCATCAAGTGGCGAGGGTGTTGCTCCAGTTTCACAAACGTGAGGCCTCAGGTTGGGATCAACAACAGGAGTATCAACATCAACAAAAGGAGCTCTCAAATGTGTAGAGGGTTGGTCAAGTGGTTGTGGAGGCGAAAACAAAGGCGCGGGTAATGCCCTTTCCCCATTTCTTTGCAACCGGACAGGGGATATCCAGAGAATCGCATCTTCCTCTTCCTTATCGCTATCATTCTCGCCAGAAACAAGATACCTATCACGAGTGTGATGCATTCGACGTACGACAAAAGGCTCTTTTTGCATTGGCTCTGGTGGTTTGCTGCGACTTCGATTCTGTGGCTTTACATCACGCAATCGAGTTGCAGTAGGCTGCCGAACAATATACGCGTATGGGCCAAGTGATACAAATGCCCTCGAAGAGGCCGAGTCCACGCTGTCATGAGTGCGAGTCACACGCATTCGCTGTTGTGCTTTTTCCTGTGAGCGCGTCGAATGACGAATAATGCCTTCTCGTGACACTGTGGCGGATGATCGGCGTTGCATTGGTTGAAAAGAGACCCCGTGCGAACTCGGCATTTTGCGCCGTCGCCTTTCCCCCACTTTTTTTTTTTATTATTATTCAGTCAGTAACTTTTTTAAAATCTTTTTTTTTTCGTTTTATCGTCCTGTGTGAATGGCTGAGACTTTTAGAGAGGAACTGTGTGCTGTTGCGAAAAGGGAAGTCCTTTCATATATACAACGAATGAGGCCTAAAGGGCTAATAAACAACAATAACAACAACAAGAAAAAAATAATGTTAAGAACACCAAAGAAAAAAAAAAAAGCAAAAGAACGCACATACACACACAACAATAACAAAGGAAACGAAAAATAAAATAAAACAAACAAACAAAAAGACCTCATCTCAAGATACACACCTATTTTTTTTTGTATGCTTCACTGCGTTGGTGCCTCTGTGTGCAATGTGTGTATATGTATGTATTTTATAGGGAGAAATATCAAAAAAGACAGATTGAAGCAATATATATATATATATATATATATACATATACTTAATGCGCGCTTAGTAGCCCATCAAGACGCATAAAAAAAAACATAAGAACTTGTGTCAGGCACACACAAGAGACCCGCAAAAAAGAAAAAAAAGAGGGGGAAAACACACACACACACACAGCACAAATTCTTAAAAAGCACGGAGACACGCAAACAAATAAACACACGTGCAGATAGATACAAAATTGTTATACCTACACGCGTGTAGCACACAGTTTAAGGACACACATATCATGCACAAACGCCCCAAAAAAGGAAGTGTACGAAAAGGTATCCAGGATGCAAAGGTGACAAGTACGCAATAACCAAAAAAACAAAAGAAGAAAAATATAAGATACTACGATGACATATATATATATATATATATATATATATATATAAGCACCAAGAACCACCAAGACAGACCCTAGTTATTCCTATCATTTATCTTCTCAAGTCACGTCCTGTATCTCGCTGGCGCCTTTGCCTTGCATCCTCCTTTCTGTCTTCGTATCGGTCCACCGGGGCCGCTCCTCTCTCACGTCTCCTGTCCTCCACGTCGCGCCCAATGTGTCTAGACCTGTGAGCCCCCGAGGCCGCCACTCGCTCTCTCTCTTTGTTCCGCTCAGAGCGCCTTGGGCCCGATGGCTGTCGTCGCCGTTTCTCGTAACGTACATCTTCACTGCCGTGTCGTCGCCGTTCGCGGTCTCTTTCACGATCGCGGTCTCTTTCACGATCGCGTTTTCGCCGCGACCCGGAGGCCGCTGTCGCTGCCGCTGCTTTGCCGCTATGCCCATGGAGATTGCTGTTCTGCCCCATGACAGCGGCGCCACTGTTATTGCTATAATTATTGTTTGTGTTGTTATGGTTGTTGTCATTCAAGTCTTCCGCGTGACGTGTCCCACGTGGCGGGCGCCTGCGGCTTTCATCGCGGCGATGATGTCGACGGTGACGGCTTCGACTTTCCTCACGATGACGATGACGATGTTTGGCACTCCGGCTACCATCTTTTCGACCACCCGCACTGCTTCCATTGCTATTTGCCTTGTGACCATTGCTCACCGCACTGTCACTGTCACTCCCACTGTCCCCACTGCTGTCACTTTTATTACTGCTGCTGCTGTTACTGCTACCGCTATCACTGCTGCTCGCATCATCATCAATAAAAAGTGAAGCATTCGATGGTGTCACTGGAGCCGCCAACATGGCAATAGGCCCAGCACTGAGACTCCCACCACCATTCCCACCACCACCACTGCTATTCCCCCCGCCACTGTTTCCGACACCAGAAAGCCCCGCACTCACTGTGGCACTGTATGGTGTGGTGAAGCGGTGACTGTGCGGGTGACCACCGAGACCCACAGGCGCAGAAGGGCCATTGCCACTGAGCATGAGCATAGACGCAGAATCCCCTCTCCCACTGCCACTGCCACCAGCGGCACTAGAGGAGGTACCGGCTGGGTAAATGGCATAATACTGTGCGGGATAGTCACGCATGGCGGAGTCCCAGCCAATGCAGTTAAAGTATTCAAGCCACTCTTGACGGTAAATGCGCTCCTTGGTCTCCGCATCATATTCTGGTGGTATGGCGTCCATAGATTAAACGTACTTTGAGTTTTTTTTTTTTTTTTCCCTTTTTACGCTTTTCGCTGTTATTCTTGTTTTTTTTTCTTTTTCTTCGTTCCCCCTTTGCTTTTTTTTTTTTTTAATCGTCTTCTCCTCTTTGGCCTGCTCTCTCTCTCTTTTTTGCTTGTTCGTGTTATTCGCTCTCGACTGCTTTAGACACACTTCAGAATGTGTGTGCCAGGTATGCGTTGCTTACCTTTCACGAAGTCTAAAGTCCGCTTCCCTTTTTGCTGTCTGTGCTTTCCCCCTTTTTTTTTCTTTCTTTCTTTTAAAAGCAAAAAAAGTATTAATATTGAATAAAAACCTTTCCCTTTGTTCTTTCTTTATTTCTTATACCTATATATATATATATATATATATATATAGTAAAACAGCTTTTCTGTGTTCTTTTTTTTTCTTCTTCTGTGTTTTGCTTCACACACACACACACACAAAATAACTGATCGCGGCGATCTAATCCTAAATCACCTTATAGTCACTTTCGTTTTTTTTTTTTTTGCTTTTTTTCGACTTTTCTTCTTCTTCTTCTTCTTCTGTTTTTTCCTCTACAGAACCTTTTATTCTCTTTTTTTTTTTATCCTTCTTATTTTCTTGCGGGGTCTACTGCAAAGAAAATAATAAATAAAAAAATAATAATAAAAAGGCTAAGTCTGTAAACAAATCTAACGGACTACAGAAAGCAGAATAATAGTAGTAATAATAATAATTAAAAACAAAAACAAAATGTAAATAGAGAAGAGAAAAAAAGAAAAAAAAAAAAGAAAATCCAATGAAAAATATATAAAAAAGGAAACAAAACAAAACAAACAGACATTCACAAAGTTATATCTTTTTGCGGATTAAAGTTATATAGCGCACAACAGAGCTTTAGTTGCACACAGAGACAACAACAATAGCAAAAAAAAAAGAAAAAAAAAAAAGTGAAAAAAGAACACATATAAAATATTTATATGAAACGAGTAAAGTAACGAGAATAGGATACAGAGACAATGCAGTTTATTTTATTTAATGTTTGTAATGATAACAGTCTCCTCTCTCTCTTGTCCCCAATTACTTTCCTAACCATCTCTCGTTCCTTTTTTTTCTTTTTTTTTTTTTTCTCTTTCTTTATTCTTTTTTGTTTGTTCTGTACCTTTAAGAGTTTTACGAGCCTCACACACACACACACAAAAAAAAAAAAAAAAACACACACACACAAAAGAAGAATTCCTTCTTTTTATCGCCTTATTTTCTCTCCCCCTTCTCCCTCTCTCCAAAGTTCATGAATGTACTTCTTTATTTCCGTCTGTTTTCTTAAATATAAGAGGGGGAAAGGGGAATTGCAAAAAAAAAAAAAAAAGTAATAAGAGGCATTTAGCTTCACAAAAGAATAACAAAAAGAAGGATATTTCTATCTACCTGTCTATACGTATACGTATATATATATATATATATATATGTATAGATATAACAATCCATGAGAGTGCAACACCTGTGGAATGAAGGCATATGAATAACCTCCCCCCCGTCTTTTTCGCACAGATTTTACAATTTTTTTTTTTTTTTAGTAATATCACTCCACGCCTTCACTAATTATGCTTATGATGATTCCAAAAGTCTGAGTTGCCTCTGCACCCATTGCATTTGTTTTTCATTGCCTTGTCCACGAGCCGAGTTTACAGCATGTTGTACAAGACTTTGCACGTTTTGCGAGAGAAGCGCACTCTTGCCTTGTTGCCGTAGTTCAGGCGAAGGGGCAGTCTTTAGCACACATGCCATATCACCAATAAGAACGATGGAAGCGTCAAAGACATCTACGTAATCGCGCGACTGAGAGGCGGCATGTAAAGCAAACTGCAAAAACTCTTTAAAGAAAGGGGCAACCCGCATGACTCCTTCACCTTTAAAGCTCTGACACACACCCGTGTAGAACTCTGCAAGGCTTTCCCAAAGGGACATGACATATTCTTCATTTTCTGCGTCTTCATCCACGTTTATTGTGCAGCTCTGCTGAAAGAGTAGCGCCGCGACGGAGATAAAAGCCTCTAGGAATGGTGCGAAGTAATTTCCTCCAAGATTTAACGCAATGTCACCGAGACATCCAAGAAAAGAACACTTGAGATCACGGTTTACATCAGGCTTTTGCAAATTCGCCAGTATGGCGTTAAGAGCAGGATCAATATAAGGCCCAAGCGTCCCTTGAAGGCTTAGTGAAAGATCACCCATTGTTCCAGCAGCAATAGTCGCCAATTCTGGCTCATCCACACTTTGTAATGCGCGAAGTAGGAATGGAATCAGATGTTCAATGTACGGCGCCAGGTTTTGCTTCGCCACATGCGAAACACTACCTAACATAACCAACGCTTCATCAAGAACTGTATCTTGTTGACTTTGTAGAATGCGTAAAAGAAGCTCCATACTAGGCTGTAGAAATGGACCCACAAAAGCGTCTTGCAGTTTCTTCGCAACCGCACCAAGCGCACCACAAAGGAGTCCAAGCATAGAGAGAGAGTCCATGTTATTCAGAGTGCCTTGTGCTCGCCCTTCAAGTATTGCAGAGACACGGTAATGCAATTGTGGAACAAGGGCAGTAAGAAACGAATAACAATCCGCCGCCGCCGCGTCAACAAGAACATTCAGAGTTTCTTGAGCAATGCCCCTAAGAGCACTGGTGCTTCCCTTGTCAATCGCTGAAAGCAAAACCCCCATAAGATCCGCAAAGTATTGTGATAACTCATTGGTCGCCTGATTTTCTTCTAACTCATAGTAAAGCGCGAGATTATGCACAATGTGACAC
Organism: Trypanosoma boissoni; assembly: GCA_030849725.1. NCBI lineage: Eukaryota > Euglenozoa > Kinetoplastea > Trypanosomatida > Trypanosomatidae > Trypanosoma > Trypanosoma boissoni. Next base: position 120,560 of record JASANW010001421.1, on the reverse strand, counting down.
GCACGAGTGGCCATCTGCGCCTCTTCACTCGTGCCATATCCCTGGCCAATCATGGGACCCACAATGTTCATCAGCTGCTGCAGATTTGATGGTACTTGAATAAAGACATCACCAAAGAGTTCACAAACGACTGCAAGTACCCAACCCGACGTATCTGCAAGCAATGGGTGTGGGTCACGTACGTACTGCAACAAACCCGGGACAGCTTGTGCAACAGTGTCTTGAATGGTACTTGGATTGGGTCCAGTTAAAATACACCCAAGAGCCATGACAGCCGCCTCCTTCGAATGCCAATCCGTGCTCGATACATTACGATACACAAATGGCATGACGATCTCAACCACTTGATCACCAATGCATTCTGCAAGAGACTGCAAAAGCTTTCCACCTGCAACGGAAATGTTCCACGAGTCTTCTGTTTGATCGTCTTCCTGTTGCATCATAGACTTAATTGCAATATCCGCAATTACCGAAGCCCCTTGACCAGCATAGTTATGGCAGTGGGTAAGATCTCCCTCACTCTTCATATCACGTTCTGTCTCACAAATAGAGGTCCAAAAAAGCATTGCCTGTAGACCCACAGATTCTTCGTCCTGTGAAATAGCATTGCATGTAATCGTGTGCAGTTGAGAAATGTAATTGGGGAGCGTGGAATAGTGCATATCGGCCACTTTTACAAGGGACTCCATCGCCTTCTCGCGTGTTCGAACTGTCTGACAACTGCTTGCTGTAGAACACAATGCGCTGACCAATTGATCTCGATGATCTTGACGTTCCATATTATCATGAATGAACTCCATCGAATTACAGAGTGCACTTGTTGCATAGAAGCGTACATCCTCATTGCTACTTGCCATACCACGAACAACAGCGGTTAAAATACTGTTAGTGTGAGGCTTTAATGCATCCTCCACATCGTTATGCTCGCGTGCCTCTTCGCAAATATATCCAATAGCAGTGAGTGCCGCTTCCTGGTTTTGGTCACTACCGGACTCCACGCCACCTAATAAAATAGAGATAAGATCCGGCCACTCTCCTGCGGGGAGTTCAATGCGTGAGAGGTTCCCAATGATGTTTGCCGAAACATTACGAACATCTTTGGCTGGTGAACCAAGCGTCGCAAGAACTTCATCCTTCACACGCTTACGAACATCCGACGGGAGGGATTTCCATTTCTTCTCAAGCTCTCGCCGGGCCTCCAGATCACGCAAGTGCAGTGCAACAGAGTTCTTCAGCAAACTTCCCGCCATGTTCCGCGCGAAACTTGGCTTGGACTCATCGCGGAACTCCGCGAGAAGAGCCAGCAGAAAGCCGGCAAGGTCCGCCTCCTTTGCCTGTGTCACAGTCTGCTCGGCCGGCACTCGCACCATTTGGTCAGGGCTCCCAAGGGCCATCAGCAGTGACGTCACATCAGACATTTTCGACTACGATGTGGTCCAGCGAAAAAAAAAAAAAAAAACAACAACAACAACAACCAAACCAAACAACAAAAAAGAAAGTACTGTTGATTCCCTCCTCGATGCAGTACGTCCAAAAAAAGATGAAGAAGAAAAAGAAGAAGAAGAAGAAGAAAAAAATGAATGACATGCTATAACAAGAGCAACAACAAAAAAAAGGGCGTCAACCAAAAGCCAAAACATTGAAAATCAAAAGCATTCCATTACACCTTTTTCAAAATTTTATTCATAAAGTTCAATTTTCCTTGCATACAACTTAATCACAACCTTCAGTTGAAAAAGACAGAAAAAAAAAACCCTTTTGAACCTTAACTCAAGTTGAGTAACCTTTATAAATACCTAATTATCAGCCTGTTAATTTCTCAATTTTTTTTTTAAAAAAACAGCTTTTCTTTTTTCTCCTATTTCCAAAATACCCTGAAAGAAAAAAAAAACACCTAAAAGCTAAATAACAATCCGGTTTTCTCAATATATATATACACACACACACACATAAATACATATATATGTATATATATATATATATATATCTACATAACCACCTTTATTTCCATAGCGCATTGTTGCACTCACGCCCATGCGGGGAATCCAAACTTGGCGCGTGTACCGAGTTCCTCCTCAATGCGCAGCAGTTGATTGAGCTTTGCGGTACGCTCGCCGCGGCATGGCGCACCTGTCTTGATCTGACCGGATCCAAGTCCCACGACAAGGTCGGAGATGTACGTGTCCTCTGTCTCACCACTGCGGTGCGAGACCATGACGGACCAGCCGTTGGCCATGCAGAGCTTCGAAGCCTCAATGGCCTCTGTGATGGTGCCGATTTGATTAATTTTGAGCAGCAGGGAGTTGCATGCCTTCTTTTCAATGGCCATCTTGATGCGCGTCACATTGGTGACGGTAAGATCATCACCGACGATTTGGCTCTTGCCCTTGAGCGCTGCCGTGATGCCGGCGAATCCGTCAAAGTCATCCTGATCGTATGGGTCCTCAATGCTGACAATGGGATATTCCGCAGCCCACTTGGAGTATGTATCGCGCAGCTGCGCCGCCGTCACCCATGTCGGCTCCGAGCTCTTGAAGGTGAGATTGTACTGCTTCTGCTTCTCGTCATATGTCTCGCTGGCGGCGCAGTCCATGCAGATGGCAAACTTCCCCTTGTGGCCGGCCTGCTCAATGGCCTCCATGAGAATAGGCAGTGGCTCATTGATATCCTTGATGGGTGGGGCGAATCCACCCTCATCACCGACATTGACGGCATCCTGTCCGTACCGTTTCTTGATAATGTTCTTGAGTGTGTGGTACACCTCCGCGCCCATGCGTAGGGCTTCGCTGAAGGAGGCAGCCTTGACCGGGGCAATCATAAACTCCTGGAACGGCAGCGCATTGCCGGCGTGCTTGCCGCCGTTGATCACGTTAAAGCACGGGACCGGCAGGCGAATCTCCTTTGTGCCCGCGAGCTCCGCGAGATACATATAAAGCGGAATGCCCTTGCGCGCAGCGGCGGCTTTGCTGATGGCCATCGAGCAGCCGAGCAGTGCGTTTGCGCCCAATTTGCTCTTATTCGCCGTACCATCCAACTCACGCATCAATTGGTCCAGCGTCGCTTGTTGCACTTCGTCCTTGCCCACAAGCGCGGGGGACAGTACATCCTTTACGTTCTTCACTGCCTGCAGACAGCCCTTGCCCACGTAGCGCTTCTTGTCCTCATCGCGCAGCTCGCAGGCCTCGTGAACGCCGGTTGAGGCGCCAGAGGGAACAGCGGAGCGGAAGACGCCAAGATCTGTTGTCACTTCCACTTCAACTGTTGGGTTCCCGCGAGAGTCAAGGACCTCGCGCGCGTGCACCTTTTGGATCGTCATTGAGCCTTTTTTGTTTAGTAAAAGTTCTTTTCTTCTTTTTTTTTTTGATAGTTTTGCTAAAAAAAGTAGTATAGAGAATTCGAATAAAAGCTTGAAACCTGTGGCGCGTGTACATATATATATATATATGTATATACATAATTTTTTTTTACGGTGAGGGGTGAAGGGTGTCGAGAAAAGAGAGAAAGGTGAAGAAAAGAGTAATGAATCCGTGTCAGTTTACTTGAGGTAGATCCCCCAAGGCCTAAAAAAAAGAAAAATTAATGGATAAATATGCATATATTCCTATAAATTGCACTGTTGCCCTCGCGTAACATAACCTCTCGATTGGAAACTCCTCAACCGCAAAGTAGAATGCATAGAGGTCTAAAGGAAAGAGCATATCAACCGGTGCAAAAAAAGTTTCTTCACAAAAAAAGAAAAAAAAAAAAAGAAAAATGAAAAAGGAGCAATGACTTATAAGTGAGTCAATCGCTTTGTAATCTATGGCAATCATTGTTGCTTTTATGACGGGTATTATACAGATGTGGACATCATACCGTAAGCCAGAGATGAGTCAACTGCTTTTGTTAGACCTCTCGTCGTTGTGGAATCATTTATAATGATATGGGAGGAAGTTCCATCAGGCATGTAATCCACCACATTCTATAGATCTCATCCTTTGCGTACGTTGTGACAATTCCACATCTCAACTGCACTGAAATTATCGTGTGGTCGATTAGGCGAGCGAGAATGTTCCATTGCAATAAGAATAAGCAAGTAAGAGCCCACTTCTCCAGTTCTATTCAGTTTTTATATCCATGCTGCCTCTATGCGTGTGTGTATATTCAGTACTGTCTCGGCTTTGTAGCATTTTCTTTTTTTTAGCAGACTGCACAAGTGTGCAACTGCAATAAAGAATGTTTCTCTGCTATGCTGCAAGCGTATACATATTTCGCAACTGCCGATCTCCTCTAAAAATGTTTTTTTTTTCTTTTCTTTTTTTTCCCTTTCTGTAGAAATGGCATCTGTGAAAGCAATGCGTTGCACCTGTATCAGCGGCACTGGGTTCATTATTGTTTCTTTACGAATGCGAACACGGTATCTGTATTCCTCATTGGCAAACTCATCTTTTGGGCCTTATTCTTAAAGCTTACTTCACATGTACCACAGAGTGTGGCACAAATCGGTTCTTCCAGGATTCGCGAAGCTTCTCATGTCCCCAAGAGTTCTCAGTCTCCCCCATCGCAGGTGATTGATGAGACCTGCATTATACTTGACAATAAATCTGAATACATATATATATATATATATATATATTTGCTCCCATGCTCAAATATTTCCTCTGTATATTCTTCAGATCCTCTTACATCTTAGCCATAGCGATAAATGTCCTGCGCCACTATAAAGTGGCCGCTATCAACGCAAAAAAAAAAAAAAAAATATATATATATATATATATAATTGTACACAATTTGCTTCGGACTATTCCTACATTGCTTCTCAATCCCAACAAATGCATTCGTTGCTTGTTCAACGCAGGAACATGTCTCATTGCATACCCCTTCTTTTTTTTTTTTTTGCAGAGCGAAATTCGCGTATTTCCAAAAGACCGTTTGCATGCATAATTCCTGCCCACAAGTGTTAAATTAAAAAATAATGGGGTTTCACAGCAACCTCCACACAGCGATAGAATAATTACTCTTGTAATTTTTTTTTCTTCTTTTGTAATTTATGTGTGTGGGCCTCTGTTTAGCACCTGAAACACCTTCTGCGCACTGAGACTCACATATTGTAAAGTAATTGCAGATCCCCATTTCGTTACCCCGGAACAATGAAAAAGAAACAACACACACAAAAAAAGGAGAAAACCTGAGCATGTCACAGCGAATAGGATTGCAATCATTAAAAAAAAAAAGCAACGCTAGTCAAGCGCACGGACTACATCATTTCCTTCCTTACCACATAGTGTTGTCTCAATGGTTGATAATTGTCCTATTCAATCAACCAAGATTTGAATACAAAGCCTTAAAAGAAGTATATATAAATAAAAATGCAAAAAAAAAGAGGAAAAGGAAGAATATTAAAAAAAAAAATAAAAATAAACGGAAACATACACAGAGAAACAAAAAAAAAAAAATATCATCTATTTAAGAGACAAGTATACTTTTGATTCACCTCTTTTACACATGTAAAGTTCCACATAAAACGTGTATCTATATATATATATATATATATATTCATCATCTTGGTCTTCATTCCCCCATAAAAAATGTAAAAACGTTAAAAGTAACCAAATACAGGCATACAAAAAAAACAAACCAAAAATAGTCGATAAGCCCACATCAACAGGAGGAAAATCAAGTGACCCTCTGACAGCTCCCCGCACATTTTCGTTTTTTTTTTTTCACACTTCTCTTTTTGCATTCGTCATTTGTTTTACTGGTTTTGTTTACATATCTTTAAATTTTTTTATATATATTTTTCATGGGAAAAGAAAGCGCTACAGTCGCAAAATCCTAATCGGTATTCAATAAAATTCCTCTTTTTCTTCATTCTTGTTTTTATTTTTATTTTTCTGCTTTGAATGTATACGTTTTTCGTTTGTTGTAGTTGAATGAGGGGGGGGGGGAGGGGAAACAAAATAAAGTAATATAGAAGACGCACAAAAAATCTCAAAAGAACAGAGAAAAAGAAACTAAAAGCGAGAAGGCAGGTCAATTATATATATATATTTTTATATATACTCTTCTTGTGTGAAATGCATTCAGGTCACTTTAGAGACAGAATATATGTATACAACACAATACGGCAGCACGCAGCCATATTTCCACATTCTCATTCTTTTATTTTTTTTTTCATTCTCCTTTTTTTTTTTTTTTACAATTTATAATGTTCTATACCCCCCACCCCACACTAAAAAAAAAAAAAAAACACACACACAAAAACTAATACGTCCTATGTGAGTGCAGATTTACGCAGCTGAAAAGCAAACAAAAAAATAAATAAATAAATAAATAAACAACGTGCGTATTTTCTTCCACTGAAAAAATTTCATCTTTTTTTTTTTTTCTTTACTCCTTTGGTGCCGGCATCTCTGCATAGACCAATACACTTCAAAATGAATGAATATCACAGAAACATAACTACATAAAGATGCCACAAAGGGCACAATAAACGGAGGTGAGGGCCTTTCCGCAATTCCCTGTCTCAAACTATAGAGACAAATTTGATGAGTTACCTCATTAAACATTTTTCCCTTCCTTTCTCCTTTCAACTTTGCGTTCCAACTGTTTTTCTCCATTTTCTTCTATATATATAAATATATATATATATATATTGGCGTCCTCTTCTTCTTTTCTCTCCCTCTCCAGAATGGAAAACAATAAACGAACGAACAAACGAAAAAAATAAAATGGGTGAATCCCGTGCGTTTTTCTCTTTTTGGACATTAAGTCGTGAAGATGGGAGAGCACACCTAAGAGCTTCAGATTCACTTCTTTCGATGTTTTTTTTTTTTCTTTTTCTTTTTTAATTTTTCTCCTCGGCTCCTTTTCTCTCCTATCGCCCTTAGACTTACTATCCACTTCAATACCACTCGTATATCGTCCACAGTGCAAAGCTTTTTCCGATGTTTAACTCCCCCCTCCTCTTTCAAACAAGGAAACAAACAAAACAAAACAACTGCTTATCTGTTGTTTTCCTGATCTTCCAGTTAACGCTGCTATTCTTGTTTCTCTTATTGCTGTTGCTGTTGCAGTTGTTCTGGAGTATTCGCCGAGGCCATCGTCGACCCTTGCGACACTTGACTCGGAGATCGTTTCATTTCCCCATGGAGCCATCTCCCCGGGTCTGAGCCGAGCGGTGGCTGATAGTCCGAGCCCGGCTGCGAGCGGGAGGCCCTCCGCCCCATTGGTATTGGCGCCTCCGACGCCGACTGCCTCTGCTGCTGCTGCTGCTGCTGCTCCTCTTTGCGGCGCAATTTCTCCGAGCGCGTTTCGTGGCGGCGCACGGCATTGGGGACGTCCGGGCCAAAGAGCTTTTCCTTATCCTCCGAGGCCGGCTGGTACACCCCGGGCAGTATGGCGGAGAGGGGGGCAGAGTTTCTCTCGGGCCCGTCTTTGGGCGAAACGGAACGCATGTCCGTTCCTTTGCGTTGTTTTGGCCGTTCCATCGGGGATTGCATGACAATGCCGCGACTTTGCGCTTCAAACTTTGGATCTTCACCCGCAATGGAGACACTGCCAAAGCCGTAGTCCGCGTATGGTAGATTATTTTCATCACACACGGCACGGGCATTACGCCAGATGGTGGACTGAAGGCGATACATACGTCGTCGTGCTTTATCACGACGGAAGGCAGCTTGTACATAAGATGCAGCAAAGTGTTGGGCTACTGTGGCGTAACTGTAGTTCACTAACACAGAAGGCAATGCACGAAGAGATTTTTCTGTATGACGCCAACCAGCCTCAAAAGCAGAACTACGGCCTTCTAATTCGAATTCCATAAATGCCATGGCAAGTATACGACGGGCGAGTGGAGTAAGCACTTCATGATAGTGTACTTTGCCACCGTGATCGGGAATGTCGTACTCTCGCATCAGTCGTAACAATTCGACGCGATTATGACGAGAACTTAAACCCAAAGGTGGACGAAGAGACTCCAGAAGTTCAGGTAAACGTTTGGTGCGAATCACAAGTGTTGAATTGGGATCTATTTCAGACCAAAGTTCTCGGAAGCGGTAAAGGTCATGAAGGCGTGAGACACTCGCATTCATACGAGCCACTGCCACATAGTTATCCACGACCACAGCCATATAAAGACTCACAATCACAAGTGCAAAACAAATCACAATTGCTACATAAAAAACTGGGGCCCAGTTAGTGAGTCCACAGTCTTGTCCAGTGGCACAAATGTTACCATCTTTAGTACTAGAGCGCAACATGGAAACCCAATCCTCTAGTGTAGCCAATCGGAAAGTCATTATGATGGAATTGGGAAAGGTCGCGAAATTGTCATAAAACGTGTCAATATAACGTCCTTTATGAGGAGCAACGGGGCCTATCGTATGCAGGCCCAATACCGCAAATACAAAAATACCCAAAATAAGGATAAGAGTGACATTTAAAACAATGGGCCCGGAAAGCATAATAACATCACGCAGCATACCTAGATGATGCCGTATCGGGAAAACTACACGCAATACCTTCAGTACACGACCCATACGAAGGACACGTAATATATTCACGTTAAACGGAAATGTATACACTCCCAGTGTATGAAGGGCAATCTGAAGGTATGAGAAAATCAAAAGGAAAACTTCAAAACAGTATTCTTCTCGTGTAAAGGCCTGAATTCCGTGCGCCATGAGTCGCAGTATCACCTCTGCTGTAAAGAAAGCCACCCATACGTACTGAAGTAAATCTAGTACTTCCTCTTGAGAAGATGACATATTGTACCAATACAGGGACATGCTAAGCATATTGAGAATAAGTACTATACCCATAGAAAAGTCAAATGCCCAATGTGTAACCAGTTTGTGAAGAAACCTTGAAACAAAGTTGCCCATCGGTATAAGACGTACACGCGGTGTTAAACGGAAAATCATTCGCTGCATATGAATCCATAACTGATGCTCAAACGTAATTCCCGCAACACCTTCGGCAGCATTTTTGGCAAGAAGGTAACAATAGATGATAGATGCCACAAATAGGGAGAAAAACACAAAATTTGAAACGTAGTAGTAGAGAAAAAAGAATAGCCCCTTATACTGTTGATAGTCATTAATAGGTGAGTGCTGTGTAGACCAACCATCTACGCCAGAGTAAATGACATCCATCCATCGAGATCCCGTACTTACCTCAAACATTGTCAACAAGCTCTGAGGAAAGTTATCAAAATTGCGTTGTGTAGTTTCCCACTGAGCGGAACCGTTTACTATACATTTGGTGCGGTCGACATATGTTGAATTGGAGCAACTATAGAATTTTCCCATAAAGAGCTGAACAGCTAGAATGGCCCACACAATGTAATTCACAAGACATAGTAACAATACATTTGCTGCTGTCGGGACACAGTCCCAGAGGGCTACCACCAAGGTGGACAATTCACGGTTAAACTTAAAAAACCGAAAGGGACCAAGAATACGGAAGCAACGGATGACTTTCAGGCATCGGAGCCTTTCAAAGTCTGGTGTGACTCCCAGAATTGATAAAATAACAATAAAGAAATCCACTACGTTCCACCGGTGCCAAAAGTATGCCTCATGCACATCCAAAAAAACACCTTTGCTAGTCCATTTTAAAATCATTTCTATTGCAAATAATGCAGTGAAAAATCCGTCAACAACAGTCAATGCGATATATTTGTTATCCGATCGATTTTCAAATGGAACGTAAAAGCATAGACTTATGGATGCTGCAAAAATGGTGCCCATAACGAGCCACTCAAACAATTTGGAATCCACAACATCAGTTGCAAAGCGACGAATGGGATTACTTGGTGCGAATATAAAAAAGGATCGTTTCCGCCAAGAAAGCGAAAAAGACCTCTCCGCAGTTTCCTTTTCTTGTGTTTTTTGGTGTGCAAGAGTGTATGCAAGAGTTGCTCTCCCCACCTGCTCCTCTCCAACATGAAGTCCTACCAACCATTGCTGTAATTCGAGCGCCTCAAGTGTACGGTCCCATGTGCGATACTCACGCATCTCTATATCACTACCGGCGAGGTATTCAATCGTCTCAAAGAGTAGCATACCACAGCTCCAAGCTTGGCCCAATACTGTCTCCACTGCTTCACGTGTTGGTATCGATCCCATATCCTTCTGCATACGTACATATCCAATGATGGCATTCAATACGAGTTGTTTTGAGCTACGCACAGCTGCCATATGACAGTGTTCCGCGTGTAACTCCTCCACCGTCCGCTGTTTGACGTTTGGCGGCGCCCGCAGTACCATTTGCTTATGCGTATTACAATCCAAGCATCGCTCAAAGACGCGCCGACGACGACCCGCCAACACATGCTTATACCGTAGTCTTGGACCTGGTAAAAGAATATGGTCATACACACGTTCCCCGCCTACACCTGTGGCAGAATCACTCACCGTTGCATCGTCCTCTGGGACATGCATTTCACCAGGAGTCGAACTCTCCTGACGGCGAACATAATCAAGTGTAACAAAATGCCCAGGCACACTTGAACGTCTCGGGGTACTCGTAGAAGGTTGCACTCGCGCGACGCCTCGACGGCTTTCCAAACTGCGTTCAATGCTGCTGTCCTCCATGTTTCCATCTGGTACTGTATCAGCTGCCACAACATAAGGCGGAGAGCGGGAACGCCACTGAGCGGCAGAAGGCAATTGATGTTGAAGTGATACCTGTGCATTGGTAGGCGGATGGGCTGGCACCACGTTGTAGCGTCTTGCATAGTTCAACGGTGTTGGTTGAAGAGGAAACTGTGTACGATTCGGAATAACGGACGAGGCCTGCCAAGAGATTCCACCACCTGCACCACCACCAAACTCACTTGGTAAACTCATTTGCCGCATCAAACGCCTTCCAACATATAAGAACTGTGGACCAATCGGCGCCTGCGAAACTCCCGAAGGCTGTTCGGAAAAGTGCGGCTGACGTTGGTGTTGTGAACGACTCTGTTGGGATGTGTCGGCTAAGTTACTTCCGATGCTAATCGAAAGCTGTTGATTTTCCCCACCACCCATTGGACCGGATGGTGAACGGGCCATGACATCTTTTCGAAAAAAGCGTTCCTTTGCCTCAGCAATGCGAAGTTGCCGACGCATGTCCTGATTTAAGTGATACACCTCGTCTGGTGCCACATCTCGCCGCTCAAACCCACCGTGAATATGTTTAAAAGATCGCCAAACGGTAAAGTCAAACCAACGAAGCCGTGGTGCACCACTGCGGCCAGTCGCATGCATTGCGATCTCCTCACGCTCTTCTTCGCACTGCCAAGCCCAAGTAAAAACAGCAATAAAGAGATAACGGAATATAAAGGCAACGAGGACGACTGCAATAAAGTACAGTACTGTGTATTCATCACGGCTTCGCGCACCATTCCAGGACATATATACCCACTCATCACGAGTGTATGAAAAAGCCTGAGAAACGGCATAAGCTGCGTGAGAAAACGTGTCAAATCCACCACGTGTCGTGTATGTATCGTGTAAGTGATTGAGTAGACCCATGCGACTGCCGAAAAAACTCATGCCGATAAGAATCCACATAAACATATACACCGAGAAGAAGAGGAGGGCATAAATGAGATCGGGAAGAGCTAGAAGGAAGACACGCGTGACGCGACGCATAGGTGCAAATGGTGCGACACGGAAAAGACGAAGAAATCGGGCCCAATTGAGTACTGTAATGACATTCGAGCGATTAAAACCCAACTCGAAAAAGCCAAGAATTGTCACAACCACGTCGAGAATGTTAAAGAAGTTGGTGAAGAAAGGACCAAACCCAACTGCCACAAGGCGAATAACAAACTCAAAAAAGAAAAGGGATGTAAAGACCACCCCAACGTAAAACAGTACATCATCCCAGTAATTTGGTTGGTCATAGTGCCGCGTCGCGTTAAATACACCATTCAAAAATATAATGATAAGTATAACGCAATGGAGAGGTGTAATGGGTGCATTTTCCACAATATTATGCGCCATACAAACAGGAGAAAGGTTACCATCGCCCATTATATCCCCTCCAGCACCAGGAGTAAGGCCTTTATAATATCCTTCCTTATTCTCATCACGCCCAGAACCATCACGTGATTTCATATTGCCCATTTCTGTATACATTCTGTCGTCATATGGTTCATCTTCATTATAGTAATCATCATTGGCATAGGCGTTTCTATTATTATACATTTTGCGCGCGTGTTGTCTTCTTTGATTTTCTTTGACGTGCCGCTGTCGCAGTTTGCGGATAACAGCGTCCTCATATTTGTTTACATAATTAAGTGGCATAAGACCATAACGCTTTTGCATTCCCTTTTGCTCCCATAGATATTGCGTGATAATGCGAGGATATCCCTCAGTAAACATGTGTGTGATGTTACGAATAATTGACCATCGATCCCCACAGTCTTTTGCAAATCGGAAATCTCCTCCCTCAGGGTCATTAATGAGGAGCTCTTGCTGCTCTACTTGTACAATTGTATCTTTCGACCCCAGATGCGAAGCGCCACCTTCTGTATTCGCCGAACGCGATCGCATATTACTCGCCGAACTCACTCCTTGCGAAGTACAACGAATGTTTGGAATCACTCCAGGAGACTCTCGTGTGGCGAGAATATGTCCTCTGGACACTTCCTCACGACGACGTGATCCAGTGGAGACGCCATTTGACGTCGGCGGTGGCAGACCGCTTATTCTCCCGCTTTCCACCTCCTCCTCAGTCTCCGGGACTTGTGATTGGTACTGCTCAAGAAACCGTAAGCGCTCCTGCTCATTCTCGAGACGCACCGCAAGCGGAAGACTTGTGCCATGTGCAGTGCCAATGCTATGTGTGCGTTGATGATGTTGTACATCGCCCACACGACCACCAAGAGCGAAATCTCCACCAATTGCAGATGAGACAGTGGGAGTTACCGCAGACTGCGCATTGTTGTGCACAGTCACTGGGCGACTGGATTCATTATTACTGATATAACTCTTGACATTCGAGCGGTCATTCGTACTACTAGCGTTTGTGGTGGCACCACCGGTACTGCCTGTAGTAATTGTGATACTTGTACCACTACTTCCAACACGTAAAACATCACGTTTTTTACGTTCGGCAGCTTCGGATACATCTCTTTGGCGTGTAAGCGAAAGATGCAACTGTACACGCTGTTCATCCGTCCACTTGGTGCGTTTCTTTGCCGCGTTCTCACCAGCTCCAGGAATAGATTGCATATCAGAGTTATCCGAATTAATGGAAATCGGATTATAATTTGTGGAACCGGCTGTAGCACCAATCCCCGCCTCGGCTGCATTGGGAAGAAGCGGATTCTTTCGTATTTTACCAGTCTCATCGCGTTCAACAAGTTCACGCAGTTTTACAGCCGCATTCAGGCGTTGTTGCTGCTCCAAAAGCATACTGTCAAGAAATTGTAGTTGCTTCTGCACAAAGAGTCGATTGGTTTTATCAAATTTTTCTATAAAAACACCAAGGTAAAGACTTGGGATAAACCACGCACAAGAGATAATAACAAAGATATAGTAAAAAACAGCGAGGACTGCAACCCCATCGTTTGTCTGCTGTAACAATCCCGTCCAATTCTGAAAGGTCATGATGTGAAACGTTGAAAGCAGGGCATGACCTAAATGATCAAAATGACGACGGTTATACTGATCCTTGTCTGTTAAAAGTTCGCATTTCTCTAATGTGTCACAGGCACGACCCCAGTAAATCCCATCTCCCATTTCCACGGATGGCCGACAGGTACGTTGTGACACAACTCCATTCAGTTTGCTTACACAACGGTAATGCAGTTGACCACTAAACAACTGCAATCCCAGCAATGCAAAGAAGAAGAGCACATAGAGAAGAATCACTGAGACCTGAATTAGTTTATTTGTTGAACGCAGAAACGACTTGGCGAGTAATTTCAGCCCAACAGGAAATGGGACATAGCTGCAACACTTAATGACCCGAATCAGACGAAAAGCTGTAAAGTTCCAAATAATAGGCCATTCGCAACAGTTCATAATCATCAGTAAAACTACTGCTGCGTCTAACCAATGCCACAGTGATCGAAAACAGGCCCTTTGATGCAAAATAAAACCCGAAGCAAAGAGTCGCAACAGTAACTCTATCATGTAAAATACAGTAAAGAATACATCGCCAAATACCATAAAGTCTGGCTTACGTAGTGGACCTGTATGGCGAGCCCAAGAGGCAGTCATGATAGAGTATACGAGAATGGAGAGTAGAATCAATACTTCCGTGAGCCAGTGATGCAGTAAATTGTACACCACAACTCGTGCCTTCATACCTGCAGGAAAGATAAAAAACGATGAGTGATGCAACGCAATGGCTCGTTGATGCACCTGATAGATCCACCGAGCATTATGACGTTTTTCGTCTTCAACTTGCTGTGGTACACGGCCATTTGTATGGGAGCGCAGGTTTATTGTACCAAAAACAGATTGCACAGCACGTTCACGCAAAATGTCAAACTGCATTCTACGCGGGTCCTCTTCGATAACTCCCGAACTTGACGAGAAGAAGGAGTCATCATCTGTGTACTCTGCAAAACGATCAAAAGCCTCCTCAGCTTCATTCACTGTGAGATCGACAGGGTCCGTGTTTTCTCCTTCCTCCGTATCCGCTTTGGGATGATATTCCACAAAGAACCGCTCCACCGATCGCGCCTGTGTACGCAATGGACACAATTCCTCCACTTCATCCGCATACGGAGATTGTACCCGACCACGCGGTGTAAAGCCCACCTGTTGCCTCCCTCCCGCCATTGTTTGCGGATGTGTCGAGGAAGCATTGGACGGGTTTAATAAATGCATTCCATCCCCTTCTGCCGGTGCTGTTGTCGCTGTCGCGTTTATTTGTCTACTCGGCGAAGAACTGATGGACCTTGGCGAATTCCCACTCGGCGGAGGCGTTCCCCCTGCGGGCCGTGAAGGCGCCGACACCATGGGCCCACCATACAGCCGAGCGGGGGCTGGTTGTGAAGGGGTTGCGCGCATCGTGTTTGTAAATGGCGCCTGGGAGGAGTCCCTCACGGGGGAAGCAGACGGGGGAGTGCGGAGGACACTGCGCGGGGGGGTCTGGATGGAATTGGATTCACTCACTGCCGGTGCAGTGGGGCGCTGGGCTGCGTTCGGAATGGAAGCGCTGCCAGCCACCTGGTCTAATGATAGCTGGGGGCGTGCCGCGCCACTCATTATGCAAAGAAACTATACCTTGTATGTATGTATATATATATGTATATATGAAGGAGAGGGTGTGGAAAGATTCTTTCTCCGTCAATGTACAGATACTTTAGCACATAGAACAACAACAACAGGGAAAAAAAAAAATTGAATATACCAATATAAACATATATACGTATTTTTTAAAAGTCCGACGGGAGTACAATTCCTTTTTTTTTTTTTTGTTTTCTCACCTCTCCTCTTCAAAAGTTGGGTCTCATTACTCCAACCCAACCAAACAAACAGAAAAAACACAATCAACTGCGTTGCAATATTGTCGTAATCATCAGCAACTGAAGACACATACACAGACATAATAACACTTTCCTTCTCTCTGTTTCTCTTTATCTCTGAGTCTTCGATTGGTACACACAGTTTAGCTGCTGTACGCAATACATAGCTGAGGATGGGATAAGTATGCATCGAATTCTTTTAACTTTTTCAATTCTTTTTTTTTTTTTAATGCTGAGGAAATACGTACAAAGTCATTGTGTCACATATTTCCTGATTTTTTTTTTTACGCATGCCTGTATACATATATATATATAGGTTTATACAGATATATGCATATATATATATATATATATATATATATATTCATCTTTCCACATCAATATCGATAAAAGTGAAGCATACGAAAGCAAATTTTCCTCTTACAACAAAACAACAGCAAACAAGCAAACAAAGAAAAGAGAGAAATAACACACACACACATACGCATACCAATAATAAGAAGAAAGAAACAATTTGTAATAATAGTAATAAAAACAAGAACAATAGCGAATCTCACTCGTCTTCTTTCTTATTATTATTATTATCCCCAGTAATAACAACCACAGCAGTAGAATTAACAAACATGTAAATAATGGAGAAGGCGATACATTACACCTACATCATATAACATATTCGAAAAGCTTTTCCTAGATTTACCTCTAGTTTCCCCCCCTTATTCACTCGCCCTGCTTCTGCCCACCCCTCATACGACTCATCATTTCCTTTTGAACCTCCGCAAAGGCATTCGCCCCGTTTGCCCCATTCCCATGCGACGTTGCCCCTGTCGTAAAGTGTTGGTGCGAAGACATTTCATTCGACCCCGCCGCTCCCCCTTCTTCTGCCTGTTGCTGAGCCACAAGGGCCATAAGCTGTTGTTGCTGCAACATGAGTTGCTGCAATTGTGTAATGGCGATGGGTTTGGGGTTTTGTTGTAAACTATTCATGAGAACCTCCATTTGCTGCTGCATTTGCATAAGGGCAATTGGCGAGAGGCTTTCAGACGAGGGCGGATCCGGAGTGAGTGAAAATATGTCCGCACTCTCCCGCAAAGAATTTCTGTTGGCCACACCATGTTCCTGTTGTCGCTCTTGCAGAAATGGGGCAACAGGGGCCACCGGTGGATTCCGTGTAGTGTTGGGACCGTTAGAAATAGAGAGAAAGTCAAACGAAGTGGCCATGTGATCGCTGGCCACGCTCTCCTTGGGAACTGTGGCACCGTCAGTAGTAATTCTGTGTGTCGAATCCCCCGCGGGAGTGACGGAGGAGAGTGGGTGAAAATGTGATTCTGGAGTTACAGACGAAGAGGGAAAGAGATCATCCAAGACATTCTTATCATTGTGTGTTCCATTCGAATGCGTTGTGCTGACATTGCCATTACTGTTCCCAGATGTAGATAACAAAGCAGGAGGTGAACGAGAATTACTATGCGTTGTGAATCCCATCCCTATGTCTCCTTCTTTTTCTTCTCGTTGCTGCTCTTCCTCCGCAAAACGCATGGGTGCGCGTTTTTTTAACTTGTGCGGCTCACGCGAGACGCGCCGATCGGTTCGCAGAGACATACCGCAAAAGTCTACGCCACTTTGCTGCTGCTGTTGTTGCTCTGGTTGAATAGGCACAGTGGACACAAAGGCGTTTGTACCATTTCTTGCATTTTGAACTTGTTGTACGGATGACGATGCCTGCGCTGGTGTATCCATGGACTTGTCGCTGCACTCCGGCAAGCCCAAGAGTCTCAACACACGTCGAGCCCTCTCTCGTAGTGTGGACTGCACAACTAATACATTCCTCTGAATATCCTCGGGATTCTCACGAAAGTATTGCGTGACGCCATCCCTCATGGCCGCATCTCCGGTTTCACGTACTGTAAGAAGTGCCTCAATGGCGACAAGTACATTAAGCCGCTGCTGCCACGGATGACATTGCCCAAGATGCGCGTCAAGAGCTTCTGCGAGCTCATCCCAAATCTCCGTCTCAGTTTCACTAGGAGCACTGTAACTACTGCTGTTGGGACATTTAGAGGCAGCACCCGTTTCTCGGCATTGGGTGAGAAATGTGTGCAGCTCCACTCGCTGCGGAGTGGTTTTCATTTGACTGATACGTTGTGCAATGGCCTGGAACAGTGTCAATTGCTGGGGTTGTGTATTGGATACAGGCAGAGTGACTGGCACACTGGGGCCTATGCTGTCAATAAACTTCCAGCCACTACCATTATCACTAGCACTCGCTTCAACAAA
Source organism: Trypanosoma boissoni (assembly GCA_030849725.1). Classification (NCBI taxonomy): domain Eukaryota; phylum Euglenozoa; class Kinetoplastea; order Trypanosomatida; family Trypanosomatidae; genus Trypanosoma; species Trypanosoma boissoni. Next base: position 102,832 of record JASANW010001421.1, on the reverse strand, counting down.
CTGTGGGGACGTCGAGGTTGCCACCTCAGCTTGCTGGAAGCCAACAGGAAACGACGATGATGAGTATGACGGCGATGCGAAGGCATCACCATACATTGCGCTGGATACTCCACTTGTTGTAGCAAGCCGCATTGCATTCTCGTACAACATATCTTTTGGGCTCTTATACCCCATGGAGCCGTTGTCAGGATAGAGATTTTTTGCCTTTTCAGTAATAGCAGAAAGCATACGGCTTGCAGTGCTCGTATAAGCTTTTGAAACCTGCTGAGCCACATGTTCAGCCCATTTGTTTCTCGCTGGCATAGGGGCAATGTTACTGCTATAAGGCATCATTGGGCCTTCTACAAGTGAACCCGTCACAGAATGACCCGTGGTAAACGATGACTTCAAGGTATCACTGCCATTCGTTCCGGCCATACTATTGCCATAACCAGCCTCGATTTTAAGTGTCTCTTCCTTACGATGACTAAATATAACTTCAAGTGCTTCACGAGCAGCTTGACGAACTTTTTCACTGAGTGCATCCCCGTGTCGTATGTCAGGTACACCACGATAACTGACAAATACTTTGACCTCTTCTGTACGAGTATTTTTCTGCATTTCCTTCTGGAAATCACTATGCCCTGTCTCACACATAACCTTTATGATCCGTAGTACTTTGAAGAGAACATGGGCACTGGAGCTGGGTTTCAGTTTTTTCATAAGAGCTTCAATAAATTTCATTTGTGTATTGTAATCTTTGAAAGTCCATTGTGCCATCTCGCGATACACATACCCTTGAGTCGGCTCCTCGCTATCAGCCACTGCACGCTTAAAAACTCCCCAATCCATCGTTTTTTTCCTTTTTTTTCCCTTTTCCCGCTTCTCTTCCCTTTGCTTTCCTTATGTATGTTAATCCGTCCTTCGAGTTTTCTATAAAACTCCTTTTTTTTCTTTTTACTTTTCTTATATTCGGTGAACAAATATATATATATATATACTATTTATATACCTGTTTTAAGATTCTCTGTTTTCTTTTCAGCACTTACAAACTCTCAAAATGGAATCTACGTACGTAGAGGCTATATACGAACAAGTCTGAATGAAACAAACCCGTGTATGTATATATATATATATATATAAAGATACGAATGCAAGAAATAATCTGCTTTTTGTGCACTCTCCTATGCTCGTACCAACTATACTTTTTCTACAAGTCAAAATAGAAACAAAGAAAAGAAATCAGAAATATATAAAAAAGAACAGCCAAACAAACAACAACAACAAAAAAAAAAAAACGACAAAAAATCCCTGCAATGAAGAATATATAAATGTATATATGGGTTAAATGCAGCTAAGAGGTTGCATTTTCCATTTAAAAATCTGTACGCGCACAGTTTCACAAAGAAAAACAATCATATATATATATATAAATTTTTTTTTTGAACAACAACAACAACAAAAAAAAACCAAGAAACGGTAAAAAAAAAAAAAAACTGAATGCTTTCTTTTGCTTGTGGTTGAAAACACTCTATTTGAGAATACGACACTCACTCCCATTCTTCGCAAATACTCTTCACAACAAAGAACATCCCCACACAGAAAAAAAAAAAAAAAGCAAATCCACGTTTCATATCTGTTCTTCATTAAACCCTGTCATAATCTTTTTGTCCATTCGTTCCCCTGTATAACATGAAGAAAAAACAAAGAAAAACAAATATAAAAGGCACTGCTTGCCTGTGTCCATGAAGTTAAACATGATTCCAAAAGAAGACTGAAAATAACTCTTTTTTTTTTTTTCTGACTCCTCTCATGTGTTCTGCTTTCTCTTCTCTTCTCTGGCTCTATCTTCCTAAACACACATATATATATATATATATATATATATATATATATATACATATATGTAGTCTATGTATTTTCTTCTACTTTAAGATTCTTGGCGGAGCACGGCTCGCATCAATGCACTCTGCTGCTCCACGAGGTTTTCCATCATTTGTCGAAGTTGATCCATTTCCCCGCGCTGTTGCCTCTGCTGCGCGTCCCACTGTTCACGCATCTGCCGCACTACAGCCGAACTCCGCTCCATGGATTTGTATGTCTCCGTGGCGAGCTGTGTATAAGCCTCCTCTAATCGCCGCATGCGGTCATCTAGCTCTCCTTGTGATGTTCGTATACCTTTCGATTCCTCGGAAGGAACTAAAACGTGGCAGTTACCTTTTGCATCGTACGCACTGCCTGCAAGGTATTCCACAACACTAAGTTCATCCTCATCTATTTCGTCCATAGCTCCTTCAGAAGTATCTCCTTGACTATTACCCTTCTCCACTCGCGCGACATTCTGTCCTTTCTTTTTATTACTCATATTGAGCTCACCTTCGGTGGTGTATTGTGCGGGTTTAGAGAGTGGGTATCGCCATTCGTCATCCATTTTTGTGTACGCTCTGCTACTGGCGACGTGCTCATTGCTCCCATTATGACCCTCTTCGCAGGCACGTGCGTGGGGTACAGGATGATCATTGTCCTCGTTATCATGACCATGCCTTTCTCGTTCCTCCACTTCCACAACCTCCTTTGTAGCGCGTGTTCGAACGGAAGGAGTTGCTGATGAGCCTCCTGTAACACTGCGGCTCGGTGGATAGGCAAGCGGTGGTTTCTGCAACAAAGATGAAGCATGTATTGATCCCCCATTGGATGACGAAGGCACAGAATCCCGTGGCTGACCGAATGTTTTGGACTGCTGTTGCTTTTGTTCCGGCCTTAGTGGGTCGGAGAACGACGAGGTAGAAGAATGCGGCACGTTTGGTTGCGCTTTGGGCTTTGACAGAACCTGGGATTTATCGTTTATGATGGAGGTTTCAATCGAGCAACACGAGTCCTGCGCATTCCCTCCGGCACCAAATGAATTTGTGACATTTGTCGTGGGCAGTGGCGTTAATATTGGTTGCACAGGCACAGGTGGCGGAGGCATGGAATCCCAAAATACCCCTGCCTCCATTGTATCTAAATTCTGTTGTGCTTGTTGCGGTGGTTCATGGGAATGTGATTGTATGTTTCCATCGTTGTGCGAGTTTGCATGCACAACGTGTGACGAAGATGACGTTGTTGTTGTTGTTGTTGTTGTTTGTGGTGGTGAAACATTGCGTGGAAGTCCAGAGCGCCAAACCATTACAATACCATCCTGCCCCGCAGTTGTGAAATGCGCACCAGTATCAGCAAAACGTGCGGTGTGTACTGCACCTTCGTGGGCGTTAAGTGTACAGTAAAGATATCCCTCTTTTAAGTCCCACAACTTGACGGCCCCGTCCCCACCGGCAGAGAGAAGCCAACTCCCTGTGGGCGCAAAGCGGACTTCATGCACAGCGGCTGTGTGGGCATCGTAATGCTGTAGCAGTCGATTTCGGCGAAGATCAAAGATGTTAATTGTTTGGTCCGAAGAGCCTGTAGCGAGCGAACAGCCATCCGGATGAAAGTCAATCGACCGAACCGCGCCTGTGTGTTCGTAGAATGTATGTGTTGGCCGACGAGAGCGGTTATCCCAAACTTGCACAACACGATCATCCCCACCACTCGCTACAAGTGAAACGCGTGAGGCAATAGGCCCAGTTGCCGCTGCCCCATTCGAAACGGCAACTGTGCGAATCCAATTCTGATGTCCACCTGTAAAGCCACATACAAATTTATTCCCATTCGCCCCATGCGTTCCAACTCCACGGGCAGAGATGGGGCTTGGTGAGGCAGCGTAATTCAGATCCCAACACTTTACAGATTTATCATCCCCGGCTGTGAAGAGCCAATCATCTTGCGGGGAAAAGGCTACCGCCCGTACTGGACCTGTGTGCGCACGCCAAAGCGAACAGTTCTCACCATCCGCATTTGCCTTGGACGGCAAAGCCGAGACACACGCAGACCCGCGGCGCAACAACGGAATCCAAAGACGCACAAACCCATCGTGACCTGCACTTACCACAAGATGTGCATGTGGGCTCCACGCGCAATCGTGCACAGGGCCCCGATGACCAGTAAACCGAAGCGCCCGCACAGTAGGCTTTGCGCTCCACAGGAACACACACCCATCCGCGCCGGCGGAGAGTGTGTGGGCGGGGGGAAGATTGGCGTCCTCCTGACGATCACTACGGGCGGCGGTGAGTGGTTGAAATCCAGCGGCAAGTACAGTGCCACGGTGTCCGCGATATGTCAACTCAAGCGATGGGCGGAACGGTTGGGGCCCAGGCGGGTCAGAGGCGGGGACACACGTACCCCCGCCACGGCGATGGCGCTGGAGCGAAGACATCTAATGTGCTATGAGAAAAAAAAAAAAAAGAAAGAAAGAAAGAATAAAATGAAAGGGAAAAGTTATAAATAACTTCATACACAGTTAGACATGTTTACCAATACAAAGTTCTTTTTTTTTTTAAAAAAAAAAAAAAAAAACATCTGAATGTTAGTAATAATAATAATAACACATTTCAAGAAAGCACAGGTGTGGTGATTGCACATGTGTGCAATATATCTCACCTTTCCCCCCCACCCTCCAATGTTTCTCAAATAAATAATAAAAATGGAACAGTTTTCACGGAATAGTACCTACTTTCCCATCGGTACAAGTAATGATAAGAAAAAAACAAACAAACAAAAAGGAAAGGAAAAAATTGTAGAGGATGGGAACCACATATATAAACTATTCCTGACAAATAAATTATACATTTATTGTTCACCAACCCACATTCAATTCCACACATAGTCACTGTAAACTCTTACCTTTCTCTCTCTCTCTCTCTCTCTTTTTATTGAAAAAAAAACAAAAAAACGAATTTACCCAAAGCGCCTTTCGGTTGTTGAGAGAGAACGAAAGAAAGAAGTGCAGGGGTCTTCAAAAATTCCTCATTATTAGAATGCATTGCCTCATAGTGAGAAAACATGAGATCAAGGACAATTACATATTTTTTTTTATTCTCAATATTCATGTAATACCATTCTTTTCGCAAGTTTTCATTTAACAAAATAAACAATAATAAAAACACTAAATCCACAATGTAATAATGGAAAAGGCCTTACTAAGATTCCTTCAAAACGATAAAAAGGACAATTATCAAAATATAGACACAAATAAAAAAAAAAATATATATATATATATAAAACTTTTATCTGCCCAAAAGTGCCTTCTACCGCACACAAGACAGACAAAAGCTTCGCAGATGGAACATTCGTACACCATCATCATCCAAAACAAAAACAAAAACAAAAAAAAAAAACAATGTTATTAAAAGCCTATGCCTCATCCGCCCCACTCCATGTGTACCAATGTGTCATTGTATGACCCACAGTTCCCCAAAACACACAGAACAGTCAAAGTATCTCTGTGCATTCATTTGTATCCAAGACACTACACATGTCAAAAATAGTGTCACAACAGATCAGTACGCAACTGCTCATTTCAGTTTCAATAATACAAGTGACAGAAACACACAAAAGTTGTGGATCAAGAATAGGACACCAAGCGATTTTGTACACTTTTTTTTGTTCATCTGCGTTTGCTTTTTGTTATTATTTCATGTGTCTGCTATTTGTTTGTCATTCAATTCAAATAAACTTCTCTGATGTGTCCACTCCTGTGGAGTGAATTTTTTGAAGACATGAGAGTAAGTGCCCCGCCGCTTTTTATTTTATTTTTTATATTCGTTCCATAACACGCAGAGCCCGATGTGTCATTTTCTATTTCTCTATCCACTTCCATCGTCTTTTTATGTCTTTTTTTTTTATACATATTTTACCTCTGCCCGCTGCAATACAGTTACCTGGGTTTATTCATTGTGGGCACATTCGAATGACTTCTGTCCTCTCTGTTGCGGTAAGAGAGTGCGCGATTCGCCTCCTAACACAATTCCTGACCTCAAGAAAGATTCAATGAAGTGTTGAAACTTTCCCTTATGCTCACGTATTGGTGAAATAAACAAATAGTATTCAACTGTGGGCTTTTGCAAATAAGTGTAACAAGAAAAATGAATTGCTTGCGTTGTATATTTATAAGTATATATATATATATATATATATCTATAACCTAAAATCGCATATTGAATATTCTATCGTGGGACAATGTTTTATACACACAGAGAGAGAAAAAAGAAACAAAGAAAAACGGAGATAAGCGAATTGTAGCCACAAAGAAACATTACATGAAAACGACCGGACACCTATAAGTGATTACACCAAAGCCCCTAAAACAGAGCGCAAATAACACAAATTAAACAATGAATATATATATATATATATAACAACAAAATAATTAAAAAAAAACATACTAACACCCATACAAAAATCATCGCGTTCACCGGGGCACATTCAGGGCTCACAATACACTTACACGCGGGTGTACACGCGCGTTTTGTTCGAGCACGAGACGAGACGGATTTGCTTCTGCTTGCACAGGTGCTGGAGTCCCTTTGCGGCAAGGGACACGGCAATCTTCAGGCGATCGCTGATGATGGAGGGCGTGATGACCTTGTACTTGGGCACCTCTCCCACGAGCTTGTCGTATGTGTCCTGGTCGAACATGACAGCGTTTTGGAGCGCCTCGCGCGTGCGGCCCTTGGACCACTTCTTTGTGGCCTTCTTGGCACCCTTGTTTGTGTTCATCAGCTTGCCCTTCTTGGGCGCGGCCTTTGCGGTGTCCTTTCCTCCCTTCTTCGGCGGCATACTCGTGGGCTGTGGGCTGTGTCGGCTAGTGCAGGAAGGAGTCCCCTCGGACGATCTGACAGTGAGAAGTTGAAGAAGATGAAGAAGAAGAAGAAAAAAAAAAAATGGTGAAAAGTAGAGTAACGAGGAAGAGACAAGAAAAAAAAAAAAAACACATGCAAACAACGAATAACAAGAAAAATGATAATGATATGTGGACTGTACGTTTGACTGATTATATATATACATATATATGTATACAGATATAATCAGTCAAATTCTACGCAATCAATCGTATGCTCATATTCAATAAACCAAACGCCAATTCTCACATCCATACGCTCGATGGAGAATTTGTAAAAGCAGTGAACAGGAACCGCGATAACACAGAAATCACTTGAATCTGTAGGAAACATCATTGCAAAGTATATTACAAATAAACTCTTAACAAAACGCATATCTGGCCCGTTAAAAAAAAAAAAAACCAACATCTTTATACATTTTTTATTTCTTTTTATTCGAAGATTTATCATCGGTATCATGCTCCTCTTCCTCCGTATTATCATATCCATAAACATCCTTGTTCCCAAGTCCCATCATCATTACTTTAGCCATATCTTCCCCATGCAACTCTATCAACTCCCCTTCGCTTTTCAAACTTGACCAGCCATAGCGCTTATGCATGGCACGATATCGCTTCAACTCAATCATATCCTGAAGTTGCCGCAGCAGCCATCTACCACGAGCCAAACGGCGTTTAAACTCCACTGCACCCGGTTCCACATGCGGTCCTTCCATAAATCCTTTTTGAATCATTGCACGATACGATGCCGTGGAGAGAGCGGCATCGGAGAGTCGCACGGCAGTTGGTGCCTGTGCTGAACTCGAAGCCGAAGCCACAGGCAAAGCCGAAGTCGCTCCGGCACTTTTTGTGACAAAAGATGGGGCCAAAAGCATAAATTCCAAATAAAGCTGTGAGACACGAGGATGCATGTGACGCACAGTTACAGAGGCAAAGCAAAATGCTTTTGCCACCACCGGCTATGGTTTTTTACTCTATAAATCTCACTCTCTCTCTTTATATATATACATATATATATATATATATATATGTATGTGTGTATGTGTATCAGTCTTTCAGAAAGCAAAGTAAAAGTCTGTGTACTTGATTCTATCCCCCTCCCCGCCATAGAAAAAAAAAAAAAAGATTTTAAAACAGTAGAGGGATAAACAAAATAGGGTTAACTCAGATTATAAAGTGGGAATTTCATAATTTTTCAATCAAAAGTTATGTAAAGGAAAAAAAAAAAAGATTGTCCCGGAAAACAATCAGAATAAAATAATACATAGGACACCCCCCAGTTAAAAAAACAGTAAGTAGACTAATAAAAAATAAAAAATCAATCATTACTATCAGAATGATACATGCATATCAGAACATGACAAAACCCGGAATAGCGCTGTGGCTAAAAAATAAAAAACAAAAAAGATATATATATATATATATATATATATCATTAATAAAACCAAAAAGAAAAAATGAATAATAAAAGAAAGTCCTTTGCCGTATACCGTCCATTTTAAATCCCCTCTCTGACTGTACTGCTTGAAACTCAATCAATTCTTTACGAGTCATAAAGCAACGGATCTTAAACACGCACACTAATAAATAATTACCAATAATAATCACAAATGAAAAATCTGTAACAGGTTTTTTTTTTTTTCTTTATTTTATTTCTTTACGATTCTGCCAAACGCGTTTCCACAGCCCACCGAAGCAGTGCGGCCGTTGTGGCGGGCGAGGAAGATGACAGTTTTGTGTCAGACGCAAAGGCCGCGCCGATCTCTGTGTCTTCCCTTTCCATCGGCTGCAGCAATCGGTACACTTCTTCAACAAAGACAGGATTCTGTGAAGCACGCACAATTTGTGCGAGACTCTCGGCAATACTTTGCGCTAATAACTGCCACGACTGCTGCACTTTGGTATCGCCGCAGTTTTCCCCCTCCGCTGCCTCTGTCGCAGGCGTAGAATCCGTCATGCATGGCTTTGCTGGACAACGCAGAAAGCAATCGAGATTTTCTGCCGCAAGGCGTGTAAGTGCCCCTTCGACTGTTTCAGCCACACGTTGCGGGAATTGTTCCCATAATTTCTTTAAAAGAGACATATCATGCGACAAAGGGACTCGCTGTGTACCGCTTGTGTGCAAAGACTCGATTGCGCCATCACATCGTAGCCATGGCAGCAAGCGGTACCAAAGGGCACGTGGAATGTTAAGAATAACTGTGATACTCCGCACACGTCTCGGGTCCAGGTGGCCATCAAGATAATAACTACAACCAATTTGTTTTCCTAAACCACAGACATCGTTTGCGCTACACACTGTCCCTTGATTCTCGTTTCGTGAAAGAGGATCTTCAGAGTTTGATGCATTGCGCTCACCTGCGAGCTCGCAAAATCGCGCATGAGACCACACACTACTCCATGAAAGAGCTGGTAACAGAGATCGCGTGGTAAACTGTGAAAGAAGTGTATAAAAAGAGTCCTTGGGGCAGCCAGAGAAATCGTTTACGTTACAATTTCTGCATGCATCACTCTTCACAGTCTGCGCTGCATCATCACAGTCACGACTCTGCGTCACTTCACGGCGTATCTTCTTCTGTTGCTGTGACAATGGCAATGACACGGAAGTGAGATTGGTTTGTGATAAAGAGGCGGAGGAGAAGACATGTGCCGATTGAGCCGTACAAAGATCTCCATCTGGAGCATGTAGAACAAGCACAGCTGTACTTTTCATCGCACGTGGACCCAATGGGATATTTGCATTCAACAAAAGCGCTGCCTGTAGCGTATACTGTCGCCCACTCCTCTCCCCACCACACGTACCAAGCGCCTTTACACCACAACCCACACTTTCCTTATCCAAAGCACACTCTGAAACGGGTGTCTGTTGTGTCTCCAGTTCGCTCTCCTCTATGGTGGAAGACATGACCGCGCAGTGCATGGCGCCAAGAATACCATCGGATCCCCGTTCCCACGTCAGCGCCGGGACAAAAGGAAGCAGCGAGACAGAGAGCCGCGTGGGGTTTCCGGTGAGGGCTGAGCAAATCGCCAACTGCCGCTGCAGCTCGGCACACCACCAAGCAGTGAGCCGCACCTGAGGCGCATGGCTCGACTCCGCTCCCCGCACACTCCATGGCTCTGTTCCAGTGGAAGTGTGGAGAAAGGAAATGTGATAACGAAAGACAGTGCCATCGGTCGAGGTTTCGTGTTTCGTGTCAGGCAATGAATCGGCCGCTCCGCGAGTTTCATGTGTCGAGTGGTGCTTCCACGAAAGAGCACTGGTGAGTTGCGCAGTGATTGTAAGTCTATTGCGATCAGGATCTTCCACCGCAGAGAAGAGGTCAACCGTGCGAATGCAATTGGATCGAACAAGAAGGACAATACTCGAAGAAAAGCGCTCTGCTGTGAGGAGTGTTGGTCCGGTACAGAAGGACATGACACTTTCTTTAAGAAACTGTTTCTTCCTCTTTTTTTTTGACTTTTGTTTCACCCGCGCTTCACCTTCACCTTTAGTTATTTGAATAACGCAAGAGACAGCCTAAAACAGCAATACATAAAGAAAACCATAGTGAAATCCATTACAGAAAAAAAGCCATGAAGCTATATATATATATAAATCAAAAATAAAATAAAAGCAAAGATTATGGCAATAATAATAATAATAATAACAGGAGAATAACTCCTTTCTCCTTTCATATTAAATTATACTGTCGGCATTCGCTTGAGAACATAAGTATGTGCAATTCTCTTTTTTTTTTTTTGTCATGATTTCCTCGTTGCATCTGTCTTTCTTTTGCTTGGTTGGTTGGTTTTACAGATGTTTGCAATCTCAGCAATAGTCAAGAAAACGCTAGCAATAACATTTCTTCTTCTCTCTCTTAAAAGGTTAAAACAAAAAAAAAAAAAAAACACACACACACACACAAAATAAAAACAATCGGTGGAATAATCATTTTGTTTTTTTTCCGCAAAATGTTGCAGTTCCTTTCATTTCATTCCGTTGCCACATAACAGCAGAAGGCAAATGAACCACCAGTACCTGAGTGAGTGGAGTAAATGAGAGAGAAAAGGTATTCAAAATATCACACACACACACAGAAATACAAAACAAATAATAATAATAAAAAAAAAAAAAACAAGAACAACTCAAGAAAAAAAAAAATATTGCGTTTTCCGTTTTTTTTCTTTTTTTACGTCCTCTTTCTTTTTTTTTTTTTTCTCGTCTGTCACATATTCTAGACGGTAATTCGCTTTATTCTTTTTACTCGATGAGTCTTCTGTGTAACCTTTTTTTTTTAATTTTATTTTAGTTTTTTTTTTTTTTTTTTCATTCTTAGAGTTTTGAGGAGAAGGGAAGGGCACTTCCCACCGGCACGCTCCATCCTCTCTCTCTCTCTCTCTCTCTCTCTCTTTACGCAAAACACACAGTTACATACATAATATATATATATGTAAGATGCCACATTTTTTTTTTTTTTTGGCAATCTTACTATTGTGCAACTCTATCTCTTTGTCTGTGTGCTTCGAAAAGTGCTGACTGTGTAGATATCATTAAAACCTTTATTTTTTTTATATTTTTTTTTTTTACATCATAAGCAAAATAGTGTACATGTAACTTATATATATATATATATATATTGTTGTAATTATATTCGGTTCCCTTTTCACTCTTCACTCTCTTTTTCCTCACCTTCTTTTTCCTCCTCGTTTTCCTCTTCTTCTTCTTCCTCTTCTTCTTCCTCTTCATCTTTTTCACCAGAGAGAACTTTAAGAAAATTCGTTGTTTTATCTTCAATTGTGTCCTCCAATGGACACATCGTGTCATCGTACTCATGTCCCACCTCCACAGCTCGCCGAGCAATTTCTTTTTTTTTCTCCTTCAAGTCCTTTGTCGCGGAGTGTATGCTTTCCTTGACGGCTTGTAACTCATGTCGCAGTCGTGTCAAAGTCTCCCGTCGCTCCTCCACAGGAACGGGAGTCTCTGGGAGTCGCATAATACGCTTTACACGGTAGTGATCCCTTGCGGCGTAAATCCATTGAGAAATGGCTCCCAGTGGAACCGAAAACTCTCGAAGTGTGCCAGGGGCATGCGAGCAGTCATTACAAAAGTGCTCGACGTCATCTAGGAGATCATCGGGAATAGGCTGACGCATAATGGTTTGCAAACGGCTAATGCAAAACTGAAAAAAATAGCATTCACTAAGGATAACCTTCACAGCCGACCAATGCATCTCCTCATCACCCCGTAGACGCATAAACATATTTAAAGTATCCACTGCCATTGTTGGTGGGCAATCGTAGTTACGTAAATCGGCAAGTTCCTTTTTTGTTATAATATCCAGTTGATGATAACTTGCCAATAAAGCTTTTGTCGCTGGCTGCAAAAGATCCGCCTCCACTCGGCGAACCTCCAGTACTGGAAGCTTAACGGAACCTCCTCGGCGCTCTTGTATCACAATCAGTCGCTCAAGCCAAATGATTTGCGTCTCCATCAAACGTTGTTTCTCACGTCCAGCGAATATGATAGCCTTCAGTGGAGAGATCACAGGCTCATAGTGAGAGGTGATACGACCAAGATTCAATCGGTACTCTCCATGTAACATACTGAGCTGCGCTGCCTTGAGTTGGACCTCCTCTTCTATACGCATGAGATCCGTGAATTGCTCATCTGTGAGGGCCGCCGTGTGTGACGGGCGATCCGGATCAATCGCAGTCATGTGTTTATAAAATTCTATATATATATATATAGTTATATATATATAGAAATACAAATTGCTAGATAGGTGCAATTAAGGAGGAACAACTGTGTACGTATGTGTGTGTGTGTGTGTGGTGTCTGTCCGCGTAAATGCAAAGACGATATACACACTGCTCGTAGTTTTACTTTTTTTTTTTTTTGATTTGCTTTTTTTTTTTTTCTTCTTCTCTTATCCAATCCTCAGAGTATTGCTTTTACGCGCAGTATGACGGAGTATGATTGAATAAATAAATTAAATAATAATAAAAAAAAAAGAACACAAAAAGAAAAGTACAATTTCTCGATGTGCTCCTGCTTTTTCACTACCTTGTTCAAGGTGCCCTAAAACAATAAAGCTAAATATATAAGTTAATAAAAAAAGAAAATTACATTCAAAAAAAGGTCCAATTTTTGAATCAAATGAGAGTTTTCATGTTAAGAATGAACAATAATAAACAAAAAAACAAAAAAAACAAAAACAAAAAAAAAAAAAAGACTATAGAGACGCTTCATTGTCCTTCGAATATTTTTGTGTTCATCATTTCAGAAACAGATACAAACTCAGACACCCGCAAAATGTATTGTGTCGTAAAGTCCAACAAAAACAAAAACTCTTTTTTTTGTTTTTTTTTTTGTTGTTGTTGCCTTTCTCATGTTCTTAATTCCGCAAGAAATTAGACCATCGTGTGCGCGAAAACTCTTTCCAGTTCATTTCCAACTGCTCATACACATCCGCCGTAACCTGCGGGGGCCAATTGATTTCCTCCTCCAGTCGCGTAAAGGTGTCCAGTGGAAAGTAAGCAGATTTCAAATCCTTTCGCGCAGAACGAAGGCCTACGGGTCGTTCCAAGTTATTTAACTTCAGTGTAATAAACACATCCTGATGCTCTCGTATAATTTTCTCCACCTTGAGCATTTGATCTTCGCCCATGTCGACTTGCAAGGTGACGTAGCGGGCATAAGTGAGTGCGGTGCCATCCGCATCACGAAATCGACTGTACGGTCGCATAATGCCTTCATTGGTGAGTTTGCGGATGAGGCCGCCATTGTTATACACAGAAACCGCAATTTCACGAAGCGCCTGAGAGGTGAAGCGACGCTGTCGGGGCTTCATCACTAGTACAAAGGAGTAGAATACCATTACAAAGGTATGGGATTACTTTTTTTTTTTTTTCTTTTTCTTCTTTGCTTGTTTTTTTTTTTTTTTTTGTTTTTCTTTACCACCTCACAAGTCTCGGATGACAAACAAGGAGAGTAAAAGAGATTATACTTCTCTGTGGGAATGTGAATAAGACGCAAACTCAAGAGAAAGAGTCGCGGTATCCACTACACGTCGTTCCTAATATATACGATTATATATATAAATTATATATATATATATATATAATGTTAATTGAATGGAGGAAAAAAACAAAAAAAAAAAAAACTGTACACTGAAAGAAAGAACAACAACAACAAAAAAAAAAGAACAAAAAAGTGGATTGCATTTGAGAGTGAAACAAAGGTCCAAATAATCAATCATTGAAAAAAAAAGGAAAAAAAAGAAAACAACGACTAACTAACTAACTAAATAAATAAATGCATAAATGCACTTATTTATCTGTATATATTTATCTGTATATATATATATATATATATATTGAGAATAAAATATAGACAAGTGGCCGAACAAATAAACACGTATTGATAACGCAAAATACCGTGTTGGAAGCCATTACGCACAAGTAATCCGCCATATCTTTCAAATCCCTTTTTTTTTTTTCTTTTTCTTCACCTCAAAAGCCCCCAAGTTGACTTTCATTCACTTTCATTCCTTCGCTTCACTTTTCCCTCAAGTGCATGTGTATCATCATACCAAATGAAAAAGAAAAGAAAAGAAAAAAAAGAAAAAGAAAAGAAAAAAGAATCGCTTAAGCGAATGGTGTGGGGACATCTAACAAGATACGCAGTTTACGTGGTTCCATTTCACTCAATTCTGTTACCACTTCCGGATCCAATGCATTACTGCGTTGCATTTCCATTAATTGTGCAAACCGTTCACCATATACGGTACATAATGTATCCAATACACCTTGCTGAACCTTCTCTTGCAGTCGTGGAGTACGAATTGCGGAAATTAAAGGAATGTATACCTTTCCCGAAGCCGCAATGGATTCGTAGAGTTCACTAAGCTGTGCCACCATTGTAACAGCATCGACTGCACGCGTGTCAGCCATTGAACCATTATTGTCTGAATAAGAACTTGAAGATACGCTACGTGGCTTCCGGTGAAAATAATGCCGTACGGCACACTTGGCGAGACTTGTTGTGAGTTCCCGTGTGAGTTGTTCGATTCGTTCCGGCACAACATCGGATAATGCTGTTGTATGTCCTGCCGCGGCATTACACAGTGCCAAAAGATGAAGATGCGGTGCGAGCGTTTCCTCCAGTGCAGCCATTGTGTTTAGTTGCAGTGTGAGTTTGCAGGGATCATCCAAACCCGCATTCACTGTTTCCTGCCGCGCCAGAGTCAAAGGAAAAGAAAACATATACTGCACAAGAACCATAAAGAACTGCTCGTCATATGCCATACCGTTCACGCCACTATTATCCGGAGGTTTTGTGTCGTCATTTACACTATTGGAAATGTTTTTAGATAACACAGCTCGCACAGATTCCATAATTTCCATTTGCCTCTCTGTCTCCACAAGAGTAAATTGCAGCACACGTAAATACTCTTCCACCTCTGGCGGGACGGGGAGAATCATTGTGCGAAGTATGCGCCACATCTCCGCGGCCTGAAGACAATGATTTGACAAATTCGTTCGATGACACGGGCGACCCACAGAGGCCGAAGTGGATCCCTGCAGGTTCGAAAAACTATGATTCCCACTCACACTTTCACAGCGACTGAGTGAGGGAGAGGCACCGAGACTGCGCACATTCAAGGAGGCGGTGAGGGGAATCGGTTGCAAGTGATCCGTATCGATGTGTGCTTCATTCCCAACCTCCACAGACTCTTCGGTGATGGCTTCAAAAAGATATTCCGTCACGTGATACGAAGGCACAGTGTTATGTTCAACCGCACGGTTTGAATTCGTATGGTCCACTCCAATAACAGTTACGGGTGTAGATGTAGGTGATGTATCTGTTGTTGTTGCTGCTGCTGCTGCTGCTGTTGCCGCGGACGAGGCAAGACGACGAAGTGTTGTGGATTGAGCCAACACACCTGCCACACTATCCAACGCGTGATCAGCAAGTTGCTTTGCAATGGTTTGATAAATACGCAATATTTGAAGTTTTGCATCATCCGTAACCAATCGTGTCAGTGCCGCCTCGTGCCCAAGCAAAGCCGAAAATGTACTACAACTGTAATACGAAAAGAGTTGCAACAACTTGTGTGCCGTTCGTAGCCCATTCGTTAGGCCAGCCAGCGTGGACGCCACAGCAGCCTCTTGTTGCGCACGACTCATTACATGTTTATATCGCATCGCTCGGCCACTTCCATCGAATTCTGAAGAGTTGGACATCAATGAACCCCCGAGCGGGCGCCCTGTCGCCACGCTAAGCAAACGTGCAATATTACCCGTAAGTCCCATTGGTCCCAATGGTCCAGATAAAAGCCGACTACCACTTCTGCTGTTCACGTGATTGTCATCTTGATGACTTGAGGCGCCGCGAAGAAAACGTTCCAGGACCCCGTCCAAGACATTTTGAATATGTTTGCAAAGAACCTCAAAAACGGTATCCAGCAGCGCTGCCTTACTGAGTTTTGGCATATCTGTTTCGCCCTCTGCCGAGAGTTGCGTATACTCTGTTGTGTCTCCCTCGCCAGTCATTTTAACATAAGTATCGCTGTTTATACCAGAAGCGATGAGACCCGATGATATCTTTCCAGATGTCTGTTGCGTTGACACCTCAACCTGCGGACCGCCCAAAAAAGCTGTGAAGAAGTCGTCTTCATCGACAATGACTTGATGCAACCACGCAAAAAGTGAACTAAAGAAGAAGACAGGATTCCCAATCTCCGCTTCTAGTGGTCGTGCACCAGCACCAGCACCGGCGGAGTCCGTCGGGGTATACGATGACGAATTCGCCGTTGAATCCCCCGCACGGTATGTCCCAGGTGACGTTGTGGCGGAGCCGGTGGTCATGAGGTGAAAGTATTGTCTAAGGACAGCGGCTCGACGAAGTCGTGCGACTTCGTCAACCACAGCGGCCCACTGCCCGGGACTTTCCTCGCGGAGGAAGTGGACACAGCGGAGGTAGAAACCCGTCAGCTCAGGTGAATCGCCGCCTACGCCGGCATTACCAAAGGCGACCGAAGACGCAGTCATAGCCCCACCAGGCAAAGAAGATGAGGCAGACATTAAATACCGTGCAACTTTCTCTGTGCCTTTCATGATGGCACTATAAGTAATATCCATCAAAGCCGCGGCGCTCTGATAATGCTCACGCGAAAGAAGTAAATCATGACACTTACGATGTGTTGTTTGGACACGTTTCAAGATATCCAAATAAGCAGTGTCCACAGGGCCTTCATCCAGCACCCGCTGCTCCTCCAGTCCAAACCGGTACGTTTCCTGAAACTCTCGCATCTCCTCTTCACGCTGTTGTACCAAAGACAGTTCCGCCTGCAAAGTTGTCATGAGGGCGACAAAGTCTTCCGCCTTCGCGGCATGGGCGTCAAGTGTCGTCTGTAGTGTTTCACTATCACTTTGAATTTTCATGACAAGATCAGAAGCTTCCTCAAAGGCGTCATTAAGAAGAGACCACTCCTGTAAAAAATAACGATGAAGGTCCACCACACGACCTTCAAGGGCTGTGCGAAGCGCAATAGAAGATGGCGCAGTCACGCCAAGTTGTTGATGCACTTGTTCTTCATTTGCATGTGTCTCCTTAAGATGAGCACTTGACAGAGGCGTCTCGCGATCTGCGGGTGACGGATCAGAGGATGGGAGGAGACTCTCAAGAAACTCTGGTACTGCACTGTTCATGTACAGCACGAGTTCTCGGAAGTTATCATGGACAGTGATATCGAGAAGTTTCTGAACTTTTCGACTTGTAGCAAAGTTGCGGTTGCCTAAATAAAGATCTGTCGCATTCCCATCCGTCACAGGATTTCGTGGATCTACTTCGGTCTTTACCGTGTCTGTATTTATCTTTATTTGATTACGATCGGTTGAAGAGGTGGTTACTTGAAGTGGAGTTGCAAGCTTTTGTGCCTCCTTGTCCATTGTCCGATAGTTCAGTACGCTCAAATACAAATTATATCTTTATCCAAAAACCCAAACCAAACCAACCTAATGAAATGAATATCCTCTTTGTCTTCAATCGTGGTGTACGGTAGAGCTTCTCCCCAGATATACGTGTGTCTTTATATATATATATATATTTATATATATGTATATCCTTAAAAAAATCGAGAGAGACAGAAATCACTCACCTTTTACCCACGTGTCGCCTACAAAAGGAGTTTCCTTTTAATCAAACATTTAATAAACCAAGAAGAGAATGAAAGAAGGCAACTAATAATAATCATAATAATAGCAAAAACAATAATAAGTAAAAATGCCATTACCCTTTCTTCATGCAAAAAAACTTTCTAAAAAAAAAAAAAAAACCATGACTAGTCGGTTTAGTTGATGTATTTAGCGCTTCTTTTTTTTTTTTTTTAAAAAGGGAAAAATTACGCCTTTCCCCCTTTTTTTTCTTAACTGCAAGTAAAAAGAAAAACAAGCAAAACTTTCAAGCTGTCTTTCACCCCCCCCCCACAGAGACAAATAGAAAGACAAACAGAAAGACACACACACACACACACAAAAGGAATCTTACTGATAGCTTCCTTTTTTTTTTTTTCTCCCCTCAATCTCTTCCGGATAGACCCAAGACTTTCCGTCCACGCATGCCCGCATCGGGTTCCTATGCTCCAAAGTCTTCATTTTTTTTTTTTTATGTTTTTTTTTTTTTTTATTGTCTCTCTCATCTCCACCAACTCATTTAAACACTTATCCTGTTTGAAATTTATCATCTTTCATTTCTCCTGTGCAATAGATGAGGCGTCCTCTCAAATGATATCCAATCGAAAAACATTATCCGATGCAAGCAATGACGCTCGTTTCGAAGGACGAGTCCACTCCGTCCTCGCGCTGTGCCCCTTCACAGGACCCTCCGCCATGCCATGGCTCTGCGTGGAGTGATCAAGCAGAAGACCAAAGGCGGTTGTGCCGACTGGGACAGGTTTTCCAACAATAATACTTTCCGACACACCGAGACTGTCATCCACACGTTGTGCGGCGGCTGCATTGTACAAGTGCTCCATCGTACGCTCAAAGGATGCCATTGTGAGAACGCTGAAATTCATTTTTTGAATACCGAACCGTGTGATGCCAAGGACCACGCCACGACTTGTCATGAGGTCTGCCAAGAGGTACACATGCCGCACATCAATGCTGAGACTGTAGGCAGTTAAAATGCCTTGTATCTCATTCACAATGGTTTGGCGCGCGGCTTCAATGCCGAGAACACGTTCCACAACCG
This sequence comes from Trypanosoma boissoni, assembly GCA_030849725.1. NCBI lineage: Eukaryota > Euglenozoa > Kinetoplastea > Trypanosomatida > Trypanosomatidae > Trypanosoma > Trypanosoma boissoni. The sequence continues at coordinate 83,861 of JASANW010001421.1, read as the reverse complement.
CCACGTGATTGCACATCACACGTGTGGACTCCACATCTGAGAGATTCATAACCGCACGAAACTCGGCACCTTCCGCAAGGACCTCTGTACCAGTGGATGAAATCATTGCTCGCTTAATCCCCGCAATACCGCCCACTACCACATCAGGCAAAAGTGTAAGAAGATGTCGCATGTTGAAGTGCACCCGATGTGTTTCAAAGAGATATGGATAAATCGCTAACGTGTCACGGCTAAGGACTTCAATATTTTCCTCACGTAAAGCTCGTAGCGGAGACATGGGACGTGTCGCCGCGGCAAGAATACTCCGGCGAACCGAATGGGCATGAATAGACAATCCAAGACGTGTTATAACATCCGCATTAAGATGAACGCGGAGGTAAAACTCTGTGGAAGAGCAAACCTCAACAATTTCACTGGTTACCTCGCGCAAAAGCACACGTTCAATCTGAGACTTCACCCCACGTACGCGACGTTCAAACACCTCTTGTGACTCTTCCGTTTGCATCCCTTTGTCCTCCTCGTTTTCATACTTCACACCATTTCGCCGCTTCCGACTTACTGGAGCTGTTACGACCGGAGTTGCGATATTGCGATTCGCATTAATAACCTCCACAAGACGCGGGACACCTTGCGTAATACTCATGCTCGCCACACCAGCAAAGTGAAAGGTACGAAGAGTCATTTGAGTACTCGGCTCACCAACGGACTGCGCCGCAAGAGCGCCACATGGAGTGCCAGGCTCACAGGCTTTTCGGAGATATTTTCCCGCACATTGTGCAAGAAATCGGCAAACCATACCACGCGTGAGAGGTAAGAATTCCGTTTGCAATCTCTCCAGAAGTGGCACGCCGCCTGCATCGCTCACGTGTCTGTTATCATGTAAATCCTTTTTAGACTTTTCCCTTGAGGAAGAACCTTTTGTTTTATGTGGGCTATCGCTTATCTCAGGGGTATAGTTCTTAAGACTACTCTCTTCAGCTCCGCCGTTTCCATTCTTTTGGAGACGCTCGAGAGGTATGGAAGTACGCTCAAGAAGCGCGCGAATCCGCTCCTGTTGCTTTACTTTTTTGGCAAAGAAATCTTGCACGTCCTTTTTGAACATTTGACTCCCGACACGTACGAGACTGGCAATGAGTGCCCCCCGTCGACCACGTTGTTCTTGTTGCGTACCTCGGGTTTTTGTTTCCGTTCGAATGTTTTTCCCACTTTGTTGCATCAAGCGTCGACGCACTTCGTCCTCTCGGCGTTCGTCATTCTCACAGGCTTGGAGTGCAGCGGGATCCCCACTGAGACAATCCGACACAAAAGCCAAAACTTCCTCAGGAAGCAGTGACACAAATTCATCCGCCGATTCATTCACTTTTTCACAGGCTTTCTTGCTTACAATGGCAGTGGATTTTTTACTACCACCTTTGCCTTGCACCACAGAAGCATGTGAACCGGATTCAAGAGTTGGATTCATCTCTTGTCGTTTCTGTTGATGTTCAACGTGTTCAATAAGCTCACGCCAATAACGTGCGTAGGCGGCGCGGACGCCAAGCCATTCTTGTTCAAGATTCAACGGGGTACCGCGAACGCCTTCCATCAATTGCGGGTCGAGTCCATCTTCACCAAATCGCAGTTGCACCACTTCCCCTCTGGCCCCACGAACTGTGTTGTCGTAGCGTACGGATAAATTCTCCATCGCCTTCATCAAACGGCGGTAAATATAACCCGTTTCGGCCGTCTTAACGGCAGTGTCCACAAGACCCTCACGACCAGCCATTGTGTGAAAGAAAAATTCTGTCGGTGAAAGACCTGAATAAAAAGAACTTGCAACAAAGCCACGTGCACCGGGATCTTCAGCAAAACGATAAAAGTGAGGGAGTGACCGGTCTTGAAACGCGTTCACAATACGTTTGCCGCTCACCGTTTGCTGCCCCACACAAGCCACCATTTGCGCAATGTTCAACGCACTACCTTTACTTCCGGACTGCACCATCATAAGAGGTGTGTTTGTGTCAATAGAGAGGGTTTCCACCGCAGCACTACCACACTGATCACGAACTTTGGAGAGTTCCGCATTTAAACGAGCCTCCAGTGATTGACGAATTGTGAGTCCGGGAACCGGTTCCATGTGCCCCGTGTTGGCTGCATCAATTAACTGATCACATGTCGCAAAACTTCGCGCAAGTACTTCAGCCTTTTGCGCATTAAGGGAAGGTGTGGGCGCGACATCACCCAATCCAAGACTGAAACCATAATTGCTGAGATACCGTGAAGTAAATTGTGCAATACGAGACATGATTTTAGCGGTGTATCCACCACCAGCGAGTGTGTGAAGACGTGCAAATAACCCGTCCTTTGCTCCACCTCCTAAAATTTTCTTATCCAATCGCCCGGAAACAAAACAGGAATCGAGAAAAGCCACATATCCCTCCGACTTACAGTCATGCTGACCACGATGACTGTAAAACTTAGTTGTCGCCTCAAGGTTCAGCAACACATCCACCTCCTTCGAAGGACGAACAATAAGTTCAAAGAGTTGTTTACCGGTCCATAACTCTGCAGGTTTTAGAATCGCTGGTATGGGCAAACGATATTGCGTAACAGGTCCAAGCCAATAGGAGACCATTTGCGAAAACTGCGAACGATCAAAAAAGACATCTCGTGCCGTGACAAGATAAGCTGCGGCAAGAAAATCCTGTGTACAGGCAATGATTGGCTCTCCATTTTTTACAGTAATGATATTCTTCGCAGATAACATAAGCTCCACAGCTTCTGCGCGTGCCTCTTCTGTTTGCACAAGATGCACATTCATTTCGTCTCCATCAAAATCCGCATTGTAAGGCGCGCAACAGCACTCATTGAATCGAAACGTGCGATACGTTAAAACACGAGCACGGTGGGCCATCATAGATATACGATGCAAAGAAGGTTGTCGATTAAATAAAACCACATCCCCATTCATCACATGGCGTTCAACAATATCTCCAACAGAAAGCCGCGCTGCGAGAGATTCCCGGTCTCTGTCATTTGCCAAAGATTTCTTGGATCCCTCTTGAGCAAGATACACTGTAATTGCACCTGGATGTACACGTGGTCCATTACGGACAAGCCTTCGCATTAATTCAATATTCGATTTAAAAACCCGTTGCGGGTAAGTCAAGACACGTGCTACACGCAACGGAACAGCAAGTTCATCCACATCTAAATTGGGATCTGGTGAAATCACAGAACGACCAGAAAAGTCCACACGTTTTCCACTCAGATTCCCACGAAACCGTCCATGTTTGCCTTTTAGCCTTTGTGCGTACGACTTCACATCACCAGCTCGCATGTGCGGTGGAAATCCGGGCAGTCCAGAATCCATTAGACGTGCCGTACGCATTTGTAACATATCCCACGTCTCTGTATACTTCACCGCATCCGCAGAACCATCTTGCAATGTATCGGAGCTGACAAGAATATCATTGTACTGTACAGTAAGCTCATCCTCGCGCACTGTAAGACCTCCAGCGGCTCCGCGTGGTCGGGATGGAACAGGTGGGACAAGCAAAGTGTTCATGAGAAGATCAACAGGACTTGTGCCAGGGCGAAGGCCTAAGAGTGGTACTTCATCCGCGGGCACGGCAGCAAATAGTTGTCGAACACGAATGGGATCAAGAAAATCATGCACATATTGTTTGAGGGAATCGATTTCCTTGTTATACGCACATGCGGCACTTAAATCATTGTCAAAAAAGGTCTCTGTGGCCTCCACAGACTCCTCACCTCGTCGGAGATCCACGTGATACTTTTCATGTATCAATCGCATCGGTCGTACACGGCGTACAACACCATTGAGTCCACCACATTTCAGACAAACTCTTGTTTTGTACGCATCTACTTGAATGGTTTTAATAATTGCTGCGCGTTGCAGCGCTTCCATTTTCCTTGACGCAAGCCTTTGTTTATAATACGCAATCTCCGCATCATCCAGCAGTACATGTGAGCAACGCTTGCAAATTGTTCGACATATGCGCAGTATGACAGTGAAGAAGCCTATATGAAACACGGGCACCTCGAGATCAATGTGTCCGGGGTGACCAACACAGTCCACATTACGCAAACCACACGTGGCACATGTACTGACGCGGTCACACACACCCAAACGCGTATCGTTCACTCCGTATTCCTTTACTGGGCCAATGACACGACGACATGAAAGAACAGAGAGGCGATGAATGTCATTGCGTGAGAGAAGACCGTACTGAATTGCGCTGATCTCAACAGGGGCATTAGGCTGTGGTTCAACAAACTGAAGCGGATAAAAGACAGTCGAAGAAGAACTCATCGTTCACTTTTTTTGTTTTTGTTTTTGTTATTTAACCTATCCCTCCCTCTCTCTCTCACACTTTTTTTTTTTTTTTGTCTTTATGTATATTTTATCTCAAACACTCGCAACTGTATCTCTCCCACACACACACACTCTCTCTCTCTCTCTCTCACACACAGAGAAAGTTCCTTTATAATACCAAGGTCAACTTTTCTTTTACACGTATGCGCTTACAGTTAATCAACTCTCCCCTAAAGCCGAAACAAACAAACAAACAATTAACAATAAAAATAAGTTTAAGAAGAAGAAAAAAAAAAAAAAGTTACAAAAAAAAAAAAAAGAGACATTTCTTTAGAGAGCCACAAACGGATCAAGAATACTAACCGCTTACCTTTCCTCTTTAATGGTTTACCAGAGCAATTTCTCACAAAAGTCGTTGGTCTTGCAGTTAATATGGAACGTGCGAGGAGGAAAAAAAAAAAAAAAGTAATAATAATAAAGAACAGAGAAGAATAATAATAATAGAATTAAAATCTTAACTGGACTCCATCCATTCTTCTTCTTCTTCTTCAATTTTATTTCCAATCTTTGAGAAATGATACTTTTGTAGCTCATCTTTTTTTTTTTTTTTCCTTTTCTTTTCTTTCCCTCTCTCGCTCATATATACACACACAAGTAGACACAAAACTTTCTCTTAAATTGACTTAAAACGGATCCTCAAAAATATACCAGTAACAATTCATTTACCTGAGCTTTCTCGTACTCCTTCACTCTCTCTCTCTTTTTTTTTTTTTTTAAATTCATTCATTCATTCTCTCTTTCGTTCTGTGAGCAACGCAGCGCTGATCTAGCATGTAAGATGAATTGCAAGGTACTCTCATTAAGCCCTTACGCTTTTTTTTGTTTTCTTTGTTTCTCTCTTTCTTTCCATTTCTTTTTTTTTTTTTTGTTTTCTACTGTTCATCCAAGGCCCTCTTTTCTGCCTTCTGCCGCCTTTTTCTTTTTCTTTTTTTTTTTGCCTTTCATCTCTCAAGCCGCAAACCACTTCACAAGCGGTTCACATAATTTTTTCATTTCCGCCCGAATTTCTGGATCCAATTTCGACACTGCCTCCCCGCTCTTGCACCACTCCTCGATGGCTGTGCTCTTCAGTACGCCCTCAATGAACAACACAAAGAGAATGATAGGCATTTTCTCCGCCTTCAACTGACGTGCGCAGATACGCGCACACTCGTCCATTGTGGCCTTCTGTAAGTGTTCTTCGCGCTTCAACAGTTCTGTCTTGACGGCTTCATCGGTGGCCGCCTCAAACAATGCCGCGTCTGCAAGTGTGGCGAATCGTCGCAGAAGTCGTGCGTGTCGTCGCAGTCCGGACATGAATTCCTTTTCAACTATAGCAATGGCATCCAGTACGAGTAATGGACCCATCTTCTCCTTCAGATTGTACGTGGACATAATCTCCATACTGCGACTGATGATTTCCTCTCTATTATCCAAATGCTGCTGCATAAACCGCGCAAGTACCTTCTGTGGGGGTTCACGTGTATCACTTAAATCGGATTTTTGCACAACCGCTGGCGCAGAAGGCTTTGGAGCGTTTGCTTCCGCTACGGCCGCCGCAGTGGCTGCGGTATTTTCATTACTACGAGCCTCCGCCGTACCAGTGCCCTTCATTACCGCATTTGGGTTTTTCATAAAGTACGTTGTGAGACTTGTGACATAGCGGGACTCAATGTCTGCAAGCTTCACGACTTTACCGCAAGCCCCACAGGAGAGGCTAATGTATGTGGCACCTTTCTTGTTGCTTTCCATCTGAAGTTGAGTCTCGGGATTGCGGCAACTGCGACAGAGAACAAATTTTCGGATAAAGTCATAAACCTTTTCCTGCACACGCTCCTCAGTGTGACTGCCCATGATCAGAAACTTGTCATCCTTTGCTTGCACCGTACGCTGCGCGCCAATCTCAGACTGAAAGAACTTCATAATAATCTCCTCGGGTCGGTTGATGGCAAGACAAACATCATGAATATTAGGGAAAACGGTTTTGATACCATTTCCACTACCCTCTACTTTTGTCTGAATGGCAGGCATCTTGTAACGGTAATAAATGTCATCCCGCTTTTCGGGGTCAATAGGAATCATAGGAACCGACATGGCTGAAAGATAAAAAAAAAAAGATATTTTTGTTTTTGGCCTTTTAATTTATTTCTTCAACTTCTCTTATATATATATATATATATATGAGTGTGTGTGTGTTTGTTTGTACGCTTATTTTAGCTTAATTAGGCGTAGTAAGGAATTTCTCCTCTAGGCTTCAGTTATAAAGAATAAGAAGAAAGAAAGCAATCGTTGATATGAGCGCCTCTCACGTGTGGCGGTACTTACAGATGCATACAATATATACAAAAACGAAAACAAAAAAAAGAGTTATTATTAATAATTTCGTTGTTGAAGACAAGCAAAAAAAAAAAAAAAAATGTCTTTAGTATTTGAGAAGAAAGCAATATCCTTATATATATATATATATATATATATATATATATATATATATATAGAGAGAGAGAGAGAGAGCAAGAGAGGAAAAAAGCAAACAAACAAACAAACAACAAAAAAAAAAGGGATCAAAGCATTGAAACAAACAAAAAGTCTGTTTGCTTCAATCCACTCACAAACACACTCCACTCCTTTTTGCCTTTGACTATTCTCTTCTCTCTATCTTACAGACAGAAAAAGTCAACTGATATACTGAAGAATCCCTCATCCAAAAGTACCAAGATAATAGAAACCAAATAAAGAGAACAACAACAACAACAACAAGTAATAATCACAACAAGATCACGCTAAATATTAGTTATTATTTCACTATACATTCACATAAGTTTTCGTGATGCATAAAAGAATTGTCACCACAGTTCACTGCGCGACTCCAGAGCAGAGAACAACTCCTCCACAGTGTCACACGTCTGCGCAAGGTACTCCAGTAGTGCCGGATTTGTAAAACTCAAATCCCCGTTTTTCTCACCACCTTGTAACGCACATCGCGCCTCACTTTTGGCGAATAATTCTGCAAAACGCCTTCGCAACTCCGGTGTAAAGGCTTCAGGGTAATAATGCTCCAAGAGCTGCAGTGCCATATCACACTCCAATGCCCCCATCTCAAGAGTAAATGTAATGACTCCTGAACGCGTCATTTCCTCCGGAAGCCGCTCCGGGTGATTCGTTGTGAATATCACCACACGGCCGGAAGGGGCAAAGCTCTTGTCCAGTGCCCGAACCATTCCACGCGGAGTCAGCGGATCTTTGACCAAATGACACAAAAATTTCTTTACGTTGCGTTCGACGCTTTCGGTGTCACTGTAACTGCTAATCGTACTACTCACAGAGTCGGAATCCTCCTTGTGTTGCGTATTGCTTTCCTCACCTCTCTCCGATGTTTCATGGACAATATCAGAATGGCCTTCTGATATTTGAACATCATTTTCCTTATGGTTCCCTTCGCAAGCATCATCGCCCTTCTCTCTAGTCATTGAATCTTCCTTCTCTTCTTTTTTTACGCCGTCAGAAGTTCTCCTTGTACCTTCACAGAGACTCCTCTTGAGTTCTTCTTCTTCTTCTTCTTCTTCTTCTTTTCCTAACTCCGGTGAGTTGTTGTCTTCGCTGCTACGAGACATTTTGTCTTTCGTCACCGTTAGCGTGTCATTCGCCTCAGACATGACTTCCGGAGAAGAAGTAGCAGGAGTCGTCGCAGCATCAATCACGTCATAGTCCTCTGCAACATATAGAGCAGTGTCAACAGAGCTTTCTTTACTCATGCTTTCCGCATTCACCGCAAAAAAATTTTTTCTTAGATTATATTGCGCACGCCTGCACTCTTCGGAGGACATTTGAAATGTTGTCATCGCCGACACCGCATCCATATCTTCAAAAACGTATACCACTCTTTCTGTTTCCAGCTCAAGCACAACAGGCTGATCCGGAAAAACGGAAGAGTCTACATAGGGTTCCATGCTTTTTTCACCTTTCAACAACACTCCCCCTCCTTCGAGAATTTCATAAAATGCGCCATTTGTGTGAACAAAACCAATTGGGACAGAAACAATATGACGATTTAGCATAGCGGCAATACAACGAACCGTTGCCGTCTTACCAGTGCCCGGCGGGCCCTGAATAAGTATGACAAGTTGACGCGGTATAACACAATTACCATCGGACAACGGTGCAAAGGTTCCTCGCGAATGTTGAAAGTCCGAAATGATTTGTACAAGTTTATCCTTTTGACGAAAAAAGAGCTTATTAAAGGAGCAGCGATCCAATGGTATAGGTAAACGTCGCATCATTAGGCGCTGAGAGATATCCCTTGAGAATCCATTCAATTCATATTCTTTATCAAGTCTTGAGTCCACGGCGTGCTGTAACTCAGTGGCAACGGGATAAAAAAAGTATCGTGTGGCGGGTTCCAGAACTCTGCTCTGATACCACGCATATGCACGAGCGGCAAAATCCATCATACACTCCCGTTGCGCCTTCTTACACAACTCTCGGCTGCCTGCGTGACACTTTGTAACATGTTCATGGTGTGTACAGTGAAGTATAGCTCGACGCACAAGAACCTTTTGTTTCGTCTCACCATCTGGCGGGTCATCCATATCATCATCCTCAAAACTATTCACGATTTCGTTGGAATCGTCATCGTCTTCGGTATCTTGAGCCTTTTGGGCGTCTTGGCATCGATCCGCCACGCGAGAGCTTATCGTATAAGAAGGCATCTGCGTATCAAAGTTCACCGGAATAAAACGTTTTCCCAAAACATCTTTGCCACGGGATGCAATAACATTCCCCTCTCGCAAGGCACTCACTTTTACAAACTCGTGTTGAAAGCGAACAGTAAGTCCAGGCTCTACTTCCACACCCTCACCATCGACTGGTACGACAATTATACGATAATGTTTCTTGAGATATGCGGCAATGTCCTTAGACCGACCGCTCGTCACCTTTTCACCCATAGGAATGTAGCAATAGGCCCCTTGATGAATGAATTCTATTTTGTGAGGCGCATGATACGTATGTATGTCTTCTTCGGCTGTCATAGAGTTCACAATAGGTTTGGAATTATTGTCATCTGAAAACGCCTTCTCGTTCCCTGTGTGGGGCATAGGGTTAGAGCTTTCAAGGAGATGCGATACGTAGCCTTCTATGGAAACAATGAGTAACTCATTTTCAAAAGCCAATTCCTCTGGCTGGTGATAAAACAAATCTACAGCAGCAGCATTTGTACACCGCACAGTTCTACCGATTCCTAAAAGACGCTCCATCCACAGTTTGACCCATGACGGCCACGTCTCGTTCATAAAATGATAAAAATGTTTGGCAACGCCAACAATAATAAGAGCAATAATCAAATCAACAAGAAGACTAAAGGGATGCGCATTTTCATTTTTGTCCGAGCCACTGGTACCACGACTGCGACCGAGAATTTGATAAACATTAAAAGATGTGGCGGCGCTACTGAGAGTAAAGGGCACATCGCCCAATACCATTCCTATCGTTTCTCGTTTTGTTTTGTTTTGTTTTGCTTTTTTTTTTTCTTTATTCGTTAACCTCGCGCGTACACAATTGGCCCTGGAGGAGAAGGGAGAATCCGCAGCAGAAGATCAAACCAAGCCGCAATGGTGCACGAGCTAAAAATTAGTAATGGCTTCTTCCTGTTTATTTTTTTATTTTTTAGTTTTTATTGTGTTTCCTTGGGAAAAGTCCAAGTCAATAATATCCAAAAATAAAATAAAATAATAAAAAAGATGAAACGGGGCAATGACGATGGATGATTAAAAAGAGGAAATGAGAGAAGGGTGACATAAAATAGTAAGAATAATGAGAGACTAAGACAAACACATGTTTCACCAGGAGAAACAGTGAAACATCTTTTTTTTTTAAAAAAGAAAAAAATCTATCCTAAGTAACGAAACTCACATTCATGACTGTGAGAAATGCTTAAACGTGCAGAAAATAAAAACACAAAGCACACAGACGTACCATATATATATATATATATATATATATGTATATTAGATTCTTAACTTTCTCAATAATAATAGAAAAAAAAAAGCAGTTAAAATACAATTAGGGCCTTCAAACAACAACAACAAAATTGTATGCATTGTTCACCTTCACTAACACGCATTTGTCTTTTCATTTTTCGCCCGTGCCTTACGAACGTATGGCAGAAACACATGCGCTACAAGTAACGGAAATAGCAAAGAAACTTCTGTATATACCTTCACGTATTCCCCGTCCAAACGTATTTTTCCCCATGACACCGCCTCATCCGGTCGTGCGCCGGAATCACTACCATCGTATTCCTGTCCGTTATTTAATATAACCGTAAAGTCAGCCCCGTTGCGCATGAGATTAGCATTACACACGTGATGCTTCACCACACCTGCACCTAGTATAAGCATTCCCGTACGCCGACTTCGCATGGCAAGCTTATTGATGCGATGAATATCCGCCACCAAATCCACTTTTAGCATGGGTGTGTTATCACTGGCCTCCATGATGAAAACCATAATATCGCCGTCAGCAAAAGAAGGAGAGAAGACGGGAACTTCATGACGTGCAGCCCAATACAAAACAGTACTCTCTGCACGCTGCTGAGCCTCTTGTTTCATCTCCACATCCTCAGACGATCGCTCAGGATACACACATTGCAACGCTTCTGCAAATATCTCTGGTAGCCAACGACCCGCAAGAAGCCATATGCTACTTGGCGCAAAGGACCAAGAACACAGATCGTGATACTTTTCGGGTATGGGTTTTGCCAATGCCTCTGCTTTCCGACTTTGCTGTAAAGAAACTACACGAGACACCAGAATTCGCATGACTGTAGCAAACAAACTGGGAGTGTCATCCTTACACGTGGCCGCCTTACTTCCATAGACAACATTGCCAAATCGACCTTCCACAGTTTCATTCCCTCCATGAGAAAATGATTCTGCAGACTCGGAGCCATATGTGACAATATGATACGGTTCGCATGCGCGGCGAATATCATGCTCCATTGCTCCCCCACTTACAACAAGCGCGTGAATAAGAGCGCGTGAAGAACAAGAAGGAACAGTCTCGTCAACGTTACCAGATAACATTTCGTCCGGTGGTGCAGCAGGCTGAACTCCATCAGAAAGAGGAACACACTCGGCACACAAAAATCGAATCGCCTCACGGCACCCAGTTCCAAAAAGGTTTGCTGTTGCACCCAAGAATATCGTGGGCTGCACATAAACCACAGGGGCGCCCAATACCTCTGTGGACACTGTCACCGGTGCTGCTGCTGCTTCAATGACTGCGGCATCATCGGATCCATTGAGCGGCTCAGGCGCTTTGGATGGAACATGCGGCTGAAGCATCTTCTCGCATATACTCATAGCCTGTGCAAAGTGAGAGGCTTGATAGCCAATCCTTGCAAAGCTCTGAAGTGTCGTTGGCACATTTTGAAGGTCACTTTGACTGGAGATCCCTTCGACTTTGGGTAACTCGTCTACAGGGAATGTACTGCGAGTTGAAGCCAATACTGCGCTTAGCGCTATGTCTGCCATGAAAGAAACAATACAAACGACAATACTAAAACTTCCCTTTTGTTTCCTTGCTTACTAAGTAACTTTAAATATCTTTGTTTCATTTTATTATAAATTTTTTTTGGGGGAAAAAAAGATAAAAAAAAAAAATAACACCACAGGGTCAGATGGTAGAAACAATAATGTATATAAAGAAATAACTACACAAGACCCTCCCCCCACCGCAAAAAAAAAAAAGAAGACCTCAATAACAGGCATAAATGGACACAGATTAAAAAAAAAAAAAATGACAAAAGCAATAACATGAGCGAAAATTTCGTTTCCTTTCTTCTTTTATTTCATTCAATTATCAGCAATTTCCGTCACTCTTCTGCGTTTGGTTTAACATTCGCATGCAACCCATCGTCCCACATACACTTTTAAGAGAATATACAATTCCTTTCCTTTTCTTTCTTTTTTTCTTTAGTCCTTTATTCCCACTGCACAGAGGACACTCATCCTCCTCATGTACACATAGTCCCGCCATACAAAATACAAAGCACACACGCGTGAAGAGGTGGAGGTCACCGCCCTTGTCTGGGTCTTGAAAGTCCACGAGCTTCCACTTGTGAGCGGAATCGTTCTCGAGGAGGTCCTTGACACCGACAAACATCTGGTCGAGAAGCTCCTGCACGCGGTCTGTCTCGCTGGGGTCCGAGAGCTCAGACAGCGGCAGCGCGCACGGGTACGGGGGCTGCTCTGTGCCTGCCGCAATGCCTGTCTTGGCGGCAACACTGTACGCAGCCTTCCCGGCAGAGGAAAGGACGTTCCACATGGAGTTGAGGTGGAGGGATCTTTTTTAATGGAGACTTTGTCATAATTATAAAAAGCTCACAGAACTTCGCCCCTCTTTCACCACTACATATGAAACCTCGTTTTCACTACCCAATTCTAGTCGAGGTTTTCCATCCTAGACTATATATATATATATATGACAACTAAGTCTCGAATAATAATAATAATAATAATAATTAAAAAAAACACAATCAAACAAATAAAATAAAATAAACAGCATCATCGAAACATCAATAATAGACTTACAAAAGCAACATACAAAAAAACATAAATAGAGTTTTTATTGATATTAAGGAATATAGAGAAGGAAAAAGAGGAAAAAAAACACAAACAAAAAAAAAAGAATAAAAAAAGAAACGCAGCAAAGTTTTGTGTGGCCTATTCGACCCCATTCTTTTTGAAGAACAGAAGCTACAAAACTTAGTTGCGCCACTAACACGCTCACGCTCAATTGAAGATACAACAGACCCACGATAGGGGAATACCTGGGTGCTTCAGAAAATATTTTCGTTTGAAGCACAAATGACTATATTCGAAGCACTCTACCCCTTCCCTCAATATTCTCCTTCCTCTTAATCCTCCTAAAAATAACATATGTGCCCCCACACTATAATTCCTTTGCATAAATTCATTATATAAGAAAACAAAAACTTAAGAGTTATTCCCCTTTCCATTTCTAAAAGGAGCCTGCTTTATCAAAATCCTCTACAAACATGTCAATACGTTCTAAATTTACAGCTTCCCCATACAATACACGGCGACATGCAATAAGCTCTTTTGCAATTTCCTTCTTCAACCAACCAACCATAAAGGTTGGCGTCCATCCACATGGATTCATGCAGCTCACATAAGTTGCCATTGTGTTATTGCCCACTTCTGTCAGCTCCCAGCCCCACATGCAAGATGCACGAACACAGCCCGATTCCCTCGCGAGCGGAGCAAAGTCTATGCTGCATCCATACACATAGTAAGTGTCCTCTTCTTCCACATATTTCTTCTCACAGAGAAACACAAATTCGCGGCCAGAAACCGGCGGAGGAGCCCAAAATTGGTGGTACTGAATGGTTGATGTCTTTGTTGGCCTTGCAACGATATCAAATTTAGCGAGATTTGCAGAGTACTTCTTGCGGTCCTCACACTTTTCGCTGTGCATGGTGGCCAGCACCTCCTGCGGCTTCACGCCCATAAAGGAAAGGGTGGCCTTGGCGTAGTTGAAGGGGCCCGTGTGCGCACGCGTGAAGAGGTGGAGGTCACCGCCCTTGTCTGGGTCTTGAAAGTCCACGAGCTTCCACTTGTGAGCGGAATCGTTCTCGAGGAGGTCCTTGACACCGACAAACATCTGGTCGAGAAGCTCCTGCACGCGGTCTGTCTCGCTGGGGTCCGAGAGCTCAGACAGCGGCAGCGCGCACGGGTACGGGGGCTGCTCTGTGCCTGCCGCAATGCCTGTCTTGGCGGCAACACTGTACGCAGCCTTCCCGGCAGAGGAAAGGACGTTCCACATGGAGTTGAGGTGGGGGAATCTTTTATTTATTTAAAAAGATTAGTGTGTTTTGTATTTACCGCGCCTAACTATAACGCTTCAAAGTAAAGAAAGAAGGGAAAAAAAAAAAAACAATGAAAAAATAATGATACAAATAAGATAATAAAAGTGTCAAAATGTCATAGCTTCAGTAAGAAATTTATTAAAAAGTGTGTGAGGGGTAAAATATAAGTATAAATCTTTTTATATAAAAACATATATTTATACAAACCTCAAAAAAGGAACGTGTAACCTTTTTTTTTTCCTTTTTCCAGGTTTTACCTCTTTTTTTTTTTTTTTTTTTGTATTTCCTTCTTTTAATCGATAGTACGGGAGAGGACGGCACAATGTTAATAAACCCACTTTTAGTTTTTTTTGTTTTTAATGCATTTTAACTCAAAAGTATCTCCTTCAAAGAAGGAACAACGTAAACCGCGTCGTTCACCTCATCTTGCTTTGCTTTGCTTTGTTTGGATTGGTGAAATGCTTTGTCTTCTTCTCATGGCAGTTCTGTGTTCCATGCAAGTCTCAGAACCTGCCGCATCGATCGCATCCACCTTCCCGTCATATCGCCTACCATTTCATTGCGCAAGACAACAGCAATAATTTTTCGGCGAAATTGTTCTACTTTTTCCTCATCCACACGGTCCAGGTACACTCCATCTTTTCCCGCACCGTTGTTCCCTTGCTGCTGGATACGACCAAGACGATAATTGTATCGTGAAAAATCTAAATACGACAAAAAGAGGCCGTTCGCTGGAACCATAGGGGTACCGCAACGCACAGCTTTACTCATCAAGTGAGTTCGCAAGTGTTCAATGGGAAGATCTGCAACACACATAGAAGCGACTGCACCAATCATTTTACGGATTTGGTTAAACATAAAACTCTGCCCTTGTAACTCAATCCGCACAAGTTCTAATCCGCCATCACCGTAAATTTCTAACATATGCTCTCGCATGCGTTTTCGCTCTTCCATAATGTGTGCTTCGTTCACTAAGGACTCTTCCTTCTCTTCTCTTCCTTCCGTGTCTGGAGAAAAGCAACGGACTGGTGTCCACTCATCCAATGTTGCGAGAACATCTGTTTCAGTGGCGGGATTCACAAGAAAAGGATCCCCCACAGTTACAGAGACAATGTACCGCGAGGTGGAGGGGTCGCCGGCACGACCACCTGGAGTAAAGTTGTGAAAGGCATGTGTCCCTTCGTAAAGCCGAAACATGGAACGTGCGCGTTCAAGCCTTTCTGGTGTAATACGATAACGCGCAACACGGCGCATAGTGTCTTTCGGAACACTTCGAAACACTAACATTTTTTCAAATAAACTATCATGAAATTTCTGCGCACTATCTGTGTTGCTGTTTGGTTCTTCTTTATCCGTTTCCTTATCTAAACTCACCGCAGTCGATGTATCGAGCGTCTCATCACGAGAACGTTTTGCACCACATGATACCTCATGATCTGTTCCATTCGTATTCATTTGTGTGTCTTGTTGGCCTTCACGACGAGTTGCGTTGGGAAACCCAACATCCACTAGTGTTGGCCGCGATGGCGCAACCGCAGGTGGAAAAAAATCCTGACAGTATTCCGCATGACTCATAAATGCAAAAGTTGGGAGATAATACTCATAGGTTCGCGCACCACACAACATGTAAGCATTGAAACTTCGTGTAACAGGGACAATCTCATACACCATAATATCTGAAGGCAAATATTTCATCAGTAATCGACGAGCTTCTTCCGGATCGTATTCCGTTGTGGAATCTTTGGCATATGGTAACATAACATTCAACGACAAAACATTACGCAACGCGTGCACACCTTTATCTGTCCGACTCGCACGCTCCCAGTTGAGCTTCTGCTGAACTTTCTCTTGTTCATAGTTCTCCCGTGAAATCATATCGGCCTGGTGCAGTGCGTGTAATAGCTCTTCCTCGATGGTTGGGTACCCGGGCAAGTGATTCCACTGCAGACCACAGTACCGCTCGCCAATGTAACCGAAGATAATGGCCACTTTGCGCTTTGGTCGCTTTGTGGAAGAGGTGGGCGCTATCACTGCAGCTTCTCCACTGCTCATTTGCTTAATAAACACTTTTAAAAAAATATATATATATATAAGTTTTTTTTTTTTTTACATAAGAAGAGAATGAAATAAATAAATAAAGAATAAGAGTATGAATAGTTTGGAACAACAACAAAAGAGCAAATTAAAAAAAAAAAAAAGCAATACCCACCGCATAGAAAAGTATGGAAACATTGAAAAAAAAAAAAAAAAGTATTTGCATGTAAACTAAAGAATGTAATCCTATTAGATGCATATGTTGCAGTTTATCCCATTCAACAAACAAACAAAAAAAGAATAGCATCAACATAATAATCATCAAAATAATTACAAATAATAAAGCTCCCTTTCACTGTATCCCTCTACATAAGCCATGATACACTGTCATGCACGGTACAACAGAACTATTTTTTTTTTTAGTTGTTTTGTTTTCGCTTACGTATCAAAAAGAAGGACGATTCGAAAAAAAAAAAAACATATATATAAACAGAGAGAAGATAGTTCGCCAAAAACTTTAGGTTTCCATATGCTGCACAATACATTCACTAAAGAGAAAGCAAATAAGTGCATGTGCTTCTGCCAATCCTGATCGCATGAATTCATATCCATCGCGGTACGTCATCCGTTTCACTTTGGGTTTAATCTAATCGAGTGTAACAACAGGCCATCACTTTTTTTAATAATAACAAAAAGAAAAAAGAAAAAACTTGCCTTCAGTGTTGATACATAAACTGCAATAGAAAAGGGTCGAATCTAAAGAAATGTAATTAAGAAAAAATAAAAGAGAATAGGAGAGAAGAGAGAGAAAAAAAGAGATATAAATAAATAAATAAATAAATATATATATATATATATATATGTATAACAGACACAGAAAGATTAAACCGTACTCCTTTTGCTTAAGGCGGGTTAGTCAAATATATATATATATATATATATATATATATATAGTTATTCTCATAATAAAGGTATTTAGTGCACAACATAACTATGGCAGACAAAAAAAAAAAAAGAGAGAATGCAATATGTATTTTATCACCCACCAATCGGCATCGCTAAAGAGATCCGTAAAATCCCGCGACCACTCTTCGTGCCTTCTCAACATTTCTCAGTGTGACGCCTTTCCTCCACACATACAAGGAAAAAAAAAAAGAGAAAACATTCATATCTCTTTCTTTTTCGCTTCATTATTACTACTGTTTGTCATCTTGAGGCACTCCGCACTTTGTTAGTTAAGAATACAAAACAAAACAAAAAAGATAGAAAGAAAGAAGAAGCAATACAAAATTAGAATAATCTTAATAAAGATTTTTTTTTTCTTTCTTTAATATCTTTCCTTTTTTTTTCTCTCTTTTTTTTTTTGTTTTGTATATGTGGAGGAAAAATTGGGGTTTCTCTGTATCTTTTGCTCATAGTTACGTGTGACTTCTTAATCGGTGCGTCGGTTTCCCTGTCGGTCTCTCCGTTGCCGTCAGGCGACAATCCATTTAGCGAAATGGAAGAATAATAAGAAAAAGGAAAACAAAACAAGAGAAAATGAAGAAGATGATAACTTGTTTTTTTTTTTTTTACTGTGTGTAACATATATATATATATATATATATATATATAAGAGAACACCTACTTCTTTTTCTTCTTCATCAACTTCACTTTTCCATCAGTTGTTTTTGCATTCATTGCTTTTTTGCGACGGACTGGCACGGCAGCAGTCTCGCTCGTTATTTTATTGCCTTTTTTCACCACCTTCTCCTTCTTCTTTTTGCTCGCTGCACTGTTCTTCTTGGATGCCTTATCCTTTTTTCTCTCCTGCGGGGCTGTAGCAGAGTCTTTCAGTGGGGCCTTAAACTCCAGTTGGCCATCCGCACCAACAGTGAACATACCCGTATCCTCTTCTTTAGGATCACCAAACTGAGAAGAGATGTCCTCCTCTTCTTCATAATCCTCATCGTCTTCATACTTTTCTTCTTCTTCTTCTTCTTCTGATTTGCGATACTTCCTTTGCTTCGTATCGCCCTCCTCCGCCTCCTCTTCCTCTTCCTCGTCCTTCGCCTCCAGTCCATAGAGAACCGCCGGGAGGTGCTCCACAGTCGGGCGAGTCCTGCAGGCCCGCAGCGTTTCTTCGCTCAGCGGCACAACGTACGCCGCGTTGAGGGCTCGTCGAAGCACAACCCACCGGCCAAGCCTCGGCTCCTTCCCGCAGCCAATCACAAGGGCATCGCAAGTAGGAGGAAAGTACAGAGAGGTGACAATGGCATCAATTGGAATGGATGCAAAACACTCCAGTTTTGTCGTCGTGGCTTCTCCAGAAGGTTTGGATTTTGGCGTGGGATTTCCTGTTGCGCTCTCTGGCATCGTAAGGCGCCAAAGCCGCACAATCCCATCGTAACTTGCACTTGCAGCCACATCCGAGTAAGGCATGGCCGCAACAGCGGTGATGGGATTTGGATTTTGACGTGTTGTCTCTTTATTTGATGCGCGTATAGAGTTCTGTGTGGTGGATTCGAGCATTGCCTCTCGTTCCAGTCCTGTACCGTCTCCAACGAATCCACTGCCGTGCGCTCTTTCACATACCACAAGTGGCTTTCGTCGCGAAATGTCAAAAACAAGAAGTGATCCATTGGTTGCCCCACAGAAAATGACAGTATCACTTATCATAGCCACACACTCAAGGACGACCTTTACACCAAAGTGTACGTTTGAATGAAATTCCTGTTGTGTGGCCGCGTCAATTTTCCAAAATCGCATCGTTCCATCTTCTCCAACAGTGGCACAACGCTCACGCTTTAGGCAACTTATGCTGAGTACCCGTCCTTGGTGACCAAAAAGTTTGTCCTGACACGTCATTTGTGGCACAGACCACACACGTAGTGTTTCATCATGACTGCAACTGTAAAGTGTGTCATGACGAAAAGCTAGTCCGGTAACCGCGGTACGGTGCATGAGAAGCAATCCCACATGTTGTCGTGTTGCGGTAACCCACACACCAATACTTCCATCGGACGCACTTGCCGCGATATAGGATGTGATACTTGTGTCCACTGTGCTGCGCTCAAAAACAGAACGCTGAGAAGGTCGCAAGCCACGTGTATCGGACACGGCAATGCATAGTACGGCTCCTGCTAGAGAAGGCTGAAGAAGGGATTTCGCACTTTCATGTTGTGAGGATCCCGAGGAGCTTTGTTGCATATCTGCAATGTAAACCGCACCGGATTTATCGCCAAGGACAATCACATCCGAACCAAAGCTACACACAGCTGTTACGGCATTACTGTTATGCCCCACACGAATCATAGTTACAGCATCACCCGTTTGCTTACGGTTTGTTTGAAGTACTGAGGCAATGTGTGGAGAAAGAACGCGGGACTTTGTACCAGCCGCAAGCGCCGCCTCCTCACGGAGTTTTCGTTGTTCCTCATCAAAAAGGTCTGCGTCAAGGTCATCGTCAAAATCCAATTCCTGCAATCGTGTATTCACATTATCACCAATCGCTCGTAATGTCGCGGACGGGTCCATTTCATTAGAGAGCGCCGCGTGGGTTGCAAAGGATTCCTGTCCCGCACGTTTTTTCTTTGCGGAAGACTTTTTTAAAACATCCGCGTCATTTCGCTCGTTCCCGTCATTATTGTTGTTGCTGCTGTTGTTTGTGTATGGATCCTCTGTCTCGCTGCGTTGGCGTTTGCTTAGCCGTGAAATTTCCCTTTTTCGCTCGGCCACGGCAGCAGCGGCGATGGCCTTTTGCTTTTGCGACTTTTTTTTCGCAAGCATTGAAAAATCACTGAAGTTTATTATGTAATGTTATCCAGAAATATATATATATATATATATATAAATTAATAATAATGATAATAAAAAGGGGTAGAAAATCATATTGTATTGTCTTTTACAAATAGACCAAAACAATGTGCGCAGAAAGTTTAGCCTTTTGGTACAAAGGCAGAAATAATAATGATAATAATAATTATTATTATTATTATATGAACTGAATGAGCAAAAACACAACTGTTATTTCCTCCACTGTTCAATTACACAATAAGACTCTCAGCAGCAGCAGCAACAAAACAGAATGACTTTAAAAACATAAATAAATAAACAAATTCAATTTAACAATACATCTCTCTCTCTCTCTCTCTCATTTTCTTGCACTCTCTATCAATAATAATAATAATAATAATAATAATAATAATAAATAATAATAAGCAAAAAAGGGTCAACCCCATCCACACTTTTGAATCGCATACAATAACAAAGCAAAATGATCATCGCCTGTCTCAAGAATAAATAATTTGTCGAAAACACAAATCCTCCTCGTGTTCCGCAAGACGCACAAGAACTCGCAGTGCGCATGCCAACATACACTGCTTCGTTACATGCGGTAAAAACAAAAGAAAAAGTTCGCACACACGTGCGCCTGCTGCAACAATCTCACTTGGCGAGAACACCGCTTCTCCTCGCGCATCACTCTCCGTGGGACAAAACTGTTGCACAAGTGATGTAACAAGTGTTGGGATGGATCGCATAACCAAAGCACATACGTTATGCATACGCACAATGAGTAGTGGCTCGGTAGTTTGTGAAAAATTCGAAGTTTGATCCCGCAGTCGTGCAATTATTCGCAACTGTCGCTTACGCTCACGTGGACACCTTTGCATACTCACAGATGGGGCACTGTACACCAAGTTTGGCTCGTGCCCATGACGATTTTTAAGAACAGCGGCAAACCATTGCAATCCGTCCTTGTCCATAAAAACATGTGTGCCTGACATACCCTCACTGCATATGTCCTGCTGGAGAGTATCGGAATGGGATGTGTTGTTTTTCTTCTTGACGGGATCTTCACTGGATTCGAAAGCGGTGGAGGAATGTTGAGCCGAAGCACTTGTCATTGATATAGGAATGGACTCTTCAGGGTTGGAAGTGTCTGCGTGGGCTTCGTGTGAATATTTTTCAGCGGCAACGGTAAAAAGTTTTTCCATTTGCAATTGCTTTTCCTCAAGACACATTGCCGTCATGGACTCCCTCGGCCGCCCACGGGACTGTGTGTGTGATGAAACCATAGCAAGTGAAATATCCTTTCGCTGCAGGAGTTCTGATTCAATGTCACGAATCTCAGAAGCTAAAGCGCGTGAAAAGCGATAGGTTTGCTCTGCCAATGCGGTGAAAGCCTCTTGACTCGTTGCGAGATGCACAAGCAACACACCTTCCGACCCGCTAAAGTCTGACACACTGTGCTCCATAATAGAATCATGCGGCATGACTGGGCTTGTAGGACGCTTCACATGTGCTTCAGTTTGCTTTATACGCTCTCCTCCTTCTGCGGTTTCCTTATGGTTTTCTTCTTCGCTTTGGTTTTCTTCACGGGAAAGGCCTGCAGTGTGACACTGTTGCATTTGAGCACAAGGAGTGAAACCAGAAGGTGTATGAAGACCTCGAGATTCACGTACAAGAGTATTTAGATTGGCGCAGTAGCACCATATATAACCTGTATTGTTAAACTTGGAGAGACATATAGGTGCCCAACATTCACCGGACTGTGCGTGTGTAAGAAAACGCGTAAAGTTCAGCAGCAACAAGGCATCGTCAATGTGTAAGCGCACACTACGCGCTTTGGATCCCACCGCACAAATCACACGTCCACGAAAGAAGAGAAAACTAAGTAAATGATGATCTCCTTCGTTTGCCACTTGTTCCTGTTCTTCTTCTCCTTCTCCTAAATCTTCCTTACTCTCCTTCTTTTCAAATGATACGCCCCATCCCTCGTTTAGCTCTGCAAGCATTCTTCGCGTACCAAAGTGTTGAGTAAGAATATCCTCAAGCATACGTCGCCGTTCAGCGTTTAACGGGGCAGCCGCAAGACATCGGAATATGTATGACTCCTCCGTACTGTTTCGCTTAATAAGTTGTCGCAATAGAGCGGCATCGGCTGAAGAGACAAGACGCCGTAAGTCATACGACGGGGCTCGGGTGAGAATGTCATTTACATTCGGCACAAGACTGAGCATCTGCAAGTGTAACTGTCGTAACTGCCGGAAACAACTACGATGCCCTTCAACGCCATTGCGTAAGACAAAGACATAATATAATTCGCCCTCTACGTAAAAATAAAAAGTAACATTACCCGCCGTAACACGACGCAAGTTGTTTTGCGACACAACAGCCGCTCCTTGTTCGGTATCTGTTGAAGCATAGTCCCCCGTTCTTCGCTGAGCCATCGCGAAGAGAACGCGTAAGACACCAAACAATTCACTAAAATGACTCTCATCACCATGTCGCGTGAATACAGGTTTTCCAGGACTGGTGAAAATAAAGACATGTTTGCTGTGTTGTTGAAGAACATCTGTTGGACTGTCTTGCATAGAGTCTTTTACTCTCCCGAGATGCATTCCTTCAGACTCACAAACGCTTTCCACCGTTGCATGACACTCTTCCTTCTTTCCTATTCTGTCAGTTTCCCGTTTGATGTCTTCATCTAAATGGGGAATCACTTCAGCTACAGGGGTCAAGGAAAGTGACATATTCCCTGCCATTCCTTGACCTTCATCACCATTATCATTAGCGCCAATTTCACTATAGAGTCCCTCATCATCATCATCATTCTCATCATTCTCAATGCAGTCGACTAGACCGCTTTCGCTCAACGCATTATATCTATTTGACGCTTCATTGATGCCCAAAGGGTACTCCGCTCTGGCAGACTCCACGCCAATGGTTTCATCATATCCCAAAGTGTGTGCATAGACTGCATCAGCAACAGCAGTCGCCTCCTCCTTCTCCTTTTCATTCTCTTCCATGATATATATATATATATATATATATATATATATATATAGGAGAGAGAGAGACGGAGAGGATATATAAAACAATTAGCTGCAAGGTTGGCGCAATGTTTAACAACTAAAAAAAAAAAGAAGCCAAACCAATGTCTTCAGTACAGCTACTATATATATATATATATATATGTACGAGTGGGATATAAAAAGTAAGAATAAAAGTGTAAAAAAAAAAAAGAGTTATTCTGAACAACGCTCACATACTTCTCAGTATCTTTTGTCAATTTTCACAGAATTAAAAAAAAAAGCAATAATAATAATAATAATAATAATAATAATAAAAGATAATGAAAAAACTTTTGTAAAAAAACTTTTGAGACAGATGTCTACAAGAAACACCACTCCCCTTTCCCTTACCGCCACGCTTTCCTTCACAGAGCAATAGAAAAAAAAAAAAAAACGATACAGTTTTTTTTTGTTTTTTTTTTCCTTTGAAGTATCACTTACAAAAGCACTCATTCAGAACAATGACCAGTGCCTTCACCAAGAACAACAAAACATTATCTCTTTTCACCACACCACACAGTCAGTCTGTCAGTCAGTGAAATGTAATATTACAGGCGTATGCTTTGTATGTGAAAGTTATACTAAAGAACTCTGTGTCATTACATCCACGGCAGACGACCAACAGCAATAGGGCTTCCGTCACTTTCACTATATGTTGGCACAGAAAACCATGTCGGTGGATGCCATGCAGCGCGTGTAAAGAAAAAGTAAAACATGACTTCGTAGAGGAATAATTGGTAATAGACCCCGTTAAGAAACCCGCGAACATCACGCCACGCCAGGTTGTCCCAAATGTGATTGTTTGTCAGCGCCAGAGAGTTCACATTTGAATCCGCTTCCGAATTCCATTGGGGATATATCATTTCTGGCCACATGGCACGCCATGTTGTCATGACAATATTAAACGATGAGTATCCGTTATATTTCGCAAAAGACTTTTTACCATCACTCGAGTTCCCCGTGGCCTTTGTGCGAAGTAACTGACACACATTGTGACTCACCACCGGAACTTGTGCAAACACGGCACCGTAACTTTTCACCGTAGGCAATGCAGCGCAGTCGCCCAAGGCAAAGATATTTTCATGTTTCACATGTTGCAATGTAGTACAATCCACAGATGCAAATCCCTGTGCGGCTGTGGTGCTCAGACCACTTCGATGAATAAATCCGGGAGCCGTGAGGGGGAGGTCCAGGACAAGTAATCGGTACGATACTTTCTTTGTTTCATTTGTCACGTAATTGTAAAGTGTTGCCTCTTTACTGTGCGGATCCACACTTGCAAGATAACTACAGTTCACAAAGTTTACATCGCGTGTCTTCCAGAATTCTCTAATGCGGTCATTGACCACCGACGGAAACGTATCGCTCGGTTCCTCGTCTGCAGTAACAACGATATACGGGCAAAGTGGAAGTTTATTGAAAAAGTACAAATAACGCCAAATCGTATTGACCGAACTGATAAATGTTCCGTCATGTTGACGCGACGCGTAATAGCTCACCCTTTCAGATGAATCATTCTTTTCTGCCATCGTCAATGTGGCATCTGTGTGTTTTTCTTTCCTTTCGCTCTCTGTGTTTAACCTCTTGTTGGATTGAACGCTCTGCAGAAACGAGAGAGGCGGAACCTTCACGTGCAGCACGGTCCCACTGAAGATATGCACGAGGGAATCCCGTGTGATACCAGGATTCACTGCAATGCCATACCGATCCACAAGTGCAGAGGTAATCCCACAGTTTTGTAAAGAAGATATCGTTCTCTCCGCCCCACACGCTAGCACAAGCGCATCATATGGATACCGCACGAGTTCGCTTTCATCGCTAGAAGGTACAAAGAAGCTCTGTACTTTTTGCAATGGAGAAAACCAGTACTTTTGCAACGGAGAACTCTCCTCTGTGTTAGGTACGGGAGAGCTAGAAGCCGAGGACAGTGAGGAGAGCGTGTGAGAGGTGGAGTCTTCGCGCACAAGAATTTCATTTTTCACCGGATCCACACGAACCACTTCACCGCGAACCAGTTGTGCATCTCTGGTGACATTCCATGTCGCGGGTGAGCGCAAAAAGTCCACACCACCCGTTGTGTTGAGATCATAACTTCTGTGCCCCACATGCGCAAGTGGGACCATCGCATGAAAGCAATGTTTTTGCTCACTTTCAATGACAGTGACGTGTACATTTGGCATATTGTTTGTTAAACTTGCAGCCATAGCACACCCGGCAGCACCAGCGCCAACAATCACAACACGTGGATCGTTAGACTGCACTGTGTTTTGAAAATCGACATGCCGTCGCCGCCGCTCGCGAATCTTTTCGAGTGTCAAATATCCGGCGGTGACAGTTGTAAAGAAGGCCAAACCGAGAGAGGCGCCAATGAAACTCTTAGACTTACGTACGGCGAAGGGATTCTCCTTTTTTTTGGGCGGGCCTTTGGGCAAATACATGGACAATCAAAAACTCTACAGCTCGGGCGGTGTGAAGACTGGAGAGCTTTAGATTCAGTGTATGTATGTATGTATGTATGTGTGTGTAGATAATAATAATAATAATAATAATAATAATAATAAAGAAGGAATATGTGAACATATGAAGAAAACAACAACAAGAAGAAATTATAGCAAATAAAAAAACAGAAAAAAAAACAGCAAAATAATAATTTATGCTTTGCTTTGTTTCACTGCATTTACACACAACTTGAAATACCAGGGAATAAAGTATTTCGCCAGTTGTTTTTTTTTTTTTTAACCTTCTTTTTCCAAGGCAGCAGAAAAAACAAAACAAAAAAAAAAACTCTACAATACATACTTCCACAACATCCTTTTGTAAATTAAATAGTAATAACAAAGGATTTCAATTTATATACATATATATATATATATATATATATATATATATATATAAATAAGAAACTCCCCCCCCCTCCGCAGGTCTTCCTTCTTCTCTTCCGTCCACATATCTTTCAATTCCTGTCCTTTGCAAACCTTTCGACCTCCACTGGGAGATCTGCGTTGGCGAAAAAGTCCCAAAGCACTGAGACAGGATCATCCGGTCGAATATTCAGCAAAAGCTGCATGGCACAGCGCATCGCCAAATCAATCTCCGGGTGCTCACGTAAATACTTTGCGTGTTCAATCTTTTCGCCTGTTAAATTCGTCCGGAGTTGTTTCAGTTCCTCCGGTGTGAAGACTACCGCAGCCGCCTCGGGGAGGGTTGGCAAATCTACAGCGCTTTTTTGTTCCGACATTATCTCTTCGCTTCGTCACGAGAGATCCAAAGATCTTTTCGGGGTTCCTCGCTTTACGCAATCTTCCCACTAGTACCTATGCTAATAAAAATATATTATTAAAAAAAAAAAAATAAGTCGCAAAAAAAAAAAAAAGAATATATATATATATATATATACATTTTTATTTTGTGTCAGTAATAACACAAAATAAAAATCAAATGTACAAGAAGAAAAAAGCATGTATTGTTTTTTTGTTTTTTTTGTTTTACTTTACTTCAGTATTGAGATAAAATAACAGTAGGTCAAAAAGAAGATAAAACCTAGAATGCATTTTACGCAGAATTGCTGTCGGTAACAAAATGACATGTAACAATAAAATGGTAACTCTGCGAAAGTTATCCGGTAAGGGGGGAGGGGGTGCACATTATGCTTTTCTCGATTGTTTAAAAGGAACAACTCATTTCACGCTTCGATAAGAGGAGAAAAAAATAATAATAATAATAAAAACATGAAAGAAGGGATTGTCAATGTGTGTATATCTGTATGTGTCTGTGTGTGTGAAATCCATACATCCAGTGCGCGTTCGCGTGAGTTTTTTTTTTTCGACACGTTAATGGTATTGATCTCAATGGTTGAACCGGTGGGGTGGGGTGGGGCTCTTTCAGTAGTGAGAGAAAGAAGAAGAACAGCCCGGAGCAAAAATAAAGAACAAATAATAATAATAAACAGTAATAGTAATGAAAAGAAACATGTACACACTATCAAATGCAGCTCAAACAGATCAACAAAAACTTCTATTCCCCTCTTTTTATTCTTTTCTTCTTTTTTTTTTTTTTTCCTTTTCAATCGCTTTGTTGTTCTCTTTACAAATAATAATAATAATAATAAAGTTACCAATTACGATACTAGTGAAGGTGAAAAGTGCCCATTCTTGAATGCGCACCTTTCTCCTCCTGCATTTACTCCATTCGCTGGGGCTCAATACAATTATTGAAAAATGTATGACCCATCAATAAAAGTATGTATATAAATTGATAAGATAAAAGAAAAACAAAACGCAAAACAAAAAACACTCAAAAAACAAAACAAAAGACGCGACAGGCAGGAAGAAAGGCATGACATTTCTTTGATACACATACTCACACGCACAAACATTAACCCTTTGTCACGTCGAATATCAAAAGACAAAAAGATAAAACAACGCTACTTTGATGTGAGAGAAATTTACTTTTCTTAACTCTTTTCCCCTCGCTCTCTCTCTCGCTATATATATATATATATATATATAAATATATATATCTTCTCTATCCTTTTAGATGAGCAACACTTTTCTCCTTCTCGTTCTCATCCTTCTCCTTCAACTTTTTTTTTTTTTTTTTTCCACCCCCCCCCCCCTCCTCTTATTTCCTTTCCTTTTACCACAGTGCCGTCTTCTTATGACTTTGTGCAGTCATAGCTCTTCCCTTTTGCCTCCCCGCCACGCGTTCGTCCTGTGCCTTCCACCTTGCCTCTGTTTGCCCGCGAAGTGTCTTCCCGGGCGCGGGCGGTGGCGGCTCTTCCCCAAAGATAAAGTCTCTCCGCCTCCTCTGCTCCTGATACTGCTGATACGACTGATCATACGACAATGCTCCTTGCTGGTGATACTCCGCAGTGCGACGCTGCCACCTTGCCCGAGCGCGCCGCAAGTCCAATTCGTCCGTACACTCTGTCGACTCGCGGTTTGCCGCGCCTCCGCGTCCGGTTGGACGCGACTGCGTACGCACCCCCACGGGCGGCGGGTCCGGGTACGCATTGCACGCAAGTGAAATGTGGTCCGTAAAGTGTCGCGCACCCACGCGCCGCCGCTGCGCCTCCGGTGCGGGTTTGGACTCCGTGTTTGGGTCGTGCGCGCCACGCGCCACTCGTCGCGTGTCTGGGCGCGGGGCGGAGGCGTCCAGCGCAAAGGGCACTCCGGCGCGAATCGCCTCCGCGGGGTCCCCGAGTCCCTCGCGAGCCGCACCGTCTTCGCTCGGCAGCCCCGCGCAGCGCGCACGACTGCCCGCCGCGTACGCGTCAGCGGCGATGCGGCGGGAAAGTTTTTCCTCCGCGCTTACAATGTACACCTCGCCGCGGTGCTGCTGGATGAGCGCCTGCGCGGCGGAGGCATAGCGGGGGTGACTATTCGCAATCCTTCGCAGTCGGGCTTCGGAAAGTTGTATGGATGTGCTCATTGTTTTGTTATGTGAATGTGCCAGGGGCCGATCTTGCGCAGTGTTGTTCATATCCCTCCCGTTCCCTTCATTCTTGTCATGTAAATTGTCTTGAAACAAAGAAAAAGACGTCGCACCACGTGACTGTGGCGTGGTGCGTACGTGTGCTTTTCCAAGTCGCCCTTCTTCACGTTTGGCATCGTCGGAGATATTTTTATGCAATGGGTCAATATGCCGTTTGCCACGATACTCCACTTCTGTGCCACGTTGAAAGCGTCCAGGGTGAATGTGTGGGCGACTTTCCTGTTTATCACGCGATCCATCACTTGTGATACCACACGCAGAGTGAATTAGACCATCAGCTGTTGCGGTATGTGGACGGGGCACACAAGTCTGCGCAGCGGGTTGGTAATAGTCTTCACAGAAGATATTTAACGCGCCGTGGTGACGCGTACTCAAGTCCGTCTCCTGCATGGGGTAAGGGACACACAGAGAAAACACACACAAAAAAAAAACTATATATATATATATATATATATATATATATATATATATACTTATGTGTGTATCTGGAGGATTCCTTTAAGGGGCGGACAACACCAAGGGTTAACAAAGTTACTGTTGTTGTCTGTTTAGACAATGTTAATTTCTTGGGAACTTTATAAAAAAGTAAACAAAGCAGAAGACGCAAAAAAAAAAAAAAATAATTAACCTATTTGCTGGTATGCAAGTAAATAATATATATATATATATATATATATATATCCCTTTTAATAATATATCACAAAAAAAGCGTAGCTTTACCTTTTCACTTTCTCTTTCCACCTATCCTACTTGTTCCCCTTTTTTTTTTTGTTTTTCAAGGACAGTGTTCTCTCTTTTTTTTTTTTTATTGTCCAAGGTTCACTATTGAACTACTATGCTTCCTTTTCTATTGGATTTGTTTATTACCTGATTACTAAATAAAAAAAAAACACTACTGCACAAATAGTCAAATAAACAAAGAAAAAAAAAAAAGAACACAATTGAACCAAAGGATGCATATGCATCTAGAAACAAACAAACAAATAGGAATAATAATTAAAAAGAAGATATGACAATCATTTCAAAGGTAGAAATACAAAAACATATACATATATATATATATATATATATATATATATATATATATATATATATGTACAGACTGGTACGCAACTCACGCGGGAGTATCTTCCTCACACCATGGCTTCCCGAGCAACAAACACTGCAGCTGCTGCCGCAATGGTTCTCTCTCTCGCTCCACCTCCGCAATCCGCCGCTCCAGCGCATGGTTCACCTCGCGCAGTGCCTGTGTCTCACGAGACTCCACCTCAATGCGTTCCTGCTGCACACGCCACGCTTCCCTTAGTGTGGCGAGACGCTCACGTGCGGCTCGTAATGGTCTTCTCGCCTCTGCGCGTTCCGTCTGAAGAAGTGTCACGGCATCGCGCCATTGTTCGCGTTCGGCCGATTGTGTTTGTGTGCGTGAGGCAAGGCACTCTTCAAGTTCTGAAATACGCGCACAGAGCGCAATGCATCGCACCGAGTTCTCCTCCTCAAGATCCGGACTCTCCGTTGTGTGACTAGAGCCCACGGCATGCGAGTTATGCATGCGTTGGAGAATTGTTGCGAGAGCAACAGCAAATGCATGCACCACGCCATCCGCGGCGACCGCCCAAGTCTCTTCCCTCTCACTCACAGTCCAAACGAGTCCCGCAGTGGCTTTCTCTTTTTCCAACGGAGTCACACGCGAGGCGCTGGGACTTGCTCCCGTCTCCGCCGGTGCGGCTGCGGGCTGGGCGGACTCCAAGGCAGTGAGAATGGGAGAGAGAAACATTTGTTCCACCGCGGCGGCCCAATCACACACAAATCTTGAAACAGCCACCGCAGCGGCCTTTGCGTTTGCAGTGTCCACTTCTCTTTCATTGTATTCCAACTCGTCTTCTTCTTCTTCGTATTCTTCGTATTCGTCAACTCCTTTCTTTTCTGCAGCGGCACCTCGCAGAGATTTGCGTGCAGTGGAGGACGGTTTCACTTGCCTCTGCGGCTCTTTCAGTTGAGAGTTCACTATCGCATGGCCTTTTTCAATTTGGTTTGCTGCCGCTTGCGCCATACGTTCCACCATATGTTTTATACGTTGAGTATTTGGTATACACCGACGCACACGCATTAATTGACTCTCCAATACCTCTCGTGCCGTTTCCTTTCCCTGTACGCACTCACGGGCACGCATCAACTCGGTTTCAAGTTCCTCAAAACGTTCCACTTGAGCAGACACTTCCTTTGAGTTTTTTGCGGCGCGATGGGCGGCGTCCTGTAAAGCAGCAGACTCTATGTGCGCCTCACGTAATTGTCGCGTGAGTTTTGCAACCGCCGCATCACCTTCAGCCACACGTGCTTCAAGATCCTGTAACGCATCGTTTTCACATGATTGCATACGATTCGTCTCTGCATCAATAGCGGCAACCTCTGCACGTAGTGTGGCAAGCGCATTTCGGAGTGCATTGCATTCCCCTCGCGCCTCACGTGCTTCACTGCATGCACGATTTCTTTCACTCTCTATTGTTTGACGTGCCGTATCATTACGTTCCCGCTGAGTATCAAATTGTTGCGTGAGTATTGCCAAGGATGAGGCAAGTCGTGTCATTGCACCCAGTGTTCCTGTAAGCCAAGACAATATGGAATGCGCAGTGTTTTTCAAAGAGGAAAGCGGAGGCACACGCATTTGTGTCGCGGAGGAACTATGCGAAGAGAAAGGTGTGAATGCATTCACTGTACCGGTGTAGCCATTTTTGTGAGTATCGTTACTGTGCGTACATAACAACTCCATCTGCTGCAGAATGTCTATCAATTGATCATACAAAGCAGCAGACTGTGTCGCACACGTCCTAAGCTCTGGTGATGGCTCTTCATGTGTTATGGATCGATCCGGTTCCTGTGTGACATACCCCTGTGGCGCAACAAGCACAGAGGACTGTGCCTTTTCTTTTGCAAGAGAATGTTCCGACTCTAATTGTGTAATGCGTTTCTGTGCCTTTAATGCCTCACGTCGCGCACGTCGCATGACCTCATCACGTTCCAAAGCCAATTGTGTGCAACGCGACTGCATTTCATCAAGTCTCCCGAGGACTTCTTGGCCAACATCAATGCAACGCTGGAGTTCGATATCTTTCGCCTCCACTTGCGCCGTCACGCGACGGAGAAGTTGTTCGTATTGCATAAGTGCCTGGTAGGCATCCGGAGACTGTCGCCGCATGCGTGAGAGATCCTCCGAAGAAAAACTTGCAATAGGCGTAAGGGGGGCAGAGGCAATCGGTTTGTTATGTGTGTGGCGAGAAACAGGGAGAAGAGACTCTGTGCGGCTCTCGGGATTCGCGCGCTGGTGCGAGTCACTGCGATTCAGCCCGGGCTCGTGGGCGGCAGCGGGGGAGAGAGCTCCGCGGGGCATAGCGATAGACTCCGTCCTGTGCGCAGTGGAGGGCCCTCAACGAAATATCGAACTATCTATCTATATATATATATATATATAGAGAGAGAGAGAGAAGTGTATATCTATATCTATGTGCCTATCTAGCTATACATATGTATACATTTATATATATATATATATATATATATATATATATATATATATATATATATATACCAAGAAGAAAAAAAATAAAATAAAAGGTGTACAATTATTCAATAGGAAAAAAAAAAATGAAAAGTTATTGGAGAGTGTAGAATACGGCAATATGATAACAATGCCATATCAGGAACTGTGCTTCAGTGCTCAGTAAAAATGCTGTGCACAACTTTCCTCCCCCCCCCACAGACATATTCATAAGAAATAGAATGCGGAGGAGAGACTTTGACGCCAATGTAAAGACAAAACACACACAGAAAAAAAGAAAAAAGAAAAAAGCAGCAGCAGCCAACAAAAATAAGCATTCACATACACACTCACACACACACACACACTCTCTCTCTCTTTCTATTGCTCACTTGATAGAAAAAAAAAAAAAAGAAACTTCCCCTTTTCCCTCCAAATAAAATTTACACCGCAGCTTTACATACGCTTTAATGCGTCACGGCTGTGGGCATGTATTTCCTTTTTTCTTTTCTCTCTTGTTTTTTTTTTTTTTTGTTCTTTTCTTTTCTTTGCTTTTCACTTTTTTTTTCTTTTTTTTTTTTCATATTTTGTCTCTAGTTATTCGTAAGAACAAGCATGTCGACACCGTTGCCTTCCCCGCACATAGCTTGCTGAATATCACTTTCCAATACATCTCCCCCCTGAGGCCCTTCATTGTGCAATGACTGCAGCTTTGCCTCTAGAATCCGCTTGAGGTTATTAAACCACTCCACTTGTTGTACAGAAGACTCATACCCATCATGAATCTCTCGTTGCCGCCCTTGCATCACACGCAAATGTTCCTGAACAAATTCAATGGCTTGTTCAAATGCCGCCTCTGCTAATAGAGCAACACCATGTTCTGTATGCATGTGCCGTAGCAGTAAACCACGTGACGGTTGTGTTTTACTGCAATACATACAAATAAACACTTCGGCAGAGCCTCCTGCTGTCTTCTTGGAGTCCTCCTCGTGACCCGAACGAAGAGCACTGCACTCACGTTCCGCTTGAAGTCGATTCACCTGTGCATCCAACATCACACGCTGTGCATGGAGGCGGTGATACATGGATTCGTTCATTCCCGCTTCTTCCCGAAGTGTCTGAACCTCACGTTCCATTTTAGATGTGTCTTCCGTCAGCACACCTTCCTGGTACTCGTATTGTGCCTTTTTTTCTAACCAGTCTTGATCCACCTCCGCGGCGGCTTGACGAACTGTACGCAACTCGTTAATAAGCGGCGCCAGTTTGGTTCGTCGTTCACGAATAGAACGAGAGAATTCCGTTACCACGCTGGAGAGTTCATCCAATGTTTTTCCTTTGAGTTCCTCAATCACATTCTTCTCACGAGTCAATTTGGTTAGAGTCTCCACAGTAAGACTGTAACCCCGGATACCAAGCTTTCCCTCAAGATCCCCAATCTCCGCATCGAGTGCATTGAATTGCGACTTCAAAACACTTTCTGTAAAAGTGAGAACGCCCCATTCCACACGCAATTCAGCCAATCGAGTATGCATACCTTCCATTGCAGCCTTTTTACTGCGAACCTGATTCGAAAAGGCGCGGAAATCGTCTCCTTTCAACATATGATGTGCCTCACGTAGTTGATCAATACGATTCTCACGGTCTCGTATCTCATTTAACGTTCGGTTATTATCAGCCTGAAGTGAAGTGAGCTGATCCAAAACTTCTTCTTTTCGTTTTGTCACCCGAGAGACTTGTTGTTTAATGGTTGCAATGGTACTACCATCCTCACCTGGGGTCTGACGATCTCGAACCTCTTGTTGTAACTTCTTCACCACCTCAACGAGTTGTTGGTTTTCCGACGCAAGCACCTGCATGTCCAGTGGCTCGTAAAGCAATCGATTGAACTCTTCATTTTCCCGTCGCTTTTGCTCAAGTTCTTTTGGGAGTTGATCTTCCAGAATCATTTTATTTGTCTGAATCTCATCACGCATGCGACGCACAATAACATCCACCCGCCCATCCGCCGCATCACGGCGAAGATTTTGTAAACGATTGTGCATTTCCGTACTTCGCTGCTGTGTGGAGATGAGTGCCTGCTGTTGTTCCACCTTCTTCTCCGAGAGTCGCGCCTCATCCTCAAGCGCCGCACGAAGCGCTTTGCTCGCATTTACAAGTGCCTCTCGTTCGGGGACTCCAGTCAATTTCTTCTCCGCGGCCCGAATGTATTCCTTTAGGCGATCTTGCTCTTTTTCAAGAGCAGCGAATTTGCGTCGCGCCTCAGCGGGATCGGCATGAGACGCGCGAAGGGCCTCCACGCGACGATGCGTTTGCACAAACATTGTGCGCAAGTTCTCGTATTGTTGATAAAGAGCACGTACATCTTCATCTTGGGCACGTATAGAGTCGGGGATATCGAGACGCTGTAGAAATCGAGACAAGTACACACGTTTTTCATTCTGTGGCATATTGGAAAGCACCCAGTACAGTGTGGGGTATATAATCGTTCGCTCCGCATTTGCAAAACCTTCGGGAAAACTATCTGCCAACAAAGGTGGAACGCGATAGCCAAGCGTTTTTGTCAAAAACTCAATCAAACAAGGGACCGTTTCCTCTAACGGGGTCTCTTCCAAATTAATTTGATGTGGTGGGGAAAGCACTCCAAAGATATCTGCAAGGACTTGTAAAAGTGGAGTCCCCTGAATCCCATCAAACTCCACAAGTGAGTACTGCCGTGAGAGAACTTTGTTTACATTGTCCACGATGAACTGTAGCATTTCCTTTTCCGACAGGTCCGCGGCGGGGCGGGGGGGAGAGGCGGAGTCGCCAGCCACTGCGCTTGAGTCACCGCCAAGGGAACTCACTGTGTTTCCCATTGCCATTGTGATACCCATTGGGTTAAAGCTGGGAGTACCTCCGAAGCCCAGGCTCATTGTTTTTTTTTTTTTGTTGTTGTTGTTGTTCTTTCTTTTTTCTTAGTATTCTTCTTGTGTACGTGGAATGAGGAGAGAAGAGAAAGGTTTACTCTTTTTTGTTTCTTTTTATGAGTCCCTCTCTCTCTCTCCCTCTCTCTCTCTCTATATATATATATATATATATATGATTCTTTGGTTTTGTTTTTCCTTTTATGGTATTGCTCGCGGCATGTATTGTCAAAAAGACGGGGGAAGAATAAAAAGAAGATGAAAAAGGGAAAACAAAAACAAATTTTTAAAAATAAGAAGAAAATTTGCATACGCACAGTAAAGTGTCTTGTGCGTGAAAGTGAAAACAAATTATTTTTTAGGCAGGTAAAACATCCACTTTACAAATTTCTATTGACCTCTCAGTTGTATTTTCCAAATGTAAAAGAAATGCAAGAAAGTGTGTTAAATGGAGGAAATAAGAAAAAAAAAAGATATAATAAAAAATAAAAAGAACGGCTAAGTCTCTTTATTATTCTATTTTTTTTTTTTGCAAATTTCATAGCAACGCACGAATAACAACAACAAAAAATATATATATATATATATATATACCTAACAGCGTAATACACACACACTCAAACAAATGCGCACAAACAGAAAAGGAAAACATGAGGCGACATACGAACCGATAAGAGAAAACGAAGCGAAACTAAACATATATATAAAAAAGTACATTTACCTCAACGCGATTCCACTACAAGTTTTTCTCAGTTTACATGCAATAAAGCAAACAAACAAAGAAGCAAACAACAACAACAACAAAAAAAAAAAAAAACCCTTTCTCTACTCCCGCATGAGGTGCACGAGTCGCCACTCCAACTCATCGCGTGGGTTCGTCAGTCGGGGGATCCGCATACCCGACGGACTCCGCACTTCTCCGCCTCTCTCTGCGCCCCCCGGCGCGGGCGGAGGCGCCGTGGAGGTCGCGGCCGCGGCTGCGGCGGAGGCCACAAGACTGTCCGGGTCCCTCAGCTTTGCCTCGTCGTAGCCCTCCACGCCGTACTCCAGTGCCACCTTGCGCAAATACTCCAAGCAGCGGTCGTTCGATGGCGTGTGAATGCCAAGTCGCTCAATGATTTTTTGGTTTACAGAGAACTCCCTGTTGCTGATGCTCATCTGCACAAATTCTTTGCCGAATTTGTTTTCGAAGTATTTTCGTACATCTTTCAGCTCCGGCACAGTGTCTCCAATTCGGGCAGAGGCCCAAAGGACAGTTGACACGCCTTCCTTTAACTCTGGTGGGCAGTGAACATACGTTTCACCAGAGGCATGCAACTCTGCGATGAGATTCACTCGATTTGCCACAAGATCGAGAAAGAGAGAGAGCACTTCCAAACCTTCAATGTTCACATCGTCGCGGATCGCTTGTTCCACTTTAAGACGAGCGGATTCGTATTTTTGAATGGCAAGGAGTTCCGCCAACTGTCGTCGCTGAATCTTCACACTGTTTACAAGCTTATTTTGCTGCAATTTTAAACGCGTGTTGGCCATTCGAATGCTTGCCCCCACGTGCACGGGATTAAATCCACTCTTCTTCTTTGAGAAGAATTGCATTGGAAGTGAGCAAATCTGTTTCTCGTGTATCGTAGATTCAACTAACACCTTTATATTCCTTTAATGTATATATATATATATATATATATATATATATATATATATATATACATTCAATTAAACAATAAAATTAACCAAAAAAAAAAAATGCATCATCTTTACACGCGTGTTTTTGTTTGCAGCTACAGGACTCCAAAGTGCAAAAAAGGCAAAATCTCAGAACAATCTCACACACACAAACATACAGAGAGTGGATCACAGACATTTTCTGAAGATGTAGTAGAAAATAATAATAATAATAATAAACGCCAAAAAGTGAGCGCTCCTTTTTTTTTTTTTTTTTTTTATTTTTTTTTTTCCCCTCTCTACTAAACACGAGAGAGGGAAATAATAATAATAATGAACCCTTCAAAAATGGTTCAAATGAATGATAAATAAGTAAATAAATAAAAAACACAAAAAACAGGTAAGTAGGGATAACATATTACTATTATTATCATTTCCCCTCACACAAGTTTGCGTTTTATAATCAAATTCTTTGTAAATGAGAACATGCCAAAAGCCACAGCAAGGATTACAAGAATAACGCAGATGGCGGAACCCCAAATGCGAGTAAAAGTACTTTCTGTTGTTCGTTGCATACGTGCATTGCGGTCACCGAGATGAATGAGATCAGCCTTCACATACAACAACATGTCATGTGTGTCTGCAACAAGATCCAATTTATGTCTGATCGCTTGAGCTGTTAACGCGTTTTCCTCATGCACAGCTTTATAATCCATTTGTACCTCTCTCCGCACTTTATCCGCCTCGCGTGCTATTTCATTAATCCAGTCTTCCGTATCCAGAGCGTTCATAGACACACGACGTGTCTCTTCGTGTTTAAAGCGTCTCCCTGGTCCAGCTAAATGCATTCCCTCAGTTTTTGCTTTCATTTCCTGCGGGACAACCTCCACAAGAAATATATCCACAACTTCTTGCATATGCGCAGGGGAAGATGGGTTTTCAATGGAGAAACAGCACTCGTACGGACCCTCAACAGTACCTTTTCTTCCCGCAAAGTAATCCGCCTCCACTGGAACACTAACAGTATACCTCTCACCACGGCTTTGCATCTCTTGCTGCTTTGCTATGAGTACCTCTGGCGAAAAGACTTCACGGCGCATGGTTTGCGAAAGTGAATCATAGCCACCGTCCTCGTCCTTTGGCGCATGTTGTGTCACAATAAGTGGAGAGCGGCGAGTGGGATCCGCAATGCTGGAGTGATAATTGAATCGTATGTAATAGGAACTTGTAAAGGCGTCAAGGTTTACGATAATGCATTGTGTGTTGGCTTCGGAACTGTCCAATTCAATGCCAAGCGCAGAGGCAGTCCCTGCAGAAAAGAGAAAAGCCCAAAGAAGGGATAGAAATATAGTATTCCACAGTACTTTTCCATAGAGAGAAGTCCACATTGCAGTATCGGCCATACGAAAGATATTTTGGAACGAGCGCAGTAAAGAGTAGCAAAAACAACAACAACAACAACACACACACACTAAAAAAAAAAAAAAAACACTACAAGTCGTTTTTTTTTTTTTTTTTTGGGGGGGGGGGGGGGGGGTTTTTTTTATTTTGTTTTTTTTTATATATAAAAAAAAAAAAAACAACCACAAAAAAAAAAAAAAAAAAAAAAAAAAAAAATATTTTTTTTTTTTTTTTTTTTGGGGGGGGGGGGGCGGAGGAGTTTTGCCAAAATATATTTATTTAAATAATAAATAAATAAAGTAGAACAAAAGAGAGAGAGAGAGAGAGAAACAAAAAAGGAAAAAAAAATGTTTACATACAAGTTATCTAAAAAGAGCACAAAGAAAATGAAGAAAAAGTTACACTTTCTTTAATTATGCAAAATGTACAAAACAAACAAACAAACAAAAAAAGATAATGAAAGATTACTTTCTATTTTGAACCCTTTTTTTTTTTTCCTTTTTTGTTTCCTTTACAAAGAGAACAGTAGACTTCGCAATGCGACCAATAAAGTGACACATGCAATTCGTCTAATTGGTCTTGTAAAGATGTGTAAGTATTGCACCATAAGCACACAAATAAAACACAGTATCGACAAATTGAACAAAAGCACAAAATTCTCTCATAATTCTTCACACAGACAAACAAACAAACAAACAAACAAACAAAAAAACATTAAGCCTGTGTTGGTGTCAAAAGCTAAAAGAACAGGGAGAATAAGAATAAATGTTAATAAAAAGGAAACAGGAACAACAATAATAAAAAAAAAGTAAAGAGTTACATATATCACGGTATAGCAATTCGTAGTCATAATTGATAACCACATATGTACCATACGCGTAAATGAATAATAAAAATAATAATCATTTTTTTTTTCTTATTGTCGTTCATCATTTCCTTCCTTTTCCTAATATATATATATATATATATAGATATATATTTTTTAAAAACGCTATTCTCCATTTGTATATATATATATATATATACATGTTCTCCGTTCTCCCCCCTCACACAAAGTAATGTTTTTTTTTTTTTTTTCTCTCTCTCTGTCTCTCTCTTTCTTCCTTCTTCTTCTTTCCATGTGTCCCCACACTATTCCTCTAAAGGTGGAAGATCCCCAAAGTCATCCTCCGCGCAATCACTCTCCTTTGCATTCCTAATCGCCTCCTCCGCCATTGGCTCTTGCCCAGCGGCCTCGCCAAACTTTGGAATAGGGGCACCCACGGCCTCCTCCGCCCCGGCATGTGCCTGTTGCATCATCATCTGTGTCATCATGTCCCCAAAGTTCCCCCCGAGTTCCCCCTCGTCGTCGCCGGCAGCGCCTTCGTCCTCGTCATCTCTCCACCGCGACCAGTCGACTTGGATGAGCGCATTCTTCGCCTTTTCTTTCGTCAGCCGCGGCCACGCACGGGAGAGGGCGATCTCATCCTCGTCCGCCTGGGCACCAGGGCCCTTCTTCTTCAGCGTAAGCTCAATCTGCCGAGGGTTTGTCACGTGACGGCTCTCCTCCGGGGAGACATCGCGAAAGAGTTCCACCGCAAAGTGATACTTTCGCGGAGGCGCGTCAGCGGTGGCATCTAAGCGCAACACTTTCCCGTTTTGCACAATTTCAATGGAGACATCTGTGGCGTTTTGTATAGGCACTGTGAGAAGGACAAGCTCTGGTCTCTGCGCCCAAAGAATGGTAGGGGAAATCACATCAGGTTTTGAGGACATGTAAACAATATATATATATATATATATATACAGACGTATAAATATAAAAATATATCTACAAGACAAATAAACGTAAAAACTACTTACTTACCTCCTTTTTTTTTCCTTTTAAGCTTATTATTTAATACGCCCTTTGCAGCTACTTCGGTTTCTACTCTTTACGTGGCCCTATGACTTCTCTGCTCTACCCCGTGTCTCGCTTTCACTGGATGATTCGGCTAAATAAAATAAAATTCTAAACAAGACAAAAAAAAAAAAAAGGTACAATAAGGTAAAACATAACAAAAAAAAATTGAAATAAAATGTAAATCCATTAAAGGCAAATTGTGTATCAATACATAAAACTTCTTGCGAATTTGTGTGTTTTATATTTCTCCTGATTTGCTTTCTTTCGTCTTTCTGGATTTGTAATCTACATTTCCATTCCCTTTAAGATAACCAGTATATATATAAATAAATATATATATATGTATATATCGTAAACGTATTACCGTTCAAGATTCAATCCTTCTCCTTCACTTGAGTTACTTCTCTATTTTTCTTTTGTTTTTGTTTTTTCCTTTTCGAGAAAACAAAAAAAAAAAAAGAACAAAAAAAAAAACCATTTAATACGCTTTTCATTCTTTTTTTTTGTTTTGTTTTTCGCTTCTGCACATAAAAAAAAAAAAAGTCAAAACAAAATTTGAAAGACTTCGAGGACATGTACTGCTCTTGTCCAAGACGGCAAAATTTTTTGATATAAATAGCTAATCCAAAATCATCACATATAGTCTTTTTTTTGCTGTTCTTGTTTTGCAACATACTCTACTTTAGCAAACATATTATTTCATCATGTTGCTTTTCTCACAATGACATATATATATATATATATATATATACGGCTCACTAATAGAAATAATGCCTAAATTGTTTACATATTTTGTCCGGGGAAAAGCATTAAACCCTTTCGGTCTCCCTCTCCCAAACGGCAGCAACACCAACAGTCAAATAAACAGAAAAACAAAAAAAAAGAAAACAGAAAACACACACAAAACAAAAAAGAAACTAAATACTGTCACTTCTTTCCTCAGACTAATGACCATAGCCTCCGTAGAAAAGTGGATCAAGAAAAGAAAAGAAAAAAAAAAAGGAACCAAGGTAACTGGAAATTCGGAAACTCTGTGTATAAGTGCACTGCATGAACTTTCTTCACCGTACCGCTATCACCGACGGACACAAAACAGAAAGTCAGTGCGGCACAAGACACTAAAAATATATAAAATAAAAAAATAAATAAAAAGGAAACAAACAAATAAAATAAAATTAAAAAATTGCTCAATCGAGTATGAGGGAAATATAAATATATATATAAATAAATAAATATATATATATTTAAAAAGGGGGAAGACTTTGGAAAAAAAAAATAATAACTTTTATTACAGTCTTTTACGTTCTCATTCTCCTATATATTTATATATATATATATATATATATAGCGTTTCACGTATAATATAGATTCCTCTCAATTCCTCCAATTGTTTGTCCCCATCTCTATTTGATTCGGACAAAAAAAAAAAAAAAAAAAAAAGCCCTTATCGCTTTTCAACAGTTTTCTTCTTTGTCCAATAAGTATTTTGTTTCACAGTGCAAGTGAAGCATTCGCATTCTTTTGATCTGATCGATTTATATTTCTTCTTTTTTTTTTTCCCCTTTTACCTCCGCAGAAAATAGTTTATTTATTTTTTTTTTCTTTCATTCCTTGTTTTTTTTTTTTTTTCTTTTGTCATATGCTTCTCCATCTCTTTGTTCTTTCGTTTGTTTGTTTGTTTGTTTTTTGTATGTTTCTCTTCTATTTCTTTCCTTTTTTTTTTTTTTTCTTTTTCGCGCTCAAACTATGCGGTGCTTTCGGCCAGTGAACTTTGTCGTAAATCCTGACACTTCGCCCTCAATGAATTTTTCCGTTGCGAGTGGATGAACATCTAAAGTGTACACCTCCCCAAGCTCCTTGTCGTAATCCTTTTTGGTTGACCCAATCGCCTCTGGTAATGCGCTTTCATCAAACGCAACCTTCACGTTAAACTCCACATCCTTTGTGTCATTGTAAAAAAACCACCGCTTCGAGCTTTCATCCACAAGCCGAAAGAGCAATCCATTACCACGCTCCTTAAAACATCGGTATGTTTTTGTCTGGCGTGGAATGACGCAGGACCAATCGGGGCCGCCATTCAGGTACTCCGGGTGATCCTCCGCGACTGGTTTGTTCGAGGACTCCGCGCTGAACGAGAGGCGATACGTTTCCGGATTGCCGTCGTAAATAAAAAGTTCAGTGGTGTTTGGGGGGACTGTGACCTCGCAGATGGTCCCGCCAGACACATCCGGGTCATCGCGCACGCACGTCGTCTCTCCCGGAGTGTATTCACTCCCCGGGGCGAAGATAACGGTTGCGGTGATCTCATAGTCATTAGTGTCATTGTAAAAGGCCCACTTTCTTTCGTTCTCGTCCACAAAAAGAAACATGAGACCATTTCCATTATCTTTAAAGGCACGAAAGACTTGTGCGTTTCGGTACGCAATGACATTCGAATCCGGACCGTCATTTTCAAACTTTATGGTGTTTGGGTCTTCGTAAATTTCATTTTGAATCGGATCGGCAACAAAGGCCTGATTAAAGTCGTGTGGATGGCCTCGAGCAAACGGTTCTGTGTGTTGCGGTTCAATGGAAAGACGAAAAACGGCGCCTTCGGCGTTATCTGGAACATCCATGACTTGTGTGGAGCCCAGCGGCTGCATACAGTTTCTGTCCGCAAAGGCCACATCGACAATCATCACAAATTGTTTCGTGTCGTTGTAGTAACTCCACGTTTCCTCGCCGGTTTCAATGTCCTCCGAGACGAGACGAAACAACATCCCATTACTGTGTGTTTTGAAACATTTAAACAAGCGATCATACTCCACTGTGGGGCGACCGTTCAAAAAGGCCACATCCCCGCAAGGTGCGGTTTCGCTGACGCAATCAATTTCAAAACCATTCACGTATCCCTCCAGAAACCGTTCGGTTCGACCCGCCTCCACAACACATGTCAACACAAACCCACTCTCAATGTTTCCCTCAATCTTTGTGCGGCCAAAGGCTTTTACTTTGGAGTTTGGGCCAATTTTTGCCTCCACTCGGAAATCCATGTCCTTTGTGTCGTTGTGGAAGGCCCACTGCCTTTTGCTTTCGTTGACGAGACGAAAGAGAAGGCCATTGTCTTTGCCGGGAAAACAACGATACACATTTGTAAAGGCAAACCCGGGATGTCCATTTTTAAAGGACACGGAGTCTTTAGGAACAAGATCAGTCATGGATTAGTGTTGTTCGCCCCGGATTTCCTTTTTTTTTTTTTTTTTCGTTTCCTTCTTTACTATTGTTATTTATTTTTTCTTTTTTATTTTTCCTTAGAGTAATGCTCCACGCGTTGCAAACTTGACGCGTGTGGAAAAAAATAAAATAAAATAAAGAAGCAAAGCGAAATATGTTTTTATCCTCTTCACCGTGAATTGAATTTTTTTTTGTTTTTCTTTGTATACTAAATAGCTGATACTATTCGTATTGCTTGGTGATAAATGAATAGGTAATGGAATTAATTTGCTATTGTTTTTTTTTTTTGCTTTTCCCTTTCTAAATGATCCAAAAAAAAATATATATATATATATATATATATTTAGTGCTTATCACAACCACAGAAGATAGATCAAACTACAAAGAAAGAAAGAAAGAAAAAAATACTTTTTGAAAAAAAAAAAAATGATCATGGATTGTCACATATCTCTCGAATGTTTATTTACATTCCAAAACCAAAAAAAAAGAAAAGAGAAAGTGTAAAAAATAAGAAAATTGAGTAAATAAACGGGAAACTCAACCACTTCGTTTGTGCGATAAAAAAAAAAGTTTTTTTTTTTTTTTTCCTTCTTTTAATAATTTCTTCAGTAATAACAGAAATCAGCAAGAAGCTACTGCAAATGCTTTAAAAAAAAAAAAATGAAGTAACACGTGATGCAAAATCACTCATGTATAAGAAACCTTCTCACAACACACATACACAGACAAAGATATACACACATATATATATATATATATATATGTAAATGTAAATGTATGGGTTTATAATTCTTCCGAAAAAAAAAAAAGAAAAAGAACCATTCTCTTCGATAACAAGATCCTTTTTGCTTTCCATTTCTCAATGCCTCCCTCCCGTCACCCGTTTCCCCTTTGCAATCCCCCGCACCTCTCCTCTCTCGAGCTCCGCGACTCGCCGCCTCAGTCGCGCAGTCCATGCCCTCCGCGCCCCCAATGTATTCGGTATCTCCCGAGGCAACATGTCCCCAAGTGCGTCGCGGCGGCTTTGCATGCAAAGTATTCGCTCCGCCATTTCTACATTGTGCCTTCGCCACTCCGTCCATTCCTTGTACTGCACGGCGCGCTCCTCCTCGCGGTGCCGCTTCGCCGCTGCGAAGAGCGCTGCGACTTGGTGCCACGGCACGAGGCGGTCCTCGTCGTTTCCCTCAGGAGCGACTGGGGCGCGGGGCGGGGAAAGAAAATCTCTCGGCACAGGGCTCACATTTGCATTTGGCTCCGCCGCCGAATCGTTCATCCCGGAAGGACTCACACTGTCGTCGCCGTTGCTCGGATTATTTTCTTCCTTGTTGGTCCCATTCGTGTGAGCATTCATGTGTGTGGGGGGGCGATCCAGCATCGTATTCCGAGTGTGTTCCGTATTATCTATGGCTTCTTCGTTAGCCGTTGTGTTTGTATCGGTACTGTGTAGTGCATCAACACTCGCAGTGGGTAGCGGGACTGCTTCCTTGTCATACCGCTCAAGAAAACGCGCAATCACATCACTGCACCAGACATACTGTT
Organism: Trypanosoma boissoni; assembly: GCA_030849725.1. Taxonomy (NCBI): domain Eukaryota; phylum Euglenozoa; class Kinetoplastea; order Trypanosomatida; family Trypanosomatidae; genus Trypanosoma; species Trypanosoma boissoni. The sequence goes on along the minus strand of JASANW010001421.1, from coordinate 39,123 downwards.
CCATGTCCTTTACAAGGTGAAGAGAGGAATTGGTACATATTGTGTTTGTCACTGTGTTTGTGTGCGCTACTTGCTGCATGCATCGCATCCACTCGAGTTGCTCCGTAAGAAACGGACGAACCACAACAGCACACACACACACAAGGTCACCCATGAAGTCCACAAAGTCTGAAGTCTCTTGGCACCGCAGAGCGTGTCCTGTCTGCGGGATATGTATCTCCGCCGCTGCCAGGGACGCGGGATTCTCCTTTAAGCAATTGCACAGGTCTTCATCGTCTGCGGTAAGCGCGGCGATGACGGCAAAGGCCCACTGCAACGCCGCAGTGCCAACACATTCCAATCGCATCATTTCAATCTTCGCACCCCCGCACTGCCGCTGCCACGGCGAATGGTTTTGGATACACTGGGAGACACCGGAAGGACACAAGTGCGGCGTGGGATTCTCCAATCCGATCGTATCTTGTGACTGTGATGCAGTGGGCAGTGGCGCCACAGAATGGTTTGTAAAAAGAGAAACATGGGATGCACGTTGCACAGAAACACACGCGCCACACGTTGCTCCTGATGCTTGCAGCGTCAAAGGCACATAATAACCCATCGGACTCGATGAGAATACAAACCGCTGTGCCTCTTCTTCTCCTTCTTCTCCTTCTTTGTTTCTCGAGACAATTGATGATGGCATCGCCACTCCACTCGCAGCCACAGATCGCATTTCCAAAAATGTATCTTTCAGGACACAAAGTAAAAATCGCTGTAGCACTTGACCACCAGTTGTGGTGGAGGAAAGCAATTCCTCCGCCGCGCCGCGGTGAGCGAGGCCATGTTGAACCAATGCAGCAGCGCAATAAAGGCGCTTATCCAATAAAAAACGATAACGCGCAGCGTGTGTGTCGGATTCGTATGTTTTGTGATTTTGTCTTTCGTTTCTCTGCGAGACGCCGTAGAGGAGTAAGTGAAGTACGGCGAGAAGTGCCTCGCGCAGTGCAATCCTCTGCGTATGTTTTTCCTTTTCTTCTGTGTGTTCCTCTGCTGCACACTCTTTATCCCTTAGACCAAACTCATTGCGTATGCCATTCGACGAACGCTTCGGATAAACAGTTTGTTGCGGGAGAAGAGATGCAATGCAAGTGATACCGTCACATGTCCACTCCTCCATTGACTTTCCCAAGACACTCGCAGTGCATAGGTCTTGGTTTGCATGCATTGTAGAAAGCAAAAGTGTACCAAGACGTAGCGCAGACAAAATGTGTGAAATGTTCATATGTAAAGAATTCTTTGCGGCAGTGGTGACCAGTGTGCAGAATGACTGTGCGGTTTCTATAAGGGAAGCGCTGGATGATGCATTGGTATTTGACGCATCGCTCGAATGGATTTCTATCACTTTGCTGCAGAGAGACTCTAGTCGCGAGGCAATTCCCTCAGACGCATTCGTATCCATTACACAATAATGTTACGTTGCGCGATTGGGCGCTCCCCAGGTGGTATCGTTTTCTTTTATTTATCTTTTTTTTTTTGATTTTGTTGAAAAAAAAAAAAAGAGATTCCCTTCTTTTTCTTTTTAAAGTTTGTTATCTCTCTCTCTCTCTCACATATACACTCTCTCGCAATCTATCTTTAGATCCTTGTGATATATTGGCTTCCTTTCAATAAGTCCTTGATCCGATTTTTTTTTTTGTAATTATTAATAAAAAAAAAAAAAAACTCCAAATAATTTGAGAGCAATGAAAGTTTAGAGTCTAAAAGCAAAACAGCTTAATAATCATCCACATCTACACATCCACACACATATATATATATATATATATATATGTATATTAGCGGGAGCAACTTTTTTTCTTTTCTTTTCATTGTTGTTGTTAAATGTCACAAACACCAAAAAAAAAAAAAAAAAAACAGCAAAACCCGTCTTCTTCTGTCTCCCCCTTCAATTCACTCTGTCGTTTACACACTCTGAATTCGCGTGTGTCTCTCACTGATCCCAATCCTGCAGATCAAACCGAGAAAGCTCATTGATGAGATCGACTTTAGCTGCTTCGGACTTGACAAGTTTTTCATCAATAAACCATTCCTGTCGCTCGAGTGGCTGCATCGCCATTTTTCGCATCCGCCCCCCGCGCCGCTTCTTCAGCTCCGCCGAAAAGAGACTTTGATAGTTTTGTGCATTGCGCTCCATCAGACGCAAATCCGCATGTCCCCACTGTCGCTCCCGCTCTTCTCCGACATCTTCACCCGCGCTTGTGTGGGTCGCAGGCGCAATAACCGGCGCAGCCGCTGAGGTGTGCCCAGTTGCAAGAAAGTTTTGCTGTGTACTGCTGGAATCAAAGTACTCCGCATCGAGATACGAGTATGACGGTGTGAGCTCTGTCCAGTGGTGCGAGAGTGGCGGACCACCGGGCGGAATGTACTCTGTGTACTCAAATGTATCATTATACAAAAGTGATTCTTGTGTGGGGGAGGTACTGCTTGTGGGGAGAGAGGAAAAGGAGAGATCATTCCTCTCTCTTCTCTTGTCGTTTGTTGCAGCGGAATTAGGGATTTCCATCTTGCGCAGCACGAGAAGCTCGACATATTGCTCCTTGTGGTAAAACATCTCCAGTTCGCGTTGAATGTGTTTGCGGTAGGTGGTGCTGGCGAAGTGTTGCAGGTATGTCGTAAAATCCTCTCGGACAATATCGAGCATTCCTGCGAGAGAGTGACGGCGACGAAGGATCAATTTGTATGAGCCCTCAAGCGCTGCCGTGACAACATCACCCAAAGATATAATCGGTGAGTCTTTCACATTCCCCGCGACTCGTTGCTGAAGGATCACACGAGGGTCCAGTACACGTGGGAGAATAAACGCAACATACCCACCCACACGTAAAAGTTTCTCTTCCTGTTTTGCACTCGCAGTGCTGTTGTTCCTCGTGGAACTTTTCCCATTCGCGAGAAGTCGCTGCAGCAGTTCATGCAAAGCCGGTAAGCGACTGTGTGGGTGAGGACTAGGCAACATATGCAAAGTCGCCGTGTGGAAAGGCCACGAGGGCAATAAAGGAACAATGGGGGGATGAAAAACCAAAAGATCAAAAGGCCCTCGTGGTTCCGTGGATGACGCGACAGGTCCAGAAGTGTCTTTTGCATTTCCATCCAAAGGCATCTGCCGAAGTCGCGCAGCGGCACGGCGCCGTTGTGCCGCGGCTGCAGAAGTCACTCCCGCGACAGGGCGGCTTCTCTGTGAGTGATCATTGGACAATGTCTTTGAAGATGCAGAGGATGTGGTGTTCACGGTTTCCGCCTCCGGGACAACATCGCAACGAACAAATTCAATAGTCCTCGGTGTGTGCCTAGTGGCGTGACTACGTTTTTCTCGTAAGTGTTCTCGAGCCGTTGCCTCAGCATTCCCTAATGGCACAGCTGTGACATCTGTCCCAATTACCGTACGTGCTCCAGCTTTTAGTAATAAATCAATCATATACCCGCTATGCGACCCAATGTCCAGTGCGGCAAAACCAGAATGACTCAGCGGATGGGAAAAGGACTCTGTCGCGTGCCATGCCTCCATCGCCTCCTGATCCTTTCCACGTTTCCTTTCTTCCGCCTTCTCTTTTTCCTTTTCACTCTCGTTTGGAAACGAATTCTTCGCTATCGCTGGTTTTGTACGCATAAGCCATTGGAGAAGATGAACATACGGCATTTGTTCATCATGTGCACCAGGACAGTACGTGCCGTGCCATGGATGCAATCGATACACAGAACCAGGACGATCGCCCCACCGTACGCCTCGGTGATATCGCACATACGACTGTACCAAACGCATAAGCTCTGTAAAGGAAATATGTTCGCCGTTGCGGGACTCTTCATTGGATTCTTCCTTCTCGTGTGGAAGAGATGTATCCACCCAATCTACGAATCCACCGACAATTTCCTCTTCAGTAAGAGTGCCACCGCCATCTGTGTGCCGGCGAACGCAGTGAATGAGATACATTGGTAAATCCTCCACCTCATTCACGACATCGCGTGGAAGAAAAATGGTGCGGTCTACTGCAGCGAAAAATCGATCCGCACGCAGCTGAAGCTCAACCAGCGTACGTGCCCCTCCGCCACTACCTGAAAGTGTATTGGAAGAAGCATGTTCGTGTAATATTTTCCGCACGTGCTGCTGGCAGTCACGCAAGAGACGATAGACAACGGGCCTTGTGTTGCAAAGCTGTGGTCTCATGTGAAATAGCATAATTACGGTTTGTTGAATCTCTGTGAATGGTTTGAAAGTTATATATATATATATATATATATATATATATTAGAATAATGGAACTGATGGAGAGAAACTGTATGCGTATCTGTATGAACGAGAAAGAGAGGTTAAGGGGGACGGTGGGAGTAAATTGGGCCACAAATTCTCTTCAGAGTCCCCCACTGACCACAACAGCCTTGTCCTTAGCTTAAGGAAAACAACACGAACAACAAAAAAGAAAATAATAATAATAATAATAAGTACAGACAGAGAAATCTAAAAATAATAATAATAATAATAATAAAGGCAAAATCTAAACATACACTATGCATTGTGTGCGCCATCGTAATAAGCATGAACAAAAGTTCTTCTCACATGTGATAAGTGTTTTATGTTTGGCCTAACACTCACTCACACACACACACACCGCCGCTTTTCCATTGGAATGAAATAGCCATTAGATTAAACGCTTAAAATAGATCCTTCGCACACAAATTGGCACTGCATAAGGAGAAACATCAACACCAACACCAAACGACGGCGAAAAAGAAAAAGAAAAAACGTCACTGCAACTCAACAGAAAGCCCCACACATACATACACACACACAGAGAGAGAGAAAGAAACGCAGAAAATGAAAAACAGAAAAAAAAAAAAAAAAGAATAACAAGGCAAAAGGATAACCTGCATAATTCCTTCAACGGTTGCGTCTCTTTCCTTTTGCAGTCTTTTTTCCATGCCCTTTGCGAGAGTACTTCTTAATTTTCTGAATCTTCTGCAACTCCTTCAGCATATGTAGCCGTGCCTTAGTTCGTGCGGGTCCTTTTGTCTCCTGCTTCAGTCGCCGCATCTCCTCCTCCACTGCTTGCGGCAAATCCGAAAAGTCATTCGCCGGCAGTGGCGCCGCTGCAGCGCGGCCACGGCCTTTGCCCCCACCCCCACCCCCACCACCCGCCGCCCCGCTGAGTGCCCCGGGGCCATCGCCAAAGAGCGGCCGCACGGCGACAGTCACAAGATCGTCATCCAGTCGCGAGGCCCCGTTGCCGGCGGAGAGGGCAGCGCCCGCGCCTGCCGCCCGCTCACCAGTCATGGAGGCGGGAATGACATGGACACTCTGTTGCATGGTATCGCTTTCATCCATCGTGTCAACAACCTCTTCTTCGCTCGGAAGCTTGTACGTAAAGTTTGGAAGAATAGGAACCTTGGCGTATCGATTGTATGACTGTCGGGCCTCTTCACGTTGCGCACGGCGGACTTTGGCGTTCTCCCGTCGTAGTTTTTGTTTTGCGTCGACAAAGGCCTTCACACGTCGCTCGTTCTTACGTTTGTGCATACCAAGAAGAAATTCTCGGCGGGCGCTCTCATCGAACACAATAGATTTTACTCGACCTGTACTCTTTGCATTCTTTCGTGCGTCATTACCGCCTTTTTTTTTTGATTGCATCTGCTGATATCTTTCATAGCGGTCGACTTTGAATCCCTTCTTTTCGCCTTTCTTCTTCTTATCGCCGGAGCTAAAGTCTCCACTGCCCCTGTGCTCGGCAGCAGACGCACCCACCATCGATCAGCGCCTCTCTCTTTATGTATTTATTTATTTTGTTTGAAAACGAGAAAAAGAAAAACAACAACAACAACAACAACAAAAAAAAAACAATACAGATAAATTTATATATAGATATAGATTTAAAGAAAAAAAAAGGGGGGATTAAGGAATAAAATAGAAAAAAATGGTATTACGTTTTCAACTCTTCAGCTTCATCATTCCATAGATTCACAGAGCAACAGAAATTTCGAACTGTATTACTGTACATCAAAAGAGATCTAATCACTCCTTCACATATAAGCACACACACACAAAAAAAAAAAAAAAAAACTAACCAGATACACAAAATTAAAATAAGAAAAACAACTTCTGAGATAGACTTTCAAAGCAAAAAAAAAAAAACTTTAAAAGTTGAAGGTGCTTTCTCGCTGTTTGCAAATATCTTCTACAATAATCTATCCAATAGCAGTATAGCTCCATCTAAATTAAAATTCAAGGCCGTACCCGAGCTTTACAAAGAATCAGTAACTGATTCAAAACTAGTCAACAAGAGAGTAACGATGTTTGTGTTATACATATATATATATATATATATATATATATATATATACATATATATATAAGGAAAAAAAAAAAAAACACAAATTGCACATCACTCATTTCACAATACTGTAAAAAGGGAAAAAAGTCATTCCTTCAAAACAAACACAAATTGCACAAATAAGACTTCTTCTCTAACAGTTAAAAAAAAAAAAAAAACTGTCTCAATAGTTTTTGTTCAAATTCAACGACTAAAAAGATCTCACATTCTTAAAAAAAAAAAAAAAGAATAAAAAAAAAAAAATAATGGGGAAACCTTCGATTCATTAGCCATGAATTCACTTCAACGAGCAAACTGGTTAAACAGCATTGCGCCTGCCTTCATCCCCATCCACTTTGATGGCCTTCGGTTTACCTGCGGTTTCGTTTCTTCAAAGTCAAATGACAAAAAAAAAAAAAAACGCATTGTGCAGGACATCTACAACTAGGCACATATATGTCGTCTCGCCCACATATATACAAAAATAAAAATAAAAGAACTCTTCGACCCCGGTGGCATCAAAGTTTGCAATATCGACTTGCCTCGTCGCAAGACTTCACTCCTCAAGCTCCGTAGCGGGACACCCTTGTGTTCTTTCTCTCCTTCTCTTTCTCCCAAGTCCAGCGCAACTCGATATCATTCCTTTTTCAAGTGTGCCATGTATATGTGTAAGATTGTGCTATCAAGCCCTCAGTACCAGTACGTGTGGGGGAACAAATGTCTTCCTCCGCCCCTCCCCTTCTTTCTCCCTCTCTCGCCCTATTTCCTCTTCATGTCATTCGCGCGAGTGTGGGCACACATAGCGTAGTGTCACATTTTGCCGTGGCGGGGCACAATAACGAAAAAAAAATAATAATTTTTTTTTAAAATCCTTTCCCATTCTCACCCACCACAGTTACTTACTTATTCCACGTATCACACAAAAAAGAAAAAAAAAAAAAGAAAAAACAGCCTACGCACGTGAGATATGTATATCAACCACTTCCCCTCCTACGCGTTCGTCGTCACCAACCCGTTCTTCTTGCTAAATAATGTTAAGGGAAGCGCTAGTCAGGATAGTAGTAGTAGAAATGTCAGGAAGAGCAAGATATGAAAAAGAAAATTACACTTCAAATAATTTCCTTTTCTTTTTCTTGCCATTATCCTCCTTAGTAAGATAACAAAGGTGTTTGGCTTTTTAAAGGAGCCCTTCACCCAAGTAGTATATTTTTGATTGTATTTTTTGTTAAGCTGCTTTATATATATATATATATATATACATATATATAAGTTTGTTTGTTTGTTTGTTTTTTTAGCCAAGCAAATAGAAAAAAGAAAGAATGCCACACGCTATTCGGCACAACCGTGTCTGTGGTTTTCCTTTTAGTGCATTGCGTACATATCAAACGTACCTCGAAAAGAGACATTGGTCTTCACCTGCCACCTCGTACTTTTGTTCACACAAATAGTTCCCTGTCCGACGGCGACCTACTTTCCCCCCATCCCCCGCCTCCGCCCCGGCAGGTCTCTTTGTCCCCAACACTGCCGCTTGCTCCGCACCCATCCCCTTTCGCGTTGTGGAGAAAACAGATAACACGGATAGCGGTGACTGATTTTTAAAAGGAGTACATGTCCCGTTTGGTGACTTGATAAAATCGCTTGAATTGCGGCGCCGCAGTTGTGCCGGAGAGGATGTAATGTCACACGGTACGTGTTCACAATCTGTGTCATAAGCGGTCTCCCTGTCACGATCGGCAAGGCGCAGTTCCTCTAATTCCCGTGTGAGTTCAACAATGCGTTTCTGCTTTGCATTGAGCATGTATGTAAATCCAACAAGCACCGCATCATGAGATCCACCCTCAGTGTTGTGTATAAACTTCTCCATTCGCCTGCGCAATAGTGTAACTTCGTGCTGCAGTCGCATTACTTCCCGTTGATCATTCACAGTGGAACGCATGTGCGGCTCAAAGGCTCTGGAGACCTCAGAGACTGGAAAAGGCACAGACTCAGTCAAACGTTTAAAACAAAAAGACGCAACACACAGGCGCAAACCTGTCTTTGCATTTATAACCACAAAAACCTGCGCAGTGGCATCACTGCCTTCCGTACTGTTGCCATTGCCACCAACACTTTCCTCTTCTTCTTGTTCCTCTTCGTTTGGGGTAAAGGAAACGGTCCACTGGGATTCCCTGCCACCAGCATGACCATTCCCATGCTGCGGCCAGCGCAGTGTGTCCTCGAGCAGCATAAGGTGCAGTGCGGGGTCGGCGCCACGCGGGACAAGAGACCGCACAGAGACATTAGAGGACCACACACAGGGCTCAAGCGATCGAGCCGCGCAGGCCATAAGATGCACACGCAGTGTGGCGTCAAGAGATGTGGCGCAGGGTAATACAACCGTTTCCTTTGTATTGCTTTTTTTGGCAGCCTCGTGTGTCTCCGCTTCTTCTTCATCTTCTTTTAGAGCCACGCCGCCAGAAGGGACAAAGGTGCCGGACTTCTTCGTAAAAGATCGCGTACTCAAAGGCGGGGGTGATAGGGTCGATGAAGAAGGCGAGGTGCAGTTTACAAACACATGAAAGGCGCCGTTTTCGATCGGAATCACATTCATCCATTCATCTACGCGGTGGCCGATCATAGATACACCGACAACGGTGTAATCCCGCAACTACCCTCACACAAAGACTGAGGATCAAACTGAAAAAGGCCACAAACAACAACAAACAAACAAACAAACAAAAAAAAAAAAGAGCAATGAAAGACAGAAATAAACATTAGATTACCACAAACAAATCGCAAAAAAGATATATATATATATATATGTATATCTATATAAACAACTTTAGATATAAAAAAGGAGAGATTTCTCTATATCGTTTCAGTATCAAAACAGTAAATTTCAATGTTACCGCTTCATCCTTTAACTGAAATGCAAAAAGAGACTAAAGGGCCGAAATAAGAAACAAAAAGTGCAAAATATACGCAACTGAACACAAAATAAAGCTTTTTGTATTCGTTTTTGGTTTTCTTTCAGTTGTGCACAATTTTTTTACACAGCTTCTCACATCCTCCCTGTCTTCCTCGTTTTTTTCTTTTCTTAATTGACAAAGCGCTAAGTGATCCCCTAATCGAAAAAGAATACAAGAAATGCATGCCGCACTTTGAGTGGTTCCCTTATTTATTCATTTTTCTCGCAATACATTTTTTTTTTAATTCCCATATATAGCTATTACTACCGCTCTTCTTTTTTTTCCTTGATGCGCTAACTTTTACCCTTTTCCTGTTATATTTTTCACCAAACCCTATTTTTGCCTCCATTTTTTTTGTTGTTCTCTCCCCGTCCTTTGCTTTCCTTTACCACCAGGAGAGATATTCTGTTGAGGCAGTCCCTGAGTCCCCAACAAAAAAGGCAATAAAAAAAAAGGAATACCTAAAAAGCAAAAAAACAAAACTTTCACTTTTCTTTTGTCCATCTTCATTGTCGTTTCCTGCTTCAACCCGAGTTCCCGCATTGTTTCACTTTGTGTTTATGCCTGCATTACCGCACACACATGGCACAAAAATTGAAAAAGCAGGTAAAACAAACTAAAAAAGAACAAAGACAAAAACAAAATCCTTCAATAAGCTATGCAAGAATATAACGGAGATAGTCGTATACGTGATAGCTTGAGGGCGGTGGTAGGCATTAGAAAATACAAAGAATTTGTGACAGAGCCAGAGAAATAGGGGGTAGTACAGTGAGAGAAAGGGTGAGAGAAGTAAAGAACAGTCCAGCAATAGAGAGAAAGAGATAAATGGTAAGTAGCACAAACAAAAAGGAATACTAGCTATAGAATAATTCCATATGGTAGCAGTAAGATCCCCTTAAATGTTCCTTTAGCCTTCTCTCTCTCCCTCCCGCCCTCCCTCTTTTACTATCCTTCCCTTTCTTACTCACTCCACCTCATTCCTTCCTCCAGGCACTTGCGTCACACCTTCATTGCTCACCGCTGACCAAATGCCACTCCCCGTGCAATGTTCTTCTCCAGCTCAACGAGGGCCGTTTCCAGAAGCGTCTCCTCGTACGCATTCACTGTCGGCAAGCTTGCCTTCACCACACCGTTCTTGCCAAGTTCCACCTCGCAGCTGAAGAACGGCACCTTGGGCATAATGTCGGTTTGAATGAATGTGCACTCCTTGATCCCGGGGTCGCCGCGTAATGCCTTGAGCACAGAGAAGGCCCACTCCGCACCCGCGTACGCCATCGACAGCGTTGCGGATCCGGCGCCATCCTTTGCCCGCACCACTTCATCACCGCCAAACTGCACGCGGTGAGTAAGGGCCTTCACCTGATCCTCCGATAGATCGACCCCGGCGTGGGAGAGCAGCGGGACAATGGTGGTCCCACTGTGTCCGCCAATAACGGGAATGTGCAGGTCGAACGTGCTCTTACCCGTTGCTTCGGCCACAAACGTGTGGGCACGCACAACGTCCAGCGTCGTGATACCAAATAGCCGCGCTGGGTCGTACACACCGGCCTTCTTCAGCGTCTCCGCCGCAATGGGGACTGTGCTGTTCACGGGGTTTGAGATGATACCAATGAGAGCCTTTGGGCAGTGCTTAGCGCACTCCGCCACGAGGTCCCGCACAATGGACGCATTTGTGTTGAAAAGGTCATCGCGGGTCATTCCAGGCCTGCGCGGCACGCCCGCGGGAATGAGAACAACCTCAGCGTCATCAAGGGCCTTCTTCAAATCCTCTTTCCCGTACCCCGCAACCTTCGCAGAGGAGCAGATGTGAGAGAGGTCCGCAGCCACACCCGGGGCGCCGCTGATATCATAGCAGCTCAGGAGAGAGACCAGCGGGCTCTTCTTGAGAAGAAAGGAGAGCGGCTGGCCAATGCCACCAGCGGCGCCGAGCACAGCAACTTTGGCCTGGAGAACAGTTGAGGCACGCATCGCACAGAGAAATAAGTGAAACTGAAGCGCTTGGAAGTAATAAAGACTTGCTTTTGTTGATCGTAGTCAGTAAGCCTATTGCTAGCAATAGAAACAGTAATGAAAAAAAAAAAACAAAAAAAAAAAAAACGAACGGATAACAACACATTGCAGAAGGAAAGTAAGAGCATAATGATCATACTAATAAAAAATAAACATAATAAACAGAAATGGCAAAGCGCAATCATTTTAACCTGGTACAGTGCTATGCTTTGTATTAGCATAAACAAGTCCCACGCCTTCTTCTCCTCGACTATCACAAACACACTCTCTTTCTTTCTCCCCGTTCACTATTCGGGGAGTACCTTGCGCTCATTTGCAGCGATGGCCGTGAGCCCTGCCTCCACTTCCCTTGCGAGCAGCGGCACAGCGGCGTCGACCAGTTGCTGTTCGTTAGTCGTGAGCGGACCCATTGGGAGAAGTCGCGCAACCCCCTCTGCGTCAAGCTCCACTCGCGAGCTGAAGAACGGGACTTCCCGCCGCATCGTCGACTCCACAAGTCCGCACTCAACAATGCCACGATCACCACGCATAGCTCTCAGCACAGACACGGTCCACTCATGCGCAGCGGAGGCCATGGCCAAGTGCTCTTGCGCGTGCTCCTTTCCGCTGCCGAGAGGCACGTGGGACTCGCCGCACGACTGCAGTTCCTCAGCAATGGACACAATGCGCTCGTGTGGAATGCGCAGCCCCGTCTGTGCAATGAGTGGGCAAGCGGTGCGCCCCCCGCGCCCCCCAACAACGGGAACATTGACATCAAACGGGTTCATCTGCAGCGCACGCGCCACGAGCACTCGGGCGCGGTGAACATCTATTGTCGTCACGCCAAAGAGCTTTCGCGGGTCAAAGCGACTGCGCCGCGTGAGAACCTCGCGCGCCGCGGGGACAAGTGCGTTCACCGGGCCAGCGACAACTCCCAAAACAGCACTGGGCGCCGCAAACGAGACGGCGTCGATGACCTCCGCGGCCTCCTGCACGGCCGACGCAAGCACTGGCGAGTCCGCCGCGGGGGACGGGGCGGCGCCCTCGCAGCAGAGAAGAACGAGCGCCGCGCCCCGCAGCGCCAATTCCCACTCCGATGCGCCAACCGCAGCGGAAACGGTCGCGCCTGTGTCGATGTGCGAGAGATCCACCGCGGCGCCGCGCGACTCCTTCGTCGAGGCACAGCAGCACAGCTCCCGCACGTGCGGGCACATCTTCAGCAAAAGAGAGAGCGGTTGGCCAACGGCAGTCGCGGAGCCAAAAAGAACAACTTTGCCGGGCACACGCACTGGTGCCGCACGCCGCACAAAGAAAACCATTGCAGCGCCTTCTTCTATTACCCCCTTCTCACCCTCTCCCTCTATCTACCGTCCCTTCTCTTCCTATACACTTTACGGACATATATATATATATATATATATATATATATATATAGAGAGAGAGAGAGAGAGAAATGACAAGAAGCAAAACCAAAAAGGGGTAATAGCCATAGAATGCTTCGACTTGATAGCAAGGATAGTTTGTTAAATGTTGCGTTTTCCTTCTCGCTGTATCTTTCTCTGTCTACCTCGTTGTGTCTGTATATATATATATATATATACTTGTGTAACTATGCAACTTTTGACCTTGTATGTGTAGCAATTGCGCTACTTTCCATATCGATCGACAATATTACGCCAGAAGAATATTTTATTCCACCACTTCCGCTCTCTCGCTGCTATGAGCGGATCAAGCACAGCGCATACCGCCAGGTTCACACTATCAACTGGTGCCGCGCCATCTACCCAATGCCAAATGCGTTCGTTGTCATAAAATTTTCTCAAAGCTGTGAGATTGCACCGAAATCGTTCCGTTCGCTGCCGTACGTTCTCCTCTGTGTCTTCCGGGCGTTGTGAAAGGGGCTTCCGCGTCTCATCGTCGCGTCCTTTGAAACGTGGTGGGTTGTATACGTCGTGATACATGCGACCTGAATCCCCGTGTACCCATCGTCCTGCGTAACGATCCACAAGCCATTGATCGTGTACATCCACAACCACAATGGCATCTGGTTTTACACTGGCTGCGTTCAGCATACGTGCCTGTTCAGGGGTTTGGGGGTAATTATCAATCAGAAAGCCGTTTGCGCAATCCGGTCTTCGTGTGGCCTTGGCAACAACATGTGTAAGAAGTGTATCTGGAATGGTCTTTCCTTCGTTGATGAGTTGACGGAGATGTTCACTAAATACCGTTCCGCCTTGTTCGACCGCGTGGGCCACGGCATCTGTTGGGGTTATGTGACACATGCCGTACCGCTCCTTGAGAACAGTACTCACAGAGGATACGCCACAGCCTGGTGGGCCTAAAATAAATATATGCATTGCGTCACGCGTGGACAGTCCGCCTCCTCCTCCTCCTCCTCCTCTCTCTCACACTCACACAGGCACTCGGTTTTCTTCCGAAGTGCGCAATAAAAGCAAAATAATTGTTTTTTTTTTCTTTAAAAAGAAAAAAAAAATATATCGTATGGAAGTGCAAAAGCGAATATGGCGTGTCCAGTGACAGACGCTTTGATAGATTTGCATATATATATATATATATATATATGATATAAAAAGAAAAAAAAAAAAACAGAGAAAGAATGTACATCATAGATGTCCAAAATAAGAAAGAAAAGAGACAGAGACAAATGAGATAGGAAAATGGATCCACCTGTGCTTTGAGCTCTCAGCTCAAAAAAGCAAAACAAAAAGTAAATAAATAAAACTCCTTATAGGAACAAAGAATATATATATATATATATATTTATATGTTTAAGATAGGTAAATAGAAAGTAGGGGAGATCTGAATAATTCTTTCAGGAAAAAGAAATACCAAAGGGATTAGAGAGAAAAGCGGACAGCCAAAGACACAATGCCACCAACGCCAACAACAACAAAAAAGTGTAATACTAAGAATAAAAATAATAACAATAAACGACCTCGCACAAAGTAAGGACCAAATAATTGGAATAACTAGAGTAGAAGAATTTAAAAAAAGTATCATAAAAAAAAAAGACGGAAAACCTTGCACGTTAAAAATAAAAACGCAGAAAAAAATTTCTGTAAGAACAATATTCTTTCACATGCGGATTACAAGTTTCATCATCGAATTCATTCCAATGTGCAACAGATTTTTTTTTTTCGTTTTTTTTTTTTTTTGTGTGTGTGTGGTGACAAGGTATTGAAAAACATGTGTCACGGGCATGTGTATTAAAAAAAAAAAAACACAAAAAAAAAAAAAAGAAGTCACATAGCAATGTCATCCCATCAATGTCTGTAAGATATATATATATATATATATATATACATATATGCACAGCTTCTACTTTTTTTGCTGAAACGACTTCCTGACAAATTTACCATCACTTTTTTTTCTTCTTTTATAATTTCCTTGAGAACATTTGGTTTGTTTGATTTTTTTTAAAAATAGTATTCGTCCCTCAACACATTTTTTTTTTTTCCCTCACACCGCCTCTGCCTTTTGCTTTTCTCTCTCTCTCTTCATTTATATCCCTTCATCTGATACTCCCTTCCCTAAAACATTCCTCCTTTGCTCTCCGTTTGTTTGCGATTGATTATATTTCTCAATGCAACGCTTTCTCCACCGGGTCCAATTTGTGCTTATATATCATAATATGTCACTTGTCTCAACTTCCAATCCGTCTCCATCCTTCACCCAAAACAAAAAAAAAGAAAAAGAAAAAAGTTGACAATGCCTTTGTATCACTTTCTCTCTCCTCTTTTCTTTTTACTTGGGCATCCATTATAGTTCAGTATATATATATATATATATATATATTTATGTTCTTTTGTTTTTTTCTTCTTATATACCTATAGTTGTTTTTTGTTTATTTATTTATTTATTTCTTTTCTTCTTCTCGTTTATCGTATCTTGCCAAGACGGCATATCCCAGTCATAACTCAGATATCCCCTTGTACACAAAAATCGTTTGCCGATTAGAAAAAGAAAACAAAAAAAGAAAAAGAAAAAAAAAAAAAAACAGTAACAAAGAAAAAAAAAAAAAAGAGGGGAGAAGAAAAGAGAAAGGAATCTATCACATTTTCTTCTCGTCGTTCCGGTTCAAGCGAAGTGAGTGCGCAAGCGGGTCGAGAATGGCACGCAATGACTCCCGCACTGTCTCCACTGCGCGATTCGCATCAATACGCGAAAAGATTCCGCGTGTTGTGTAAAAATCAATAAGTGGAGCTGTTTGCTTGTGGTATACCTCAAGGCGTTTCACTACAATCTCCTTGCGGTCATCTGGTCGTTGCATAAGTGGTTCCCCAGTCACATCATCGCGTTCAGGAGTCTTTGGTGGGCGAAAAACTTCATGATACGTTCGCCCGCTTGCTCTGTGTAACCATCGCCCACTTGTACGTTCCACAATATCTTCATCTGGTACATCAAACGCAATGACTTTATCCATTTTTACACCGGCGTCTTCCATCATTTGTGCCTGTCGCACTGTACGGGGATAGCCGTCCAGCACGAAGCCATGCTTGCACTCTGGCCGAGCCATGCTCTCCCGAAGTACACCAAAGACAATGTCGTCGGATACGAGATTGCCGGCGTCTATGGCGGCTTTGGCTTTGGCGCCAAATTCGGTTCCTTTTGCAACGGCTTCGCGTAACATGTCCCCTGTTGAGAGATGGCACACATCGTACTTCTCTGTGATAAAGGCACTTTGTGTGCCCTTCCCGCAACCGGGAGCGCCCATCAGTACAATCTTCATTGATTATTTAATGTAAAAATTAATAGTATTATTGCTACTCTTCTTCTTAATAATAATAATAATATTATTATTATTAAAGAATAATAAAGATAATGGAAATGTAGATTACCTTTTTTTTTCTTTTTTTTTTTTTGTGGAGTTCACTAATCGCTTACTTTGCTTTGTGTTGCAAGCATTGCATAAAAGAGTCGATAAAAAATATGCAAACATGAATGGAAAGAAAAAATATCGATTCTACCGACTTCAATCTCTTCTTAGTTTTCAATACAGTTTGTGTATTTAGTTTTTTTTTGTTTTTGTTTTCATTTGAAAGGCGGTTCAAGCAGCTTAGATGGGACCATCGTAAATGAGTAAAAAGAATGAAAGCATCGAATATACAATAAAAGCAATAAATATGTATAAATAAATAAATATATATATATACATATATATCATTGTGCCAGCACTCTCCGCCATTCAAATATATATATATATATATATATATATATATATATATAACATTATAAGCATTTTCACGTAATGTTACACAGCACCAAAATAAATGAGTTTTTTTTTTTTACACTGACGCAAACAAATCATTCATCAAAAGGGAAGATTTCCTTCTATACCTCTACTTCTTTTTTTTTTTCTTTTTGTTGTTGTTGTCCTTTTCTATCACTCGGAGTCTCCACGCACACAACAAACACAACACGCACATACCCCCATACACAAACTCTTCTCTCCCTCTCTCTATGTATATATATATATATATATCCTTCTAACTCTTTTCAATCGAGTTATTCATTCCTCATCTCGTAGTCTCTCATTTTTTTTTTCGTTCTTACATCCTCCCCCCCCCCCCGCCTCCCCCATCCCTTTGTTTGTTTGTTTTTTCTTATTCTTTTTTTTTTTGTTTGTTTGTGTGTGTGTGTGTGTGTGTGTGTGTGTGGGTATGTGTTCAATTTATGTCTGTGGAAGAACCGATGAGCCGTACCGTCGCATCAGTTCATCCAGTGGCAGTGGCGGAAACAATAGTTTACGAATCTCTGCAAGTCTTGCATACTTTGGGTATCCATCACTTCCCACTGGCAGTACTGTTAACTCACGCCGTCGCATATCTCTTGTCGTGTGCGCTTCGCTTTCCTCCGCAACCCAAGGAATTGCAAGACACGAACCACAACAATCATTGCTGTAGCAGCGGAGTTTAATGGAGCCATATGTCAGATACAATTGAGGATACGTATCCCGATGTGTGCGATTCACACAAAGGCAAAAACGTGATTGCTTTTGCATTGCGTAATACGAGCGAATCGTATCTTGATACCGCACATTTAATCGTTCTGCCGAGATGGGAGGAAACCCATCACCGCCGTCGTACGCCGCAGAGAGACAACGAAACACTTCGGCAATCCAATTCCGTACGGTGATGTCCCGCACAGGAGCGCGCACCCCATCGCGAATTGGCGGCCTCGGCACAGAAAAAGGATTTGCATGCGTGTCCTCTTCTCTGCTGTTGCCTAAAAGCTTTTCACCTCGCGATGACTGCGGCTGTGGGGTAAAAGGTGGAGGAGGTGTAATTGTAACGAGTCGGTCCACAAGATTTATACGATCAGAGACATTGGAGTCGTGTGTCGCAATGTATCGATCTCGTTGTACAGTCGCAAGTTCAAACACTGCCCGCGCTCGTGTCACTTCGGTCATCTCCTTTTCTTCCGTATCGTTATGTTTCCCCGTGTCGACTAAAGTTTTTTCTTTTTCTTTTCGTTTTTCTTCTTCTTCTTCTTCTTCTTCTTCTTCTTCCACATGATCGTCATTTGCAGCAGACTGACAAGCAGAGTATTCCTTTGGTTTGTAAATAGGATACCTGGAAAGAAAACTCAGTAGCTCCACACTGTGTATCTCCGTCACCCCAGGCACAAGCGGAAGAAGAAATCGATACACAAAAAACATTCGTGTCAGTACACGAGACTCCTGCTGTCGCTGTTGTGCAGAGGCCCCTAATGTATGCAGAGCGGAGATATCCAATGCCTGCACCACTGACAGTGCCGCGGCGCCGACACGAATGCGATGAAGCGCATCCGGCGCAATCCACTCAAGTGCGACGGTGTCAATGGCATTTGTGGTCGGCGCCTTGACACAGTACGGGAGACGAAACGCACGAAAGCGCGAATACACACCAAAGTCAATGCAATGACGTAACAAGCGGTGCAATGAAGAGGGTTCGGAGATGGTGTCTAATTCCTCACGTAGTGTAGACATAAAGTGATGCAATGAACGTATGTTTGCAAAGGCTGTACGTTGCGATAAACGAAAGTGCACATGGAAACTTACTTTACTATCCGAAGGACTAAGCAGTCGTTCTCTTCGTTGTCTTTTTCTTCCTTCTTTTCCTTCTTCACTTTGCTCCAACTCCAATGCCTCACAACTTTCTTCCTCTTCTGTTTCTACTCCCGAGCCTTTTACAAAGACAGAACTCGTGAGCACTACACAACGCTCCAGAGTTGCCCCTGTCACAGACTCTACACGTGCGCGAAGAAATTCTAACATATTCGCCAATCCCGTCTCCCAATCCAATGACTCGTTCATTTCATTGAATGGCAAAGAACAATCCAAGTCAAAGAATGGATCTACAGGGGTATCTTCGTCCAACACAATGTATAAATTTCTTCGTGCGGGATTAGGCACAGCTGCGACAAATTCATGTAGTGTCTCCAATCGCAATGTGGTGAATTGTTTTGCGGTAGAATGACTGCGTACATCTGCCGCGACAATTCGTATACCACAATGGGCTTCATATCGCCTGTGAGCCATTGCATCGACACGTGATGCGTAAAAAGATCGATTTATATCTCGCGGATCCGGTCTTCGCGCAAGCAAAGATACCTCTCCTTCTTCTTCTTCCTCCTCCTCCTCCCCTTTTCTTTTTTTTTCATTTTCTTCTAAAAGTGTTCCACGTGTCGTGGATAAATGTGTTGGGGCAGTGAGTCGCGAGGCGGCGCGCCAGTACTGTGCGGCAGGAACCGCAACGGCCTCAAAGGCACTGGAGACAATCGGCAAAACATTTGTGTCCAGGCGCGAAGCAAACGGTGAAAGTGCTGAACGAGCCGTGCAGACTTGCAGGACACCCGCACTCGGACCTGTTACGGCAAAAATTGTATTGACAGAAGAGGACAAATCCATTTTCTCTTTATTCTCGTTCGCGCACTCTCTCACAGAAACAAACAAAGAGGAGCTACAGATCTTGCGATCTATGATCGTACAAATATACAGAGGTGGCGGGCGTGTATATATATATATATATATATATAATTGGCACAGAAACGCAAACATAAGTTCGTGAAAAGAGAGAGAGAGAGAGGATAAAATGAAATAAATAGGAAAAGAGAAAAAAAAATAAATAAATAATGTAACAAAATAATAATACGAATAATACTAGTAACAATAGTAAGGAAAAAAAAGAAGAAAAACAAAAAAACATTATTCGCTAGATATCGGTGTATATTTGGTCGCTTGCTACACACTCATGTGCTTTTTTTTTTTGTTTTTTTTTTTTTCACTTGGGGCGGTGAAACACACAGCAATACAGAGAGTGAGTGATAGCGAACAGTTCACACGCAAACAAAACAAAGAAGCCGAGCGGCAACAACAACAGCAAAGACACACACACACACACACAAGAAACAAAAAAAAAAAAAAAACCAAGCAACTGAAATGCAGTTTAAGCCTTTCATCTAATGTCGATACACCTGTATAAATATATATATATATATATATATATATAACTATAGATATATAGATAGATAGCAATGTATTCTTTATTAGTTTCGGCTGCGTAGAATCCCGAGGAGTCTCAAAGACTGCTCCAAGTCCCAACTGCACTCCTCTGCGCATCTCAAACACTTTTGCAAATCCTCCTCCGCCTCCTCCTCCGCTGCTCTCCACTGCTGCTGGACCTCATCCACCCGCCCGCGCAACTCCCCGCGCACTGTCAGCTGCCGCATCGCCCTTCGCAGAGTCTCTGCGGCGATACCTAAGCGCTCCGCCCCGTGATCCACACGCAGTCGCGCAAAGCCACAGGTGAAGGAGGCAATCACTTTGTGTCGGAACTGTTCCCGCAGGGCATCACAGTGTTTGTGTGCTATGATGTCTGTAAGCACATATGCGCTTGTTAATACCTCTGCCGCCTTTACCACTTCGCCAAACTGCGCCTTTTCTGTCGCACGCACAAGAGACATTGCGGGTGGGATATCACTAAACAACTGCACTGTATCTGCACGTGCAAAGAGTTCAAGCGCAGCGGAGCGGGAAAGCGCAGAAACGGCTGAAAGTACAAATATGGCACCAAATTGTGGCGCCGACGCAATCCCGTGTGCCACTGTCTCTCGCAATGCCAAAACCGGCGGCAAACCACAACATCCACTGCCGTATCCATTCGTCATACTTTCCTGAGAAGCATGAGAGACACGCATGCGCGTCGAATGTGGCGCGTTGAAAGCGCGCGGGACGGGAAATTGTGCAATGCGGCCTGCAAGTGTCGAAGAAAGTGTTTGTGTGTGTCGCCGCGTGGCCCATTCTTCGACATGCGGCGCCCACTCCAAACCGCGCAGCCCAGCACCGCTAAAGGAACGCGCCACACACGCAAAGTCTCCTTCATCCAACGCACAGAGCGCCCGTGCGAGGGATAAGGACAAAACTGCATGAGCCAAACGTGGTGCAAAACGATCTTCAAGACTTTCGCGACCTCGCAAACGTGTGAGGCGTTTTGTGTGTATGTTTGTAAGTGTTTGTGTGGTGTCACTTATAACAGTCGCAGTGCGCATGGCGGTAAGTGGCGCTATACCGTCTGGGGACAAAACCTTACGCACAGTGTCCATATCGCCACATACAATCCACAATTCCACCGCGGCCACGAGAGCCTCCAGTGCCGCAAGAGCGCCACACTGTAACGGGAAATGAGATTGTATAAATTCCAACACACGACGAAGTTGTCTGCGTGCGTTTGCAAAGTCTCCAATGTCTACATATGTCCCTGCAAGCGAAACATGTGCTTTAAACCACTCCCCGCAGCGCATGAGTAACACTGCCTCTTCCCCTTCCTCTCCTTTTGTTTTTCCCACTCCTTCGTCTTCTTCTTCTTCTTCTTCTTCTTCTTCCTCTTCCTGCTTTGACTGTTTCTTATCGGATTCCGCGGCAATTGCGGTGGCGGTGCGAAGCGCTCTGTCCGCACGAAACCGCAAAGCCGTTTCGTCCGTTGCGGTCCAATCGACCGAAGTCCATTGCGTGTCCGGCGCCTCCGCACATTGGCGAAAGGATTGCAGTGCGCAAAGGCTTGTGCCGGTGCGAATGGAGTCCAGCGCGGCGGAAAAGACAGCGTGACGTGTGCTGGGGCTCATGGCATCGCCACTGGTGCTGAGAATGTGCAGAGCGCGAGAGAAAAGTTGACGAGGAGGGGATTCATGCAGTAAATGATTCAGCGGAACATCCATTACACACAAACACACTAATAATAATAATAATAATAATAATATATATATATATATATATATATATATGAAGAAAAGGAAGGATTATTGAGTAGACACATGAATTCATCACAGACATATAATTTTCTCGCAATCTGAAACAAAAAGATGATAAAGAATTCAGCGAAATAATTTATATATAAATAAGCATAAATATAATGAGTAATGATGACACACTGTTCCTCACACATTATTCCTTATGCACTTATTTACACATTTTTTTTTTTTTTACACAAATAGCACACGCAATCAAAAGAAATATAAAAAAAAAAAAAAATACTAAAAAAAAAAAAAAATAGAGAGGGACAAACAAAAAAAAAACTTTATGGCAAATGGCCATTGAAAAAGCACAAAAAAAAAAATATATATTTTTTTTTTCACGACTCCAATATTTCTGTTTCTTTTATTATTGCCCTATTATTTTTATTTTTTGTTTTGATTTTTTTTTTTATTTCCCTGAAGTTTCTCGTGTCCATTATGGACATCACTCTTTTTTCTTAACAGAAGAAAAGCCAACAGGGCATCAATGAATACAATTGTGCATAGAACACAATACCAAAACAATAAAAATAACAAAAGGCACACAAAGAAAAGCCCATGTGACACAAAACAGCAATACAGTATCACACACGAGAATACAAATACAAATATATATAAATATATCAATACAAACAAACAACAAAAAAAAAAAAAAAAGGAAATTCAAAAAGATACAAATGAGAGTCATCACAGAGATTAAATGATTGAATACCGGTACAACAACAATAATAATAATAAAAAATGTGGCAATCCGACTAACCATTTCGCGATTATTCCTTCGGCACAAAGATCCATAAAGTCTCCGGCGACGGGGGCAAAGCAAATGCGCATAACACGAAAACAGCTCAAACGGTAAAATGGAAGAAAAATAAAAAGCCAAAAGGTAAAAAAAAAAAAAAAAAAAAACAGACAGCGGGGTCCCACCGGCAGCTGTTTTCTCCAAATCCTCAATCATGTGGCCATCTCTCCTTGCTACAATATGTAATGGGGAGAGAAAGAGAAACAATGAAAAAAAAAAAAAAGGCTAAATAAAAAATCACAGAGAAACACATGCAGTAAAAATAAACAAATATATATATATATATATATATATATATATAAGAATATATATAAGAAGTACGACTAAAATTTAATATGTCTCCCCGTGTTATCTGTGATCTTTCTTCTCGTTCCTTGTGCGTCCACTAATTTTATTTCCTTTCTTCATTCACAATATTTAGACTCTTCCGCACGCACTCATGAAATATCAATGCATTTCATGTATCCCTAAGGTGAGGCACGATGGCCCAAGTAAAAAAAAAAAAAAAAACAATTAAAATGCACTCATTCAAACGCAAATAAAAGGCAATGTGATACACTGATAAACAGCAAATGTATGCGTATTACCTCCCATGTGTAAATACATATATATATATATATATATATATATATATATATATATTCGAACAAAAGTAAAGCGTATTGTATCTGCGTGTTTGTTGTTATTATTTTTTTTTTTGTTGTTTTTCACTTTTTGTTTTTTTTGCTTCACCTTCTCCAAGCACAATAAATGAGCTTTGACAGATCCCTTATGCCTTGTACTTTAAAGTATAGTTTAGTTGTTGCTTTTTTTTTTTTTACTTTTATTTCACATTTTTTTTTTTTAGTTTATTTCTTTGTTTGTGCATTCCTTCTTCGTTGTTGTTGTTTTCATAGTTCATTACACTTTTTCTCTACCGCGAAAAATACTCTTAAACACATCAGCGTATAATAAATCGAAACACTCTTATCAAGTCTTACCGGTTGTTTATCCTTATACCCCCACCCCACCCCCCCCACACACACCTCTCTCTTTTTTTTTTTTTTGTTCTTCTTCCTCTTCTTGGTGGTCTCTTTTTTTTTTTCGTTTTTTTTTTTTTCTTTTCTTTATTCCTTACGTTTCATTCGCATAGTTATTTTGTATTTCTTTTTTTTCTTTTCTTTTCTTTATATATATGTATAAAAAAAAAAAAAAACCTTCTCCCCCCCCCCTACCACTTTTATACCGCCCTTTTCAATTTATATCCCAAATTCTTAATAAAATCGTCCGCCTCCTTTGGACCGCGCGAGCCCGCGGGGTACGGGAACGGTTTCAGTTCGCCGCGATCAATCGCCTCCAGCAGCGGAGTGTAAATCCGCCACGCCGCGTCCAACTCATCTCTGCGCACAAAGTTTGCGCTATTCCCAAGAAGGGCCTCGTGTATAAGACTCTCATACGCCTCCGGGAGAGTCACGCCGTAGCGATGGGCATAGGTGAGATCGAGTTCGGTTTGGTGTGTGTCTTGTCCGAGGCCAGGCGTCTTGGCGTTGAGTTTGATATACATGGCCTCGGATGGTTGGGCGCGAATAACCAATTCGTTGCACTCCGTTGCATCACCAAAAGGATGAATCATTTCTTTAAACACAATGCGTATGCCGAGAAAACGTCTCTCAAGGGCCTTTCCTGCTTTAATGATAAAAGGAACATCTTTCCAACGGTCACTTTTAACATTCAATCGCATTAAAGCAAACGTGGGGCATGAGCTTCCACGTGGAACCGTCGGGTCCTCAAGGTATCCGGGAATAGATCCATCCGGTGATGCAGTGTACTGTCCAATGAGACAATCTTCCGGGCGAATAGGATCCACAGAGCGTAGAACAGCCACTTTTGAATCCCGTATACCTTCCGCGGCAAGTGAAGCTGGCCTTTCCATGGCAACGAGTGAAAGGATTTGCGTTAAATGGTTTTGTACCACGTCACGAATGATTCCAAAGCTATCAAAATAACCACCACGGCCTTCTGTACCAATCGCTTCCTTAAATGTAATTCGCACACAATCTATATTGTCTGCATTCCATAGCGCGCTAAACACACAGTTCGCAAACCGCGTGGTAGCAATACTTTGTACCATCTCCTTTCCAAGATAATGATCAATGCGAAAAATTTGCGGCTCTTCAAATAGCATTCCTACCTGTTTTGAAAGCTCTGCGGAACTCTCCGTGTCACGCCCAAAAGGTTTCTCAATAACCACACGCGTCCAACCCAATTCAGGCTTTTGCATGGCTCTCTGACGCACACCAGTACACGCGGCCACAAACACAGTTGGTGGCAAAGCGAGATAAAAGAGACGATTACCGCCGTGGTGCCTTCCAGGGACTATTGCATATTTTTCTTGCTCTTCGATATACTTTTGCAGTCGATCAAAGTCCTCCATAGCATCATAACTGCCCTGCACATAAGTAATTGTTTTCAAAAAGGCCTCCGTATGACAGCCAAAGATATTCAACCGTGTAAAATGTTTTGAAAGGCTTTGTCGCCACTCGGAAATGTTTTCCACTTTAGAACGTGCGTATCCAATGATATTTAAATGCTTTGGCAGTAATCCACTGCAGTATAACTGGAAAAGTGCTGGAAACGTCTTTTTACGCGCAAGATCACCGCTTGCACCAAGTATAATAATAGTTAAGGATCGTTCGTTAAGGGATGGGGATACTGCATTAGGAATTGGTTCGCAGCTGGAATAACGCAACTCTGCTGCAACAGTTCTTGCATTTTCGAGTACAAAGGCTTGGAGATCTGCTGGGCGCTGACGCATTGCCTTCTCACGCATTGCATCGAAGTAACGGTCAATCTCCTGATTGTGTGCATCGTCTCCCTCGTCACACTCCGTTACTTTATTACTTTTTTTCGCTATGGATTCATAAGTCGCCATGTACGCTAATTAAATGCGTCAATGTACAAATGTCAAAGAGGTTTTCTTATATATGTATATGTATATATATATATATATGTGTGTGTATATACTATTGGTTTTGTTGTTCTTGTCGATGGTGCTTTTCTGACTCTTACTTACCACCCTTCAATGTGAAGATTTATAGCAATTTCCTTTTTTTTTTTCTTTTACGCCTTAATGCAATGCTATTTATTTATATATATATATATAAACCAAAGAGTTAAGAAAATCAAAAAAGAAAATCAAAAAAGAAAAATGACAAAGTGGTCGCTCCAGTATATATTCGAGATCCTTCGAGCCAAACTCAAAGGGCTCTTAATACGCCTTCGCAAAACTTACGCAAAACATATCGTTATCTTCAGCAGAAATCTTTTTTTTTTTTTTTTGGCGATGACGCATATAATCCATTTCCAATAATAATAATAATAATAATAATAATAATAATATATAAAAACAATTCCTCATATCCATACGTATCCAACAAACAAATAGTGATGGTATTAACCCCCCCCCCCCATTGCACATGTGGAGCTCTCATTACCCAAACAACTGTGCCTTACGCATCAAAGTCAAAGAACAGAACAGAACAAACGGACAAAAAAATAAAAGACTTCTGCGCAGGAAATTATTCAGAAATAAATAAAAAAATTATTTCTTTCGAATCGGTGCAATGCGTGTCGTGTGTGCATGTCCAGTGCTTTTGCTGTCGGTAGAAATCACAAAAAATTGAGTCGAAATCGCAAAGCTGTGCCGTCTAGCGAGTGTGAAAGTTCGTGTGGCGATTGCCAGCNATATATATATATATATATATATATATATTAAAATAAAAAAAAGTGAAATGCGAAAAAGTGATACACGAATAAACTCCCACACACAACCGCAATGAATCTCCACAAAAAAAAAATATAATAATAATAATAATAATAATATTAATAACAAAAAAACAGACGTGCACAGGAATACACGCTTGTTAAACAATGAAACTAAGGCGTTCTTCGATAAGCTCTTGCATGCTTGAATTTGTATGACTTTGTATATAAAAAAATAAATGCCTTTTAGGTGAGGATCCGAAAAGAAAGAAAAAAAGAAAAGAAAAAGAAAAGGTATTCAAAAACGCACCGACATTCATTTAAACACCATTACTTGAAATGTAATTGGCATACAACATTTCACAAAAAGAAAGAACAAATCGCTATTATAACAATAAGTAAAAAAAAAAAAAAAACGGCCGCATGTACACACACACACATATATATATATATATATACGCAACTATGGGAACTCGACGGAAAAGCAAAACTCACATATAAGACGAATACAAAATAAAAGGAAATCTAAACTAAAATGATTATAAGTTAAAAAAAAAAAAACGAGAATCTCATATGCATTGATCGTTCGGCCTCCAAAAGCAAAAGCAATCCCTCTATAATAAGCCTTTGATGATCCCATTCACCAAAAAAAAAAAAAAAGAATTGACGAATTGTAAAAATGAGCAACATAAGAAAAAAACAACACCTCTTTCCTCCAAAAAAATATATATATATATATATATATATATATATATATGAATGTCGTTTTTTTTTTTTTTGCTTTTCTTTGTGGGATAAGATATAGTCTTTGACCTAAACTTCAGCTACTATCACCACCTCTTCTCTTTCTCCAATACAACCATTCGGTTATATACACGATCTTTACAAGTGTCTCCTTCTTGTTTGGGGTGCTTTGGATAACGCTTTCTGTTTTCTTCGTTGCTCTTCAAGTAACCCAGAAAATTTTTTTCTTTTTTTTTTCTCTTTTTTTTTTCTTCTTCTTTTTCTTTCTCCTCACATCCTTCCAATTACGATGGATTGCCATTTCTATTTTGTGTTTCTTATTTCCTTTCCGTTAGACAGTTCATGTCCCTCACTTTCTTATTCAAATTTATTTAGATTCACTTCTCCCTAACTCTCTTTCCCATATGGTTCTTAACTCTTTATATATATATATATATATATATATATATATATTTATATGTAGAGAGAGAGATATAGATACATATAGATATTGATCAGAAAATGAAAGTAGCGCTTCCTTTCCATTCTAAGATTGATTACCAAACATTTGTTCACCATTCGTTCTTCGGTGTGGACTCTTATCGGGAGCGTTATCAGATTCCAGTCCAGACGAACTCATGCGCGAAAAACTGAATGGAGGCCATGGATTTGGGGCGCTCCCACTATACCCCCATGAGTTAATAGCACGATGAACCGATACTTTCTTTGGTAATGGTTCCAGTCCAGATGAGGAACGAATATGCCGAATTCCAGTAGGCGAGTTACCCGAAAGTTTTTGTGTCGCCTCCGGCATCATCGCCGACTGCGGCGGAGTATGCTCCTGGGGAATCCCCAATGAATTCTGTTGCCGTCGCGACAAGGAAGGCGTACCGAATGTCTGTAACATCCATTTCTTTGTTAATTGGGTACTATCCTTCTCATCGTGCTGTGTGAGAAACCTACGGTGATAACTCAGCTGTCCCCCCGTTACCGAAGAACCTTCACCACTCCATGTATTCCTATACGTCTCTATCACTTTTAACACAACATCCATAGTGATCTCAATAGATGACTCGCCCTCTGCCCAGCCTTTCCAAAACCCAACAAGTGCTTTTTGAAGTGAGGGTGGGCATGGATTCGGCTCTGGCGCCATCTCCATATCAAGTGAGCCTATGTGTAACGGAAGAATAACCGAGCAACCACGGCTTCCAGCGCCTGTGTATAGCGAAAGTCTTGTCCCCTGAAGTAGATACGATGAAAGCAATGCAAAGCCTCTGGCACTATCGTCAAAATTATGCAATGGCTGTAATCGACCGATGGTAACCTGTTGAAACGAATGTTTTACCAACGTGGACGTTACACCGTCATCCTCTCCTTTTTCAACAAGCCACGGAGCGCGGGCAAACTGATCCAGTCTAAGCACTGTCCCACACCCTGCTGGGGGAGGAGAGAGGTATACCTCGATTGTACATTTCTGCCTAATAAACTGTAAAAACGCGAGGATACTGTTAAAGTAAGCCCGGTAATGCTCCCGCAACTCATTAAGCGGTGGCGGAGGAGATCGCTCTAGTGAACAAACACGTTGCAACAAACGTCGCATACGCCGCGCGAGTTGTATTTGCCCACCAGGAAAAACACTAGACATAGTCGTCGTCGACGCTGCCCTGTTATTGAACCCCACCATACTCCCTTGCTCCAAAGAAGTGATAGAGACCAGCGCAAACACAAGTTTAGGAGTCTGCCTAGGCCCAAGAACGCCACTTTCACCCGTCTGAGAACGCTGGAAAGCCCCAGAAAGCCCTGGGTTGTTCAAGTTGTTGTTATTCGCGATAGAGTTTGAAAACGGGGCATCCTCACCGTTACCCGCGCTATACACTCTTGATATAGGCATCACGTCAATCGGTGGGAAGACTAATTCGTCATTACGTATAACGTATCCAGCACGAGACTGTCCAGCTGGCAATGATGACGCCCGTAGCATTGAGTACTCCCGAAGACGAGATTCCTCTCTGGAAGAGGCATTTCCTGGTCGAAAGGCATCTGCAGCCAGAGAAGTCAACGGGGCAACAGTGCTGAAGTGACAATCGTTTCCTTCTCCCATCGCATGTCCTACATTCACAACAAGCGAAACAGGCATCGGTTTACAAAGCAAGATTGTCTTCCACAGAGTTCCCTGTGAGAAATGTCGCGACCACTTGTGACGGATTTGCAAAGAACAAATGCGCATTTGTAAGGGGTAGAAGACAAATGTCCCCAGTACGGCCCAAAGTACAAGAGTTTCAGGACTAAACAGAATAAAACTAAAAAGTAGCAGAGCAAGGTACGGCAAAAACCATCGCCTTGCACGGCGCAAACGCTGCACAATATAAGCAAATTCTAAATAACAATCCACCTGCATGCCTTGCCCGAAAAATAACCGTGCCCGCATCATGCTGTTCAGAATGGTGTTGTGGTGACCGTACAGCACCGGACGAAAATTATCCTTGAGACCAAGGCCCCCTTGTACGATGGTTACCGGCCGAAACTCTTGTTTCTGTTGCTGTTCCTGTTGCTGTTCCTGTTGCTGTTCCTGTTTCTGTTGCTGTTCCTGTTGCTGTTCCTGTTGCTGTTGTGACTGTGTTGGCCCACCGTAGAAAAAGAGAAAAATGCGAAGGGATGAAATGCACTCATAAAGAACAGCAACAGCAAATCCCATCGCCCCAAAGTCTGCAAGTAGCACTAAGAGAACAATACACAGCAGCAGAAACGTTTTAACAGGGCGACACCATGAGACAACCTCGTTGATGTGTAAAAGTCTATCTAAACAAACCATGTACGGGATAATAGCAAATCGCACAGCAGGAGTCGCCATTTGCATACATATCTCATCCAAAGTAGCCGCCTCTGGGGAGCGTTCTCTAAACGAAGACTTTACAACTGCAAACGAATCCTGACGTACACCTTTACTCTGATCTACAGAGGACGTCTGTGAGAGCCACAGCATAGAAGAGATGGCCTTGCGAGTAAACGTGTGAGAAGCAAGTTGAAAAGTTAAGACTGCAACACCGCCCTCATCTTTGCCAAACATGCCGTTTGTTACAATTGTGTTGAGATTTCGAGCTTCTACGATTGATATCATATTCTGTTTCGCTTGAAGTGTAGCGGACACACCGCTTTTATTTGAAATCAACTCCTTTAATTTGACCTTTGCAACACCTATACAAAGTGAAAGGTCTTCCTTCTGGAAGTACGCCGGATACTGTGACTGCACCAACTCGGTGTCAGTATTACCCAACTCCGGTGCAAGCTGCAAAATACGAATCTTTAAACACCGCTCCAAAACAAATTCCGGAAGAGACACGATGACAGCTTCGTGAAATTGGCCATAATACCGCCTAGTTCCTATTTCACTTCCATCCCAATTACTCTCTACTTGCTTTTTGTGTTGATGACGCTCAAGCTTGAGAAAAATTTTGCTAGTTTCTATGCGAACAATATTCTCAAAAACGAACTGTACCTTTATACATGGACGAAAAGACACATCCGCACTCCGCCCCTTACGGGAAAAGGTCACCAAGTGTTCGTGATTCGACATGGGAGTGCCTACGCGGCGATCGATCAGCTGATGCATGCGAATAAAGCTCTCGGCATCAAAAGCACACATGCGCTCCACGCAGGAAACACGGAAATCGGCATGCATTATATGCTCATACAATGCGTAGCTCTGCCCAATCTGTATAAATATAGGGGACACACAGTCGTCTAAAAGATATGCTTATTTACTTTCTTATATATATATATATATTCCCTTTTTTACTTCCCTTGTCAGGTGCGCACTTCAAAAGGAATGCGTCTGTCCTCCTCCTTTGTTTCACCCCTTTGGCGTTAAAATCCAAAAAGTATAAGAGAAAATACACCATATACACAAAAAAAGAAAAAAAAGACAGTGTATAGCTGCAAACAAGCAAGATGCGCTTCAAGTTCAAAGCGAATCGCAGTACCTTTGTTCCTATATATATATATATATATATATATATATTTTAGAACAATCCTCCAAGAGTGACAAGTAGACGTGTTTCATTTATGGAAACTCATCTTCACTCGAGGACCACGAAGACGTGGAGAGCGCCTCTACCAATCGCTCGATTGCATCATTTGCCTCATTCTTTGGAACCACCAAACTTCCCTTGTCTATAGTACCTAACTCAGGTTTCCCACTGTGTAGCGAATGCAGTGATGGAGAAATCAATCGACGCACATGAGGGTTGGAAGTCGAGGTTGGTGGCACTGTTGATGGGGGTTTGGGCCTTACGCAATGAGCCCACGCATGCAGCGCGGCATTTTCACCACGCCTACTCTCACGCATTGTCGCAATAATTTTTTACACGTACCAAAATTAAAAGAAAAAAAGTATATATATATATATATATATATATATATATATAGAGAAGCCTCTCACACTACCCCTTTCACCTTATGCTCTCTCGCACAGTCTTCTTTTTCTTTTCTTTTCTCGCCGGCACCCCCTTTTTCCACAAAAAGAAAAAAAAAGAATGAGACACATTATGAAATCGAGGCAGCAAAAAACATTCTCGTCGAATTTTTTATTCGTACAAAAAAAAAAGTACGTGTTTTCCACCATTACCATGTTATATATATATATATATATATATATATATAGTTTATAATTTTATCAATCTCGATGATCTTTTATATTGTTCTTTCCTTTGGCTACTGTTTCTTTTTCTCATCCTCAGCATGTGGTTTTTCCTCCGTCAAAGGTGCTGTCATTGCTTTTCCCTCTAATGGTGGCGATGCACCTGTATCTTTGCTCTTTTCATCGTCACTTTCCTCTTCCACCTCACCGTCGTCATCGCGTTTTGCGTCAACAGGATATATCCATCGCTGATACAATAAAATCACAAAGACAACATCATCACGGAAGCACGCAAGACGGTGAAGCCACGGCATCTTTACAATGAATGCAAATAGATCAT
Source organism: Trypanosoma boissoni (assembly GCA_030849725.1). NCBI lineage: Eukaryota > Euglenozoa > Kinetoplastea > Trypanosomatida > Trypanosomatidae > Trypanosoma > Trypanosoma boissoni. The sequence goes on along the minus strand of JASANW010001421.1, from coordinate 7,322 downwards.
CGATGACCGTGTTAAGTGCACGGTAAATAAAGGTGCGCCACGGAAGTCGCGCGACTGTTTTCATTTTGTAATTGATAAAAATTTGAGGAGTCATCATGGCAAAGCCAAAAAAATAAATAAACCTTACCTGAGAGTGAATTAAGAACGAGTACCAGTTCTTATGTGTATCGTATATTGCGGAGTATGTAGAATAGCACAGGAGAGCAGGAATTACTGCGTACAAAAGATTTCGCACAGCAACGTCATCGTATTTGCGCGTTCGTTTGTCATACCCTTTATTAAACTGCAAACTCAATCCGCCATTCTCATTACGCACTACACGAGCTGTCTGTCCAATTTTCCAGAATTCAACAAGCACACCAATTCCACATGGAATTAAAATAGCCCACGATGTCTCCTCACCGTCCAAGAGATATAAAAAGATAACTATCTGAGAGTAGCAATTCATGATAAGGGTTCGCAACGAAATACCTCGAAAATCTTTTCGGTGACGCCAGAATTGCACATCATTGGAAATAGCAAGATATTCAAACAACATGTGCAACATTTGAACCACAAACGTAATACCAAGTAAATAAGGATTAGTTTCAATAAAGATACGCTTTATTTCTTCTAAATCACTGGACTTAGCTGATCCCATTTCCATATGCATTTTCATTGATTGATCAAATGCTACGTACATAGAGAATTTCCACAGCGGAAGAGGTGATATAGTAATGGTAAAATTAAGTGGGGCTGTGACAGTACTATCATTTACCTCTATATAATGATCTCTAATAACCCAGAAGTTGTTAATGTAAATCAATGGATAATACTGCTCCAATTTCTCATCCAGAAAGTAAAAATGTGGTCTGACGGGTTCTGGTAATGGAGTAGAAAAGTCAATGACGGGACTCAGCGTCAAGGTTGGCAGATAATAAGCTTTCCAAGGAGCATTCAAATCGTCATCCATCTTTCTGGTAGATTCATTGGATGAGGACCCAGTGGAATTGTCAATCTTTTCCGTAGCTCCAGTAAATAAGTGTTGTTTTCTTACGGAACGTGGGGCAGGCATATAACGGATAAGGGGATATTCTTGTACGTAACCTTTTCCATTAATCTGTAACTCAACGTAGATTTTTGCACTATAATTCATCAAAGCGCATTTGCTAAGATTGAGGAAGTAATGGCGAGATACGTCACTTGAGGAGCTACTCAAAAGCAAATTTGAAAATTCATCACCACCGAAGACGGTGTCGTCGCTGGAGCTAATCACCACTGTGTAAGTATCATTTTCCTTGGCAAAGGGACGGTGAGTAACATTTTCCCGTACCTTTATTGCCACAGAAGTGGATGACGCACCTTGACGACCAGTAAAACTTGTGCTGACAAGAAAAACCAGAACGTAAATAAGCAAAATTTGCCACAAAAAACTCATACGATTTCCAGAAGCCGCTCCATCACGACTTTCATCAGGTCGCGCTGGTGTTGACTCAACCGCCATCCTTTAGAAATTTTCCATATATATATATATATATAAGAGAAGAATATTCACAAATCAAAAAAGACATAAAACAACACATAAAAACAACTATTAAAGTAGATAATAATATTATTAAAAAAAAAACGTGACGCCCACTGACAAATATTGTACTTCGCGGTTAAAGTGCGCAAACATACACAAAAAAAAAAAAAAAAAAAACTTACATAGGACATTCACAATCGTCCTTTTGCAAATCTTATTAAGCAGGAAAAGGGTGCTGTGTAAGAGCATCCCAAATGTCAACGCAGCAGAGAGGACGACCCAAAAAAGTAAGGATGCCTACACCATCACGCTTTAGAATATGCTCGGCAGGAAGAAACGTCCACTGAGATTCACGTAGAGGTTGCTGAAATGGGGGCAATGTAAAGGAACATTTTGCCAGAGCCCCAGGTGTCGGAACAATAGCAAAAGCGGTCAAGCACAAAAGAAGAACCACTGTAATTGAGTATACAAAAATCCGATTGTAGTTACTCATATCAAACGAGTTATGCAACTTTAAACTCCAGAACCTGGAAGGTGTAAATGAAGCCGTTTGATCAAGGGCTGCAGTGTAACTACGGACAATTGCAGCAGGATTGTTTTGTTCTCCAGGTTCAGATGGAATACACCCCCAAGGTCCTCGTTGTAACCCTAAAAGACGCCCAGATTCCTCATCTTTCACTCGAAAAAGCACATCCACTTTGTTTGCTCTAGTACGCACGTCGTGAGAGACGGCAACAAAAGCAATTTCTGTCAATTTAGAAACGGGTGCCAGTTGTAAAGAGACGACTCCTTGTTTGTTGTTCGTATACTTTCTTTCTGCGACATCCATATGTTTTTTGTACTTAGTGTTTACCACGTCAAGCCAAGTTATAACTTCGTCATCTATATTCTCAACAAGTAAAAGTTCATCACGAGAAAGTGTACATGAACATTTTTCTTTGCTGTCCTTTTGATTACTATGGTTCTTGTCTGTAGAGTCTTTTTCGTGTTTTAGCTTTCCGGCTACCTTCTCATGCTTAAGACCCAACTTTCCAATAATTGGTAGATCCCAAGGGAGCCATGTCAATTGGCATAAAAAGATCATGTGTACAAAAAGTACAGAAGCCCGATACACAGCAGGCACCCTTGAAGTAAAAGCAAATAAATCATCCAAAAGAACTCCGATTTCAGTAAAGAAAATATTTTGCCGAGATACAGACCGTAACTGCGGATTTAGGTAATTCATAGGTAAAGAGCACTTCTTCATGGCAATATTATCAAATATGTTGGGTGTCATTCGATAAAGATGAGCAAAGACATAAAAAAGGCCGCACAACATCTGAACAAAAAACCCCAATCCATCTACCTCACTATTGACTTGTGGTTTTACATAATGTTGCAAGATATGAAAGCTACAAGGTATAGCAGCAAAGAAAAAAGCTTCTTTGTAAAGGTCCATGTAAGATCGTCTTACCATGCCAGCCACTTCCAATTCTTGAGCGGAAAACTTTGTTGCTGCAACACAATAGTAAAACACCTGAGAGAGTACAATTATTCCAAACCCTGTGGCATACAACACCTCATACAATGTAAATAGGGACATCGTGAGAACACGACATATTACAAGAAGCAGCCATGAATCATCAGAACCTCTAAAATTCATCGATGGGTTTGCGACACCACGAATCAAATAATAAACTTCTTGAGCAGCATTTAAAGCAATGGGATATATACGGAACGAGACCAAAGAGCGCAACTTATCCAATTCCTCCCAGTAGTTATTTGCTAATTCAAAGCGCTGATCACCACGTTCAAGTAATACGTCGTGGGCATACTGAATCTTGATCATCTGTGAACGACAAGAGTCGCAGTTTGGATTACGATCTGGATGCCACTTCTTTACGGCCTCACGATAAGCCCGCTTAATTTCATGTGGTTTTGATCCAGGAGCCACACCAAGAACCTTGTAATAACTTTCAGCCTCAACATCAATAAACACTTCCCAAAGTGGCCAGTAAAGCCATAAGAAAGCAATAACAGGAATTAGAAGGGATAGCGAACGCACCAGTAAACGAGGTCTTGAACCATATTTAGAACGCCTTTCAATGAATTCCCTTAAACAGCAATCAAGCCATTTAGATTCTGTATCCTTTAAAGAATACTTCTCGTCAATTAAATCGCTTACCTTTATCTCATCAGGACACTGGACGAGTTCAATATCCTTATCGGCTTTTTTTTTTACCAAGAACGAACGCCGTGTAGCAAACATACGATTCACAAAGGCAGCAAAACTATCATTGTTGGCCAGGGTAGATCTTGCTGTGCTACTGCTATCTTTGCCATCAGCACCAGTTGTATTTAAACCAAAAGATTTGGGACATGATCTTCCATTACCAGCAAAATTTTTCCGCATCTTTCTTAAAAAGAAACAATAAAAGCAGATAAGAAAATGCAAGGAACCCCCAAAAAAAAAAAAGCTTATGGGACAAGATGTCTACAGACAGAAAACGTTGGTTCTTATATATGGTAAAAGAAATGCTCTTTTTTCATACAAATACATGCAAAAAAAAAAAGAAGTAAATAATTCTCTTTTTTTTTTCTTTTTTACTCCTTCCCCCAAAAGTCATCGCTTATAGGAAGACTTAAGAGTAAATATTAGAAACAAAAAAAAGACAGCATAACTCAGCCACCAAATACGCACTGCATATATTATCAACTAGAAATAATAATAACAACTTCATCTCAGTAGTTGTTTTATAACGAAGTAAAAAAAAATTGTACCAAATACATATCGGAGCCACAAGGCGTTTACCAAGCAATGTCTATCATTCCGATAGCCTGTTAAATGGTTAATTCGTGCACCTCGCAAATTAATGATTCCATAAGCACCTCACGCTGATACCGCTACTGTCAACAATAACACCATCATATGAGAAATAGGCAGCTATAAAGCACAAAATCCTTGGCATTCGCCATGCACTTAATAAATTAAAGTTAAGTCGAACTATTATTTTACTTTCCAATTCAACTAAAACGAGCACTAATAAGAAATACAGAACTTTAAAAAAAAAAAAAATGATTATTTCAAAAAAATAAAAAGTATTTAGATAAAAAAAGAGTAAACAAAGTGTCAACTGTCTCCACAAGCACATGTCCGTGCCTGCGTCCATTTCAAAAACCGGCAATGAAAATAATAATAATAACAATAGTAAGGTGAGATACTTGTCTACAAACCTAAAAAAAAAAAAAAAATGCAAAAAAAAAGCACAAAACACACAAACACACCAAGTCAAAACACATTTTACGACTAGTTTAATGAGAATTCATATACTAAAATCTTGGCTTTTGGGCACTTTGAAAACCAGGCAGAGGGCGTCTTATAGAGGGGAAAAAAGTAAGTGGGCTTAAACGCTCTGAGACTGTAAAGATATCTGACCGTACTGAGGGATCCTTTACAAGCATACAGTCCATCATTATTGCCACTAATGGAGAGTACTCCTCTGGTACCACAGTTTCATTCCCTGGACGAAACTTTTTTGGGGTTCCATCCATAATTTCAAGTGCATTCGCTTCAAAAGGCATTTCAAAAAACATTAATACATAAAGCAAAACGCCTAAAGCCCATACATCAGCTTTCGTATCCACGCGCTTTCTAGACCACAAGTCAACGGATTCAGGAGATCGATAAAGAAAGGTCATCCGCTCATTTAATTCATCCTCTGCAACTCGAATTTGAAAAGCATCTTTTGGTTCATAATAAACTCTCGTCGCACTTCCAAAGTCACACATTTTTATATTTTGTGAGTCTGTAAACAAAAAGTTGTCGGGCTTTATGTCCCAATGAGAAACGGGTGGTGACTGGTTATGTAAATGCGCAATAGCCTGAACAACTGCAGTTATAATCTCATACAACTCCCTAACAACAAATGGCTCCCGGGTCTTTATGCGCAAATTAATATAATTCTGAAGTGAAGGACATTCACAAAGTTCCATGACAAGCCAGAGCTCTGGAAACGCAGAACCTGGTCGTTCAATAAAATCATATCCAAATAAGTTAGCTATGCAGCTATGTGGAGAAAGAATGCGTTGCACTGAAACTTCTTCCAATGCATTTTGCCGTTGTTTTTCATCAGCTATGGTGATCTGTTTGAGTGCGACAAAGTTACCGGAGCGCTCATCTTCTGCACTATAAACAAATGCGGAGACACCCTCACCCAGACATTTATAAATACGATATCTAATACCACTAATAACAACATTTGAGGGACGCTCTTGTGATGAAAGGCCAGAGGTAACAAATGAGAATAACTCCTTTGCTATGTCAAAACACGAAGATCTACAGTTTCCCATTAGCGCTTTTTCGGATTCTAAAAAAAAAAAAAAGAGCAATCAATTGACTAAAAGACACCACCCCACCAGAAAAAAAAAAAACACATAAAATCATCGAAGCATATAAATAGAGGTACAACACTGTGAAGCCAGCTTTAGCCAAACTAACAAATATATAAGATCAGTTGATATCATAGTTCAACTATTGAAAAAGAAAACAGTTAGTCGTAATAGCAACGTGATAAGTGTACTAATGCGAAAGACATCATTAAATGTCATGGGGCGATGTACTGAACAACAACCGCATATATTCCATGTATATTCTTTGAATCGAAAAGGATAACCTTTGGACAAACTATACGAACTGGGGATTACGCCCATCATTTGCTAAAACCCAAATCCAATAAAATTCCCCCATCAGCAAACGCCACAGATTTTCATGTTAATCCTTAGGGGACAAGACCTTGTTCTCACGAAATGCATATAAATGTTTTTTGGCCCCACTTTACGCAGTGAAGTCTTTCTGTATGGCGTCCTTATACAATGGACAACAAAAAAACATAGTGACACGTGCCATCATCACACTACCATAATTTTTGTACGGTCAGTCACGGGTAACTGTTTTACCTCACCTCTGATGACCGTCGGCGGGCTCCGCGCGCATCTTACGGGTATTCGTTTATTAGGAAGTGTTCCTGCGACAAAAAAAAAAAAAACAACAACGCATTGAAGCGGAAAGGCCGGTAAAATACACATGGGCGGGACAGCGCACTCTGGTTCGGAGAACAAATGTATACGTTCTTTTTTCAGTTGTTGTTGTTGTTTGCTTGTTTGTTTGACGCGTGCGGCGTACTCGACGGGTTTCGAGAGGGAATAGTTTTATTATTATTATTATTGCTAGTTGTACTGCAATTTTTCCATTTTGCACGCGGAGGCTGTAGCAAGGCGTTGTGAATGGTTTACTCCTATTTCCTGACGGCAATCACACACCATATATATATATAATGTGGCAGGGTGACGCTTGCGCATTTCTGTTTACATGTTTTATTTGTGCAACACACCTCTCATCTTTGCTTGAATGGAACACTCTAAACTAAGGAGAAAGAGAGAGAATATTATGTGCAGGTTATATTTGTGGTAAGGAAATTTACTAATAAACTAAGTCTGGGAATCTTTATTTCTTGTGATCCACTTGCTTATACACATATATAAATAGAAAGAAAGGTAGATAGATAGGTAACTCAATCCTATATTACTATATTTGTGTGTCGAAACTTCGGCCAAAGCAGCGAAAAATTATACTTTGTTATTATGATAATTTGTCTTATTTTACTTGGAATTTCTTATTTCCCGTAATCTCTTATTTTTCTTCCTATTGGAAAGGTTTGTCAATTTTTGCTTTTTTAATTATTTTTACTATTATTATTATTATTACTAAGGTGTTTTATTTTTTTTTGTACTTACCTTATCTCTGCATAGTTATAGTGCAGAGCCCTTTTCCTTTATTTTT